>JAVLUX010000009.1:18075000-18147500 GCA_032164185.1 Moxostoma hubbsi | reverse complement strand
AGTAAATGCCCCCAACCACTCAAACCACTTCACCTACTCTGCTTGGCACAATTAATTTAAATCTTTGCTTTATGCTACAATGTCAATAATAATTCAATAAAAAAATTCCACCTCAAGTAGTTCTCCAGTATGTGTTTTCCCTGTGTTTTGTAGTACATTTCCTTTCTACTGAATTATGCTGCAATTGATTTGTGACTACAAGATAGAACTGGAAGCCTTCAGTAATCTTCAAAATATGAAAGTAAATCTTCTAGTTATGGGTTATTCAGAGAGCTCTTGGTTCTTTTTATTGGTGTTCATACTGAATAAATGAGCTGTCACTACATCTGATGCTATACATCTATGAGTCAAATATGATTGCAGGCTCGGGCCATGATGGGAAGGGCCAGGGGGAAATTGCACGCTCACTATTGGTCATTCAGTCACTGATGAGAACTTAACCAGCTAATCTCATTATGTCTCATGTGAACTGCTGGCATGTCAATACTCTTGGCCCTATTCATATTTCAGATGAGTCATAATATATTCCATTGGCTGCGCTTGAGGGCCAAATAGTTGAATGTAAACAAATATCTGACAATGGAGCTCAGTAAAGAGGTCAAATGTCATGCAAAATTACATGGATACAGTACATCTGGAATAATCTAATGGTAAAGATTAATGCTTAAATATTCAGCCATTTTGAATTATTAATGCTGGTTGTTAAGCATCAATATTACTATTGTTTATATTTATAAACCCTTACTTTAAAGTAGCTTAGTAAACTCCCGTGGACTTGCATTGAAGGAAGGAATATGATAGAGTCTCGATGGTGGGTTCTATAGACTTAGTCCAGAAAGCAACCACCTAGCAATGCCCTAGCCATCATCCAGTTTTACAGGGACTCACATTTTCTTCAGAAAATGTACAAATATTTTTCTTTTTGTTGCCCTACAAGCTATCTTAAATTTTTTTTGATAGACATTTCCACTTTACCAATTTATAATCAGAAAGCCTGTGAGAAGGGCAGCAGAACTCTTATCACATTGTTGTTAGGAAGTACATACCGTTTACAGTGTTTCCCCTAGGTTTACAGCTTTGGGACATTATTTGAACTGTACTTTAATCTAAACATTGGAACATTTATTTTTATGTAATTTCTCCACAAAGTGTGCAGCTTTTGTCACTGCAGTGTATCTTTCTGGGCTTCTGGAAGAACATTTCCAGAGCCTCTTGATATGGGAAGTCAGAAACGTCTGGCCCATTTATTGAGATCCGCATGCATGCTGCAAGATGGTCTCCTTACAGCCTGTTGCGGATGTTTGCCCTGTGAGCGTTTAAAAAACGCAAATATTGTTGTCTGGTTTTCATCTGGTTAACGCAACATATTTCCCGCCGCGCGCTCTCTGTCCGCTAGTGCTCATCTGTATGCGACGCAAGTGTTTGTTTGTGTGATTGTGCACGCGTGCGCACTCATTGGGATAATTGTAAACGTGCAAACACAGACAGAAAAGACATGCCATTGTGGAAATAAGATAAATAACATATTACTTAAGGGCTATTTAGTTTGTTTAATAAAAATCTGGCGCTATAAAGAAAATCAAATCAAATTTACTTGACCTTCAAGGGGGGCGGGGCGAGCCATAAGGAGGGCGGGGCGCCCCCCTTATATAATGGTAGGGGAAACATTGCGTTATATCAAGAGAAATGGTCTCCCACATGATTTCCTTCCCTTTTTATTTGATTATAGGTTTAACAACTTTGTTCACTCTCAGTGTTATCAGAGACTTGCTCTTGTGGTCATTTATTTTATATACTTGTCAAACTATGACAGATTAAACTTGAACAACACCAAAGCATGATTCTCAGACTGGCTCAAACCAAGAGCCCCGATCCACTGTTTATGGTGTTGGATAATCTTTTCCCACACAGGTCTTGTTTGAAGGACTCACTCAGCTTTATCTTCCCTAAAGACATCAATAAGGTTGTCTACACAAGGCCCCACCATAGATCTCCTGTTGTCTTTAATCTGGATGGGCTATTAAGGGAAAAGCAATCACTGGCGTCAGAATGGTTGGAAGGAGATGAGCCTTAAGATTGACAAAGAGAGAAGTGTTTATTTTTCCTTGCTGCTTGGAACACAGTGAGTTTAAGATGAGATTCCCGGCACATTCGCATTGATGAGGTTGTCTAGAGAGACGAGGGTAATGAAGCATCTCTTAGTTAAGATGCCATATTAGCATGTCACAATGGACAATTGCTTGTCAAGGTTTGACCTGTAGAATAATGACTTGATACAACTTACCATTGACTCCTGAGGATAATTTACCAACACTGGGTGCATCTGATTTGTTATACATAAGTGTTTGTCACCGGTGGAATCTTGAATAATAGAATTATTGCATAATAACATTGCATAATAGAATATTTGAAGTAAGGATGTCCATTGAAGAAGTGACGTAGACATTTTCCTTTTGTATAAAGCACGCTTCTAGCTTTTTGAAGACTTTTTAAAAAGTTTGCCATGCCTTGTTTTTCATCAGTTCATGTATTTAAGAATGTTCAGTTCCTTCCTAACGTGTTTATGTTGGGCTGGACGAAGCTGAGCTACAATCGCATTATCTAGGTCCGTTAGTTTGACTACACAAAAATTGGACTTGTACTATTTCAGTCAGACTAGAGCGTTTACATTACTTTTTTATTTTAAAGACAAATTCATGTTTTAGCCTGACTGAAATTGAAACTTTTAGGTTTCATATAAACATACTCAATGTCTTAAGTGAGCGACCCATTTTTACTGTGTAATATGCTGTAATTCTGGGTGAAACAAGATATTCAGTGAGGAACAAAAAAACAAATTGGCCCTAATTTTATCCATCGGGAATTGATTGGAATGTGAAAACTAGACTATATGTGATGAGTTAAAAATAAGAGGGCTTAGTGATGCCACCTGAAAAGGAAAGTATTTTTCAGTGGCAGAGCAAGTTATAACATTTTGTTAAAAGATTATGGACACAATCTTTTTATTTTTTTAATCTCTTTAGAGTAAAGTGCACTGATAAAACTCACAGTAAGACCAGGAAATATATTGAGAAAGTCTTGGACATGAATACTTGTTTTTCTGAAGTGTTGCAAATAATTATGTTAATATACCTGTGCTTAAGAATAATTGAAATGTCATTAATTAATAACTCACATGGTCCAAAATGCATGTGAATAATTGCGAGTGGCATTTGTCCAGTGATGATTTTTATTCAGGTCATAATCCAAATTTATCCCCAGGATTTATGCTGAAAGCAGACTAAATTGTAGTAATCTATACTAGTAACTCAGTTTTCAGAATTTAAGCCATGACTTCAACAGCGTCATGAGATTGATTGCTGTTTGTTTTGCATTTATTGCAAAATATCAATGCTCCTGACGTAAATCTCTCTTGATGAGCATGTTCACTCTGCTATTGTGCTCTTATCAGTTTATTTACTAATTTTCTCAGTAACCCCAGCCCGAGCAAACATTCAGGCATGGCATGAGTGGGCCATGATTGGTAGGCTGGTTTTAAATGATGGGTTTTCATTTTTGTAGTATCTATTTAAAATGTAGATAAATTGGCTAATCCTACTTCTATTTTCAAAATGTAGGTCAAGCTCAGAACCATAATGCTCTTGTTTGCTTTTTCCCTCTTAACCTAATCATACAAAAAATTATTTTATTTTTTTTACGCCTCCAAAGGTAGTGAAGTCTTGTTACGAGTCAGATTGTCACAGTAGTGAAACGCCTGCAGGTCTTTTGGTATAGCTGAGCTCTGACTCAACGTGTATGTCGGCTCTTGTTATTTTATCATACAAGCCTTGTCAAGAAATATTAACAAAAGATTTTTGGATGAAAAATAAACAACACGCTTTTTAAATACGACCCAGTTAAGATCTCTTGTTTCTTCATTGTTTTTTTGGCACATCTTACAGACACGGCAGCCAAAAGCCAGGCGTATCTGTGCACATCTGACATGCATCGCAATCAGCGTGCGAGTAATAGGGTAAGTCAACACCTCCTCAGGTGAAAGGCAGAGTAGAATATTCCTCATCCTGAGAGAAACTGGAGCCTTTGTTTTTTCTCTCATTCATAATCTTGCTTAATAAAGCCACTGACCACCCACATCGTCTAATTTATTGTGCGGGCAAGATCAGACAAGTGAGAACGTTGACGTCATGGTGATTTCTGACTTGGCTTTGTCAGGTTTAAGTATTTTCTTTAGCAAGGGTTAGTCTAATAGCGTTGTCGTGGCGAGTGACTCTACTGTGTAGAATGATTGGTCATGTAACCACCCTCAGAGTGCTGGTAGATCTCCAGCCATTCAACCAGAGTCAGGGATGCAGGCAGATGGTCAGGAGGGTGTGGTAGACTCCACACTTGAGTAGAATTTGCTGTGCAATCCTTTAGAGCCAAGGATGGTTGTTTAACGAATTCTGCCTTCAAATTATCTGAAGACTTATTAAAGACTTCAAAAAAGAGTGTTTGTATAAATCTTTCAAAATCTTACAATTTCTTATCTCAGAAATGAGGGTTAGGTTTTTTTTAATTATTATTTATTTTTTTTATTTTTTTTAAGTTTATTTAAAGATATTGTTTTGGGGTGGTAACATCATTTTCAGAACAATTAAACACATTTACCTGCAAAATTCTCATAACTGTAATGTGAAAAATACACGCTTTTGGGTTCAGTGTTGTGGGTAACGCAATAAAAGTAAAACATGTTATGTAACCGGATTTCTTTTTCAGTGGTAAAAGTGAAAAGTGTGCAAACTTCAAAGATGGACATGATGGGCATTGTAGTTCTAGAGAGTGGGAGGCTTACAAGAGATGTTCAGTGAAGTTGTAGTATGCGTGTGCATGATGGGCATTGTAGTGAATGCATGATGGGTATTGTAGTTCTAGAGAGTATGAGCCATGCTTATCAGGCATAAGCCGGAGAAATCTGCCCATGGCCACGGCATGATTATACAGATACATACAATGTGGAATGATTGCTGACTGTTTGTACATCTGAATTGCTTTGTTTTAAAGCTGCCCTTAACTACTTCTCTAGGATAAGTTTGCATCCGAACTGCTCTGTGCTACAGCATTTAACATTCAACATTCGGTTGAGTGAAACATGATTGATTCATGTATAAATAGATGCTGCATAAAAAAATTAATCAAATTGTAATTAAATGTGTTTAGGCAGAGGGATTATAAGACTAGTCTTCCACTGGCCACGGCATGATACACGGTGAAATACTTGCTCAATTCAATGACTTAGTTGTGTTAGAGCTCCCTGTAACTGGGAGAATGGGATGAGAAAAGCTGTCTTTGGATCAGCAGCTGCATGCAACATTCTATATCGATTGTGTACGCAGAGAAAATACATTTTTTAAAATATTCAAAAATTTTCTTCTATAATAAACAAGTAATTTGATTTGTGAAACAAAGTTTTGAAGACATTTTGGTAGCATTAAAAGCAATTCCATTCAAGTTGGATCAACATGCGTATTTTAAGTTGTATGTGATCAACCAGTGGTGTATGTATGCACCGAGGATCAGCTCAAAACAAGCGTGCACTGAGATGACTTAAGTGAAAAATAAATTCCTTGAACATGTTAGGCTGGCATTCCCCACTGAATTTTATCCTGACTTCTGAAAAACAAGTTGACACTGGCATTTTTGATGGGCACAGTACATGATGACATATATGATGCAGGTTCAAGTGTTGGACTTTGCTGCTTTAGGTAAGACCGTGGTAATTCTTCATTATTCATATTGGCTGCCATGTCGATGGAAAAACAAATCATGCATATTACAGTTATTAGGTCATTATTATAAATATGACGTATTTATAAATATCTGTTTGTTTAATATGTTGTTTTGACATGAGTATTGTACAGTAGCTAGCATGACCTGTAATGTCTCTACATACAGTATCTCTTGTATATGTATTGAATGCACACCAGAAGAGAGATTGGCGGTGAGAAAAAAGTAACAGAAAATTAACGTAACACTTTACATGAGAAGTAACTTTTTAATTATTTGAGGTACTTTAAGGAGTAACGCAATATTCTAATTAGTTACTTTTAAAAGTAACATTTCCCACACTAGTTGGGTTATAAAAATCATTGTATACAGTTTTTTATGCTAATTAAAATCAGCATAACAAGTACATCTATGATGTGTACTTAATCGTACTTCACAATTTACATTATTTTTCTTGCATTACAAGGGACATTTTGGCATTACATTAGGCTACTCAGAACAGAGTAGGGCCAAAGGGGGGTGCTTAATTGTTGTAAAAAATATGGGGGCAAAAAATGCCCCTGTCATGAATACCTAGTTAAATATATAACAGTACAAAATATGAGTTGATTTTGATTTAATGTTATAGGCATCAAACTAACAGAACTGTTCAGCCGTGATGTCAATTTGCAGGTGAACCCAGAAGTCAAAGCAAAAAGAAAACAAAAAGATGCACAACAGAGCTTTACAGTATTATTATAAACATTAAATTAAAACAATCTGATTACCTGAGGCAAAAGGCTGCCATGGCTGAATCACAACATGCCTATATTCAGTACACTTGCTTATGTGATATTGCTTGCAGATAATAATACTAATAATATAACCATTTAATATTATATTATTGCGACTGCTTTGAATATTACACTTTTATACAGTAGTAATATTTTTCTGTTGTAATGTCTTCAACTCCACACAATCAGTTGAAAAGAGCTCTTACTTGAGCGGGACTTTTAGTTCGAAAGATCTTTGAAGTTCTTCCTGTTTAAGAAGTTTGCTATATCAAGCTTCCAGTGACTCATGAGCTGAAATCTCCAAGCTGTAATGGAGAAACACTGATCTGTGGCTCTGCAGATGGATACTACTGGACACACTGCATGAAAATCAAGCATTAGTAGTGTGTGTGTTTGTGTGCAAGCCTGTGCATTTGTAAAGGAGATGACAGGGCAGAGAGGCGCCTCCTATTCATACTGTGCCACGCAGCGCAGGTCACTGTATATGATCACACTTGGCCATATAGAGACTTTTTTATTCTTATTTTCAAATGGTTTATCTCAAAACTCTCACATTACATTACATTTTGCTAATGGCAGCTTACTTAAATATGGTACAGAAATTAACAACATGATGATATCATAGCATTTAAAAATGTTTGGTTTCACCCTCATTTCGTTAATACCTGTATACCGTGCAACCTTTGTCTGTGGTAAACATTGCTTGACGATGCGTGGATGTTTTGATCTACAACATAAATTACACACTTTCATACCTCAAATGTGAATTTTGAAGCAGCCGTGTTTTTTTTAAATAAAAAATTGCAATTCAATATGGCTTCAAAATTATGTTACTCGTAAGTTCAAAAACCCCATTAAAAAAACCCATTGGAAAATCCCCATGGTATGTCTTCTGGTTTTTAGGACTACAGCCTGAACAGCTCTACACTTTTTATGAGATTCACCTGCTTTTTAAATATAAATTGGCTTTACTGCATCCGTTGTCCTCTCTTATGTTTATCTCTTTCAGGTATTTACAGAACATCTAGTAATAATTCTGTAGTTACATTGTTCTGCTATATTAAGAGCACTGATTTCACCACTTTTTTGGTGTTGAATCGGGGACTAAAAACGGTTAAAATAACAAAAACAGAAAACAAACTACATTTTTTGCAGAATGTATCTGAAAATGGGATCAAAGACCTTTTCAGTTGTTCCGGATTGAAAATGTTATTTTTAAATGCTTGTAACCAGATAACAACAGATATTTGTTTCATGAAACCAAAGACCAAAAGATTAATTACAGTACATTTTCAGAATTAAAGCACTTCCAGTTGCCCAAAAAAATGCATCACACATTTCTTTGCCTTACTGCATGTTATGGATGAAACCTTCTGTGAGACGCTGAAGACCTTTTTGACAACTGTATATAATAACTACTATGTACATGCTCGGACGGTTTATATAATTCATCTCCTCTAATGGGAAAACAATGGAATCGCTTATTTTGGGCAAGGCAAGTCCCTTATTTTGGTCTTGTTTGTTCAGACCAAGTTTTTTATTTCTCTTGCGAGATCTGGCAACACAGCAACTGGTTTATCACCCACTCTTTACCATTTAGAAAGAAGGCTGCGGAATGCCAGAACCAGAACAAAAAAGTACTGTTTCTGCTCAGAACAAATAAAAATTGAGTCCATGGTTAAAATACTTTCTTATATCTCAGAGACAGAGATATGCAGAGACAACAATAAGTAAGCCATTTGATCATTTTATCAAAAACTGTAAACACTTTGTCTTTGTGGGAGATAAAATGTCCTGTGTTTGTTTTGAGAGACCTGCTTGGACTGCCCCAACAACTTTACTCAACCAATGGCATGAGTTGGGGGTGGGAATATCTGACTGTTTAAGCAACAACAGATGAGGGGCATTTTCAAAAAGCTGTTCTAAAAACTGCTTTTTTTTTTTTTTTTTGCAATTAAATTCTGGTGGCGCTAGTGTCACAGAAATTACATACTTCAGCTTTAAACCAGCATTCATCCTTAGGGAAATTAATTGTGTGAGTGTGTGTGTGGCTATACAGTAATACCGATACACTTCAGGAGATTTGAAGCCATCTGTGTAGAGCCAATTTAGAATCTTAATGGGCACCTTTAGTTGCAGCTGACTATTAGGAATTCCCAATTCTCTCATGTCCTTTTGACATTTAGCTAGCCGGCAGCAGATTACAAGTTTAGTATACTTTGATAAAAGAGCGTTTGCTTACCTCATTAACATTGTTGCCCCTGGGCAGACCACTCTATTCATCATGCCCACACCTCACTTTTTACATATGTTGGTTATGTTTTAAAGGGATAGTTTACCCAAAAATGAAAGTTCTGTCACTATATACTATCCCTTTGAGTGTCCGACCTCGAATAAAATGCTGAAATGTATGTTTGTCTGTGTGTTCTTTAGGTTTTAGTCTATGATTGCATAAGAGAGCAGAGCGGGGACCAGTGGGGGAGCAGTGCCAACCTGAAACATGTTGCCTAATATTTGCCCGTCAGTGCCCTTCCTGCCTATCGGGCTGCTTCTTCTGCTACTGCTGAGCTGTGTGCAGTTCTCCTCTCAGGCAGACAGTAAGTACAACATTTCAGCTGACTAGTCATTTTTCCTGAGACTGTACCTTGTGAAATTGGAAGTGCATCGCATTGTGGAATTGTTTGCAAGCATGGATGAACACACTAATGTTTCACTCGCAGAAATGAACCCAAAATTCAAAGAAAGCTCTCGCTGCTCCCTAACCCCCCATGTCTGTTCACCTTTTTCAACTTTCTTTGGTGTACTCAAGCTTAGATGAGCGATGCGTTTTGACATTGCTATGATTCAAAGAGCAGCACGATGTCGCACTGTGTGGGCCGCTGTGCTTCATTGTCCTTGTGAATGAGTGTTCGGGTTACTGAGATGCGCCATGAGTGACATGGCAATGTTGCGGGTGCCGTGGGTAGAGCGGAGGTCAAGGCTCAGTTCTGGTACGGGTCAGAGAGCCATTTAATTCACCATGTGACCCGTCTGCACCACTGTCACAAGTCTGCTGTAATTCCATTAGGCCTCTTTCTAGCACCGGCTCATTGTCTTTCCCTTTCAAACACTGCATTTAACCTTTAAATCTCTCCAGTAATTTAGAGGTGGCACCAACGTGAGTGTAACCATGAAGTTTCTTTTCTTGACTCCTTTTGCCACTTTCAAAGTCAGGAAGCCTTTGTGATTCAAAATATCGCCTGTGCTATCTCGAAGATGTCTTTTTCAAAAAGACCTTAGATGCAAATTAAACCTGTCTGTATTTTCAGTTACTTGAAAAATCATTTTATTATTTGAACCTTTTCAAATCCAGAACATCACATTAAATCATTCTTTTAATTTCAGGTGAATCATTTGATGTGAAATTAAAATTTTTAGTGCTTGCGGAAGCATCACTATTACAATATTGCTTCTAATTTAGCGTTAGGGATTTAAACAAATGCCTAACCCTAAGTATTGAATTTAATCACATAACTCCTGCATAGTTTGTGCTATAATCATACTTCAAATTGTGTGGTTTGAGGAAAACTGTACCATTTATTTTTTTGAACAATATTGATTTCCAGATGCCTTGTGCTCTTCAGTCGCATTTGAAACCACATTTTGCGCTTTACTACTACAATGGATGTACACTACCGGTCAAAAGTTTAGGGTCACTTACTCATTCTTTATTATTATTATTTTTCACATTTTAGAATAATAGTAAAGTCATCAAAACTTTAGAAGACCAGAAATGGAACTATGTGAATTGTGTTGTGACTAAAAAATATCAAATAAATCAAAACTGTTATATTTTAGCATCTTCAAAGTAATCACAATTTCCCTAGAATTTGCAGAAATGTACTCTTGACCATTTTTTCTCAACCATCTTCTTGAGGATTCACCTTGGGATGCTTTTAAAACAGTATTGAAGGAGTTCCTATTAGCTGCTTTTCTTTATTATTTGGTCCAAGTCATCCATTTCAAAAACTTTTTTTAAATAAAGTTTTAGTTTTGTTATGAAATAAATTAATATGTTGGCACAATGATATTTTTGCCTACAAAACTAATTTCAAACATTTAAGCATACGCCTTCAAATCAAAAGATTTTTAAGATCATGAGAAACATTTCAGTCAAGTGACCCCAAACTTTTGACTGGCGGTGTATTTAGCAACTGTCTGGTAAATGTTTAGATTTTACTTCCCTGTAATTGTAAAAGTATTCACTGTGTGTTGAGAGTGATAGTTGTTCCGTGTAATGTGTGCCCAAAGACGAGACCCACACAACACATTTATCATTAAATAATGTTTTTTTTTTTTTAACAATTTATATTCTTTTCAATCAGTTGTTGATGAAAAAAGAAGAAGCATTTAATACTAATCACGCATAGCACAGGTGATAAAGTAATTAGAGTCTCTCTTGTTAACATGTGCTCATCTACAGATGCTAGTACAAATTATGAAATTAAACAATAAACATGCAACAATATATGATTTATGCAATATAATATCATATGTATTGATTGAATACATTGATTTGTTCATTTTGAAAAAGCTAAAATGTGATCAAAGTGTTAAAAAAAGAAATAATAATATTGAATTGTATAATTAAATATAATTATATTAACATAGTATTTTCATAATGTACCTAGTCAGTAGTTCCCCTTTATAATTAACACCATAAGCTGGGAAATAATTTATTTCATATGTAAACAAGGGGACAATATAACTGAAATATACCCATATGAATCGAATCAAAAAATCTATATCAGTACCCTGCCCTACATGTTAACTTAATTTAGTGGGATAGAATTGCTTACTAACCTTATCTGTGTTAAGGTATGTCCAGGGGTGTAAAGTAACGAATTACAAATACTCACGTTACTGTAATTACTTTAAGTAGTTTAAAAATGTAATACTTTTACTTGAGTACATTGAGTAAGTGCTGTAACTGTACTTTTACTGTGCTATTTTCCCACCGTCTGTGTTCGCTACTTCCTGTCCTGATTTAAATTTTATCTATCAACATTATTGGCTAGGGAGAGTCTCATGACTCCCGTACAATCAAATCAAACTTAAAAAAACTTGAACGGCAGCTGCTTCATATTTCTGCTTACTTGATTCTGTGTGTCTATAATGTAGCCTGTAATTGAACTATCTATCACTGAGATTAGTGGATCTGATGTGAGAGATTAAGGCAACGTTATCAATAGTGCTGGGCGATAAAACAATCTTGATGTTTATCTGAAAAAATCGATGATAAACTTTTGATACATTTTCTACCCTTAGCCTATGATCTACATCAAGAAAGGTGTTCATTACATCGATCGCGATAGCAAGAGCATCACTGGTTTGTTGAGCTAGATAAAATATAAAGATTGCCTTTTTTTTCTGTAGCTGCGTTCTTTTTGATTGACAGGCGCTAAAGTTTGAGTGCTATTGAGGGATCATGCCTAAATTATCTAATATACTTTATAATTCTGCCAATGCCTGTCTTGATGAAGCATTAATGTAAACGCAGTCAGTTTGGTTGAAAGTGAACACATGTTATTTGACATATCAAATGCTGGACTTGAAGTGTACATGTAACCGAATTGACTATATGTCGTATAAAGGCTATTATTCAAACAATAATAACAAGGAAACATGAAAACCACTCACTACTTTTGGCTGAATAACTAGAGTAGCTTTAAAAGTATTCATGTAATATAATAAATGTAATAATAATATTTTTAATAATATTGTTATTTTTTGTTTTATAATACTGACCACTGATGTAGAGATTTTGTTAATTTGTATAATAAATTACCAGGAAAGTAAAGATGATAAAATAATTTAGAATTATGCTTAGCATTTATAAAGATTATAAAGATAAAAAAGAATGAGAACAAAGAACTATTTCTGGTCTTAAAAGATACAAGAACTAAATCAATGTGGAACATTGTATCTCAAAAGGAGGACAATGTGGCCCCCCCATGTGCTACTTAACTCAAAAATGAAAATTCTCTCATCATTTACTCGCCCTCATGCCATCCCAGATGTCTATGACTTCTTTCTTCAGAACACAAATTAAGATTTTCAGAAGAATATTTCAGCTCTTTTGGTCCATACAATGCAAGTGAATGGGTGCCAAAATTTTGAAGTTCCAAAAATCACATAAGTCAGCATAAAAGTAGCCTAATCCATGTGACTCCAGTTGTTAAATCATTGACTTCAGAAGTGAATCAGAGTGGCATGAGGGTGACTAAATAATGAGAGAATTTAAATGATTGTGTGAACTATCCTGTTAAAGCCCGATGTGGCCCCTGTACCAAACAACTGCTCTACCTCCTCTATTGTCGAAGTGACCCTGCTTTTGTATTTTTTTTTTTTTTTTTTTTTTGATTTTTGCATTCCTTGCATTGTTTTGAACATGTTTTATGTGCAACAATAACTCTCTCAGTCTGCATTAAGGGAAATTTAGACTCTGCACATAAACTGATTTTAATGTAATTGTTTCATACATTATGATATTGAATAACTTTTTATTATCTATTCATTTCTATAATCATGTCGCCCTTTTATTTTCATCAGATTCATGTAGTGTTTACAGTATCATAGATAAGTGATGTATTTTAAAAGTTGGCAGTCACAAACACCTATAAAATACCTATATGAAAGGGAATGTAAATTATGTTAGGTGTGCTACATTTTTAAATTGCAGCATAGAGTTTTTATTATAAAGGGGCATAGCTTTCACAACTCAGTACTCACTACTCATGAGTACTTTTAAATTAGTTACTCTTTTACTCTTACTTGAGTAGTTTTTAGGACAAGCACTTTTACTCTACTCAAACTACATTTTTTAAGAAGTAAAAGTACTTTCACTTGAGTGTTATTTTTCAGTACTCTTTCCACTCCTGGGTATGCCCATTATTACAGCTTCATTGTTATGAAAACGTTTCACCTGCAAACTCTATTATCTGGTAAACGCTTTAACACTGGTAAGTCCCTGATTTTATCTGTAATCATGTTAAGATGTATAATGTTTATGTCTTATGGCTAGACTTCCATTGTAAGTGCCTTACTGTAATCACAATTTTCGCTTTTTTTTTTGTGAGCAAAGAACAAGTTACAATTATTTTGGATGGTAATCAACATTGTCACAAATGCTGTTAATTGTGCTAAACTCAGAACCCAGAAAATTTCTTTCAATTGAAAAGGAGACATGAGTCATATCTAGGGACCAGAATATTATAGAGAGTTGGGGATGGGCTCATTTGACTCAGGTTACTGAGCAACCACCTTACAAACCAGAACGTATTAGGAACCACAAAGGAACACAATAACAAAAATAAATAAATACATTATGCTGGAGAGTTTTGCACAGGGACTTGCATTATTTATTTTTTTAGAAATGTAAAAAAAAATGGTTAAAAAAGAATGGTAAAGAAACATTACCCCATTTTGCTTATTATTAAAATGGACATGTCTTTTGTTAAGTATTGACCTTGTTCTTGCCCAGCAAATTAACACTGCACCCCCAATAGTGTCATCACATGCTCGACTTGCTGCTGTAGGTGGTGTTGACAAGTCGAGAACAGGTCTCTAGGAGCTTTGCTTTAGGTTAGGCTATACGTTTCAAATCTGATGCTGCACTTTAATGGCATCCCTCGGATATAAATACTTCCTTGAAGTTCAAAACAAATACATTCTAAAAAATAGGATGGAGGTTAAAATATTGACTACCACAAATGGGCTTCTTATGTTGTTGTCTGTAATCAGTGAGGGTTGAGTTGCTAAACATGACATAACTGGCTTTGCCACTGTCTGAATTATAGGGCAGTGGAGCGTTTTGATTGTTGATCACCATGGTAATAAATCCCACCTAAATTAGACGAAAAAAAAAAAAAGTCAGATTCTTATTCTCAGGCTGAATGTTCAAAGAAGCAGGATTACTCTGATTGCACAGTAGCTAGTTGCTTCTAGGAGAGTGTGGGCTCTTCCTTGAATCCTGCTTGAGTGGATATGTTTCATTTGTGATATACAAAGCTGGCCAACTTGCTTGAATGGGGTCTAGATTTTAAATAACATTCTTAAATCATTACATTTGTTTTTTAACAAGTATTTGAAACTGTTCTGACATGACACATAGGAGATGCTAACTTTGATCAATACATGAACAAAAATGACAGTGACCGTATTTGGTGAAATGTATATGTCTTGAACTATACTTGAGTGCTGTACTGTATAATGTATCACAGGAACTCCAGACCTTCACACACAACACTTCTCAAGCATACAATTAAAAACAGAACAAGGCTTCTTCAAGGTTCTTCAAGTCGTGTTGCATTTATCTGATTTAACTGTATTTGTCAAACTAATTTTGACATCTCTCGGCCGTACTGATATTTTTCTAATGCACTTGGTCTCCTGTATGTTGAAAGAGGAAGTCCACAGTCATCTGTCCATATATATTAATCCTTTCTGTACTAAAATTCCCTAGCTCTTTAATGGCAAGAATTTTGTGGATAATTCATTTATTTTGGTAAAATAGAAGGTGCCTTAAAAATCTCATATGAAATAAAATGATTTAATTTGGATCCCAGTTGAGCTAATTCTTTATCATAAAGACCCAACAAAACCCATGTCTGTTCCCAGCTCTGAGGGAATCTCTATGCGTGAGTAGTTCTGAAGGTTGACAAAAGCCCTTTGATATGTCCCACCCCAAATTGCTGTTTTCAGAGGAAATACATAGACATAGGAAAGGCAATTTAATGGGGTCTGTTCAAAATTACTGCTTGATGTTTAAATGCTAACCACATATATCCATTTGCATATGGCTTGCTGTTAGAACTACTTGGCTATTGTTGATTGCTTTCAAACAAGGACCCTTTGCATTTTAAATTGGAACATTTTATGGAAAATTACCTCTATAAATCAATTAGAAGAGGTATTGTTTTCCTGAGGGGTTGGGCAAGACCGACTGTGTGGTCGGCAGCAAATTGGATTGTGTTTCAAGTGTCCATATGGTCACTGAGTGGATTTGACAGGGATAGAAATGGATTCTTTTTAATTAAAAATAACCATATACTCAAACGAGTGGCACTTGGAAGGTAATTTTGTTAGTCACCAGCTGTGATCTTTCAATGACAGCCATCAGAGGAGAGACTGAGAAAAGAGAGGGAGAAAACAAATGGAGACGGCTGACAGTTTGCATAAGGCAGAACAGCATTACCACAGGATTGGAGTAAAGGACTGGTCAGCTGAGGTTAATGATGTGAGATGAATAGCTTAGTTATACCGGTCGATTGGAGACTTCAGACCCTCATTCTTGGCCTGGATAGAGCACTGTCATCTGATGACAAGGTAATCTAGAGTCCTTCATTCAAGAGTAGCCATAAAAACCATTTGAACCATTATACAGGAGCACATGTCATCCTCTCACGGGACTTACAGCTCATCAAGACGAGATTAAGTGGCTGTTTACACAACAATGTTTTCAACTTAAAACAGAAAACTTTTATGCGTTTTGGCTGGATCCTTTTGCTTTGGCAAAATTTTTGTAGTTTATTGACGCTTTTCCAGCAAGTGTAGATTTACTGCATCACTACTATGACCAGCAGAGACTCATTTGTTACATACGGCAAATTATTAACCCACATCGACGCGGACGATGGGTGTTCAAAAGGCGCGTTTGGGTAAGATCTGGGAGGACAAGCAGTTGCTGGGAAAACGTTATCAATGGCATTGTTGACTAGCGTGAATGGAAGGAAAACATCCGCTTGTCAAAAGCCTCTGTTATTGCCCTAAGTGAAGAACTTTGTCCTTACCTCCAGGGCGAACAGATCAATGTGAGATCATTTACATTTATTCATTTGGCAGACCCTTTTATCCAAAGCGACTTACAAAAGAGGAAAACATAAGCAAATCATCTTATGGAGAGAGTGGTACGAAAAGTGCCATACTAAGTTTTACTATCATCAGAATAGTATATAGAACAGATTTAAGTGCAACAAGAATTTTATATATATATATATATATATATATATATATATATATATTAGGGCTGTAACAATACGCAATATAAAATCGAAATCGCGATACTCAGGTCCACGAACCGGTATCGCGATGTGAGAAGGGAGAATCGCAACACACACACCCCTTCCAACTCCCAGAGTTATCCTTCCCGTCCAGATCCAATGCTACTGCATCTTTAAATTACTATTAGTATTATTTGAAGTTAACATTATAAAATACGTAGACCTACACCACAAAACTAGTTGAGGATAAATTACTTTAAATTGGGCAATTTTAGCATTATGGACGTGACATTTGCAGTCAAAACTTGAAATATAAATTCTCAGAAAATGCATTTAATACCAATATATTGAAACTTCTGTTTATATATCCATAGCCTACTCCCTTAATAAAGTCCAGTAAATGTCCAGACATTAGAAAAATATAAGTCTACACATGCATTTTATATTTAATATGAGGGAAATACACATGCGTTGCGGACGTGACACAAAACATCTTTAGCTTTTAGGTGGCAAAATATATATTTTTATAATTCTGTGAATTACACTGTACAAACCAAAAGTAGGCCTAATACTACCCACCAGATACATAGAATATTTATTTTATTTTATTTTTCGTGTTCGCATTTGAGGAAAAAACAATGTAAGGACGTTACAGTTCTCTGGAAGCGGCACTAAAACTTTCCCAGA
This sequence comes from Moxostoma hubbsi, assembly GCA_032164185.1. NCBI lineage: Eukaryota > Metazoa > Chordata > Actinopteri > Cypriniformes > Catostomidae > Moxostoma > Moxostoma hubbsi. The sequence goes on along the minus strand of JAVLUX010000009.1, from coordinate 18,130,237 downwards.
GACCTCAAACAGAAAGCACAAAGCCTTTCTTTAAAGTGAATTTCATTTTACATAAAATTGAGATACAATTAAATTAATGTTTCATCAACCAATTGCCTGGATTTAATAAATAAGAAGTAAATATCGATAGATAATCACGGAGTCGCCGGCGCCTGAACTGGAGAACCGAAACTCATCGTGTAAGGTAGGCTACTTGCCTCACAGACCAGAGAAATATATTTATATCGAAATGTTTACTTTTAAAACGAACAATTCCAAACGAAAGATACAGACTGCTTTTGCTTATGTAATCCGTATGAAAAGTGCATTTCTCTCTGGCGCGTTCACTGAAGATCGCGAGACAGCATCGTCAACTTCATCTTGCAATAGACACTGACAGAAAACACTTGTTTATTAATAAACAATAAAAATGTCTCCTTGCTATATTTGACATATTCATAATCATTACTTTTGCCGGTTCTTTGTGACAGCTTTTTGGTGCTTTATTGGCAGCGCCCCTTATCATCACCGCATTAGCACCGAAAACATGGAGATTTTTTTTAGACAATAATCGCACAACCTATTTGATATTCTATAATTAAATACTCAGTGACTTATCCCAACCAACTATTAAAAAAAGTTTACTTGTAAGCGTCTTTTTACATGTTAGCCTAGTAGCCTACGTATCATGTGACTATACCTTTCCATGTGACGCGAGCTAGTTAAATAACGTGAGGAAACATGGAAAACAACCCAGAGATTGCGGACCCTCCCTCAATTTAGTTGGAGCACAGAAAACAACCCAAAAGCAGCAGCCTACACTGCCTAGTTTAGTTTAATCATTTGCATAGTTAATATTGTTCTTTGGTGTTCAGTTTATACAGGTTTTTCAAATGTTATTTAATAAAAATACCGGTATATTTTTTTCTCTCAAAATCTCTCTTTTTTCACCCCAAGCCCCGCCCCCGTGATCGAATCGCGATACGAACCGAATCGTGGCTCAAAAATCGTGATACGAACCGAATCGTGGGTTTGGTGTATCGTTACAGCCCTAATATATATATATATATATATATATATATATATATATATATATATATATATATAATTTTTTTTTTTTTTTTTTTTTTAAGTGACTGGTTTTGTGCTCTTGGAAAAGATGTGTTTTTAGCCAGTTGGAGTCCTTAAAAAGGTGGTGTGCTTTATAGTCCAGTGCCAGGGTCAATTGTAGTAATAAAGCAACCTCATCGTCCGTCGAGACAAAATTGCTTGATGCTTTCACCATCTTCATTGTTTGTATTCACTGCTCTGTGAAAGAGAACTGCAACACCACATTCTGTGATTCTGTGATTCAAAGCTGCGTTCGTACTTCAGTGTTACTGCATAAACACGTAATTTCACATTAGAATCAATACCATGCCCTGAGCAAATATCCACTATTTTTTCCAAACAGTTGGCATTGCTGCATTTTCAAAAATCTTCTCCCAGAGTACAGCATCTTAGATGAGGGTTGTGGGGGCACTTCGGCTTGTTAATATCCATAAAGCGTTTTTTATGTAATCACAGACATGAGCAGCTAATCACATTAGTACTGAGAGCTTATGACATTTTGTTGTGTGATGTTTGCATCCCCCTGCTTCTAATCAACATAAATGCTGGCTTCTCCTTATCCTCTTCTGTCTTAACCTTTATTCCCTCCCCTTTGTGCTGACCCCAGAATTGTCAATGACTAACGTGCTTTGTTGTTGTACAATGTGACCTGCACAATTGGCTTTTTATAGGCATCCAGGATTGTATAGTCTGGCAATATTGGACTGCATTTCATAAGCTGGTTTTCTAAACAGGCTCCATTCTAACATTCTTGCAGAAGTTTACTTTAGAATACTTTGTATATTCCTAGAGCCAAACATTTTATTACCAGTGTGTAAAATGACTTCACAAAACTTTAAAATAATTTATAATGTGTTGCCTGTTAAGGGAAACCTTGGTTAAAAACAATGCCATATTTACAATTTTCTGTATTGCAAGTTGCCAACATTGATACTTTAAACGTTAGTTAGTGGTGCTTGCTAAGGCAATTTATTAATGCTCATATACATTCACTAAGCACTTTATTAGAAAACATGAAAACATACTTATTCATACGATTATCTAATCAGCATTTTCACACACAACAGTCTCTAGAGTTTACTCAGAATGGTGCCAAAAATAAAAAACATCCAGTGAGTGGCAGTTCTGCGGACGGAAAAAGCTTAATTGATGTAAGAGTTCAACGGAGAATGGCTAGAATGTTTGAGCTGACAGAAGGCTGCGGTAACTCTGTTAACCACTCTCTACATTTGTGAGCAGAATAACATCTCAGAACGCACAACACGTCGAGCCTTGATGCAAATGAGCTACAACAGCAGAAAACCACACCTGGCACTTTATTAGGATCAGAAAGTTCCTAGCCTGTTTACTGTTTACAGAAGTTTTCAGCTATCAACCCTGCATCAGCGTGGAGCGGCCTGAAAGACATTACTAACTTCAAGAGACCTTCCCCCAACACTGTAGGGAACCAACAACTGGCTGACAACTTGAGTATGTTCTTCTGTAGATTTGAAAGGCCCAATCTCACACCCCACACCCGCTCTGACATTCACTTCACACAAACACCAACACATCCTGCAACCACCCTCGTGCTTACCAGCTGGCCCCCATCTTCATACTGTTCTTCAATAGATCACTGGAGCAGTGTGAAGTTCCTTGCTGCTTCAAATGCTCCACCATCATACCTGTCCCAATGAAACCCAAAATCACAGGACTTAATGACTACAGGACCGTCGCCCTGACGTCTGTGGTCATGAAATCATTTGAGATACTGGTGTTGGCCCACCTGAAAGGCATCACAGGACCCTTTCTAGATCCTCTTCAGTTTGCTTATCAAGCAAACAGGTCTGTGGATGATGCAGTCAATATGGGATTATATCATATCCTGCAACATCTGGACAGACCAGGATCCTTTTTGAGACTTCAGTTTGGCTTTCAACACCATCATCCCAGCTATTCTCCAGACTAAATTACACCAACTCTCTGTTCTCACGTCTATCTGTCAGTGGATTACCATCTTTCTGACAGACAGGCAGCAGCTAGTGAGACAGGGGAAATTCACTTCCAGCACATATACAATCAGCACAGGTGCCTGCAAGGGATGTGTGCTCTCCCCACTACTCTTCTTCCTGTATACAATCTACTGCACCGCCAAGGACCCCTTTGTCAAGCTCCTGAAGTTTGAAGATGACACTTCTCTCATCGGCCTCATCCAAGATGACAATGTGTCTGTATACAGAAGGGAGGTTGAACAGCTGCCTCACTGGTGTAGTCAAACAGTGGAGATGATTGTGGACTTTAGGAGGAACACCCCAACATTAACCCCCCTCACCATTCTAAACAGCACTGTGACAGCAGTGGAGTTCAGGTTCCTGGACACTACCATCTCATGGGACCTGAAGTGGGAGACCCACATTGACTCCATTGTGAAAAAGGCCCAGCAGAGGTTGTACACTTCCAGAGTGAGGAAAAATGCTGGAAAAATCTCTCTGGACCCCACTCACCCTGCCCACTATCTTTTTGAACTGTTGCCTTTTGGCAGACGCTACAGAGCACTTAGCTCTAAAACCATTTGGCACAGGAACAGTTTTTTCCCTCAGGCTATCCATCTCATGAACAGTTAAACTTGCCCCATTGAACAATAATTAATAGAAATACCCAGCTTAGTCTATTTACATTTATCCAACATACCATAACTCTTCTGCCATTACATTCCCTTGCTTCTGTATATAACAGATTTTATAATATATATATTTGGCCTATTGTGTATTCTATTTCTCTCTCTCTCGCATGTCGGGCCCAGGTGTGCGGTGTTTGAGTAATCTCACATGGTGCCATGGAGTGAGTGTTGAGGATTGTTGCATAGCTGTGGGTGAGGTTGTGGGGTACGATAACATTATGTCGGCCTCCAGAGTGAACAATGCTAATGTAATTTTTCTTAGCACGGTTGAGAAAGCAAATTAACTGGTTGAAACAGGAGTAATTATTGATAATCTTTTTACTCCAGTTTTTCCACTTTCAATGCCCTCTAATTAAGTGACCTTATCAAATATTCCTCCATTTATAAGTGATGATACACTGGCTGGAGTATTGTCACGTTACGGTAAACTGGTGTCGTCTATTAAAAAGATATCAATGGGTAGCGAATCTCCTCTGCTGAAACATGTAGTTTCTTTCAGACGGTTTGTTTATATGGTCTTAAAAGATGATACTGAGCTGGACTTGACTCTGCATTTTCAAGTTGATGATTTTGATGTCATTTATGCAACAACGAATAAAATGAAGTGTTTTAACTGTGGAAAAGTTGTTCATTTAATTCGTAAGTGCCATAGAAAAAAATAAAGAAAGCAACTTGTTTGATACCGTTGAGTCATCTGAGGCTGGTCCGTCAGGGGCTGATCCGTGTGCGGCAGAGTCAGACAATGTTGGCGAGTGAGCTATAGCTGGACCTTCAAATTCTGGTCCGCGTGCAGCAGAATCAGACAATATTGAGGAGGTAGCTGAAGCTGTTCTGTCAAGCACTGGTCCGCATGCGGTGGAGTCAGGTGTTGACGAGGCAGCTGAAGCTGGAATATCAATGACTGGTCCGCGTGCAGCAGAGTCAGGTGTAGTGGAGGAGAAAGCTGATGCGAGTTCTAAAAATGCATATAGAGCGGGCGCTGCAGAGGAGTTAAATATTAAGCCATAAAAACTCTTTCTATAATTGAAAAACAAACAAACGATGCTCTCGTTTTGGGAGATATATGTGCAGACATCGAAATGGAGACAGAGCAAACTGGGTTTAAAGTCCCATTGAAAAGGCAAAAAATTTATAAAACTCAAAATAATCTTGCAATGTAGACTGCCGTTGAAGTTATTGATAGAGATGAAACCGATAGTGACAGTGAGGCATCTGATTCTAGCGTATGTTTTTCTCAGAGCGACATTTTCTGTCGCAGTTATGAAGTGGAGGACATCAAACTTTTTCTCAGAGCTACCAAGAACAAGAGAGGGGTCATTGTTAGTGATTATTTTCCTGACTTAAAACAGTTTATTGAGAAAACTAGGTTTTTGATGGTGGAGGGTTCTTTCACAAATAAGGAGGTCTATCGTCTGAAAAAGATAGTGAAAAAAGTTAATTCTGAGTTTGTCAATGAGGTCAGTGAGAAAGACTAATGGCATGAATTTTAATGGAGTGGTGTTGTTGGGGGGAGTGCTTCTGTGGTTTTTAGCTTCACTTTTTTTGTTAAGTATGAGTGAAGTGAATATTGCAACTTTGAATGTAAATGGAGCAAGAGAAATGCGAAAAAGAGCAGATGTATTTGAAGTGATTAAACTGAAAAAAATAGATGCAGTTATGTTACAAGAAACACATAGTGATTTGAGAAATGCTTCTGATTGGGCAGAAGAATGGGATGGGTTTTCTGTTTTGAGCCATAATACCTCACTTAGTGGGAGAGTTACCATTCTCTTTAATAAGCAGGTTGAAGATGTCATAAAATGTAGACTTTTGAAAGTAAGAGCTTCTTTTGAAAATGTGACTTTTGTTTTTATCTGTGTGTATATTCCAACTTCAGCAATAGAAAGAATGTAATTTTTTTTATAGTTATTTTTTTCAAAATTGCTGTGTAGAGGAATATTTATTCCTGGGTGGTGATTTTAATTTCACAGAGTTGAGTATAGATAGGAATCACATTGAACCTCATTTGCCTTCTCGTAAATGTCTAATTCAACTTATGAAGACGCACAAGTTATGTGACATATGGAGACAGTTTAATGGGGATAAAAACAATATACCTGGACTTTCCCTAGATTGGATAGGATTTATCATTATAGTAAAAAGATGTTCTATTACCCCATTTATCATTATAGTAAAAAGATGTTCTATTACCCCAGTTTTTCTGATCATTGTATGGTGCAGTGTTCTGTCATTTTAAATTCTATCAAACCAAAGAGTGCATATTGGCATTTTAATACCAATTTATTATGTGACAAGTATTTTAAAAGATATGTTCAATTTGTTTTGGGATTAATTTAGAACTACAAAGGAATCCTTTAAATCACTGCAACAGTGGTGGGATTTTGGGAAAGTTCAAATTAAACAATTCTGTACACCGTACACTCAAAACGTCACTAGAGAGGCAATTCTGAATATGAACACCTTGGAGACTGACATTTTAAAATTGCAAGAGTTGGTGGAGTACACTGGTGATCAAAGCTATATGGTTTCTCTTTCAGTTAAAAAGACACAGTTGGCTGACCTACTGGGGGTTAAAACACAAGGGGCACTTGTCAGGTCATGGTTTCAGAGTGTAGACCAGATGGATGCACCATCCAAATTTTTCTTTAACCTAGAGAAAAAGAATGGGCAGAACAGGGCTATCCATGCTTTGCACTCTGAGTCTGGAGTGTTACTAACAGACCCTGTGGACATTCGTAAGTGAGCAGTTCATTTCTTCGAAAGTTTATATAAAAATGAAATCGGAATGCAATACAGAGATGATTGTGAATTCTTTGATGATCTACCCCAGGTATCGGAGGAAGCTAATGTGAAGATCTCATGCATTTTGAGCATGGAAGAACTATACAAGGCCCTCCAAAGCATGGAGTCAGGAAAGGCTCCAGGAATTGACGGTTCTTCAAAGCAGAATAGCAACTTTTCGTCTGTAAAAAAGACTTTTACTTGGTTCATCTGATTCAAAACGGTGTGTTGCTGCACGGAGCCTTGGCGGTATGGGATTGGACAAATCACTTTTCCTAATGGATCCCCTTAAACTGAATACTTCTGGCTTGCTTATATTTTACAAGAATATTTTTAAGGTTTGGAGTCTGTTTGTTATTCAAAAAGCAGAGAATTCACAGTCTCTATTTGGTTACTAGAAGAGCCTTTAGTTCACGGAGCTCATTTGGATTTGTCTGTCGGTGGCTTTTTTCCAGGTCTTAGTAGAATACTTATTGATAATAAAATTATTACTTTGGGTCAATTTCTGGAAATATCAGGACCAGATTTTAATAATGAAGAGGCATTAGCTCAACACTTGGGAATAAGATCCACTCGTCAAATTGCACAACTGCTTTTGAAATGGCAGTCATTTCTTAAAACAACAGAAAAAACTTTTTGATGTAGTATTGGGAATGTTCTTGTGCTCCAAACCCTGAAGACTCCTTACCCTGTTTGTTGTTCTCTTTGAAGCTAGAGGAAAATACAGTTTTTTTTTTTTTTTTATAGAATCATCAAATTCTATGTGTATAGACTTTTTTTTTTAAGTACAGGTAAAATGTTGTATAGGTATTGTGTTTTAATTTTTAACAAAAAGATGTTAAACAAAAAAATGTATACACCATGGCATGGTGTTTTTAAACTGAATGTTAGCAAAAAACCTGAATGGAGAGCTTTATATAAACCACCGTTGACCAAGAAAACAGTTGATTTGCAATGGCAAATTTATGGTGCTGTTGCTGTGAATGCTTTTATTTCAGTTTTAAACCCTGGGATTGGGTCTGATTGCCCTTTTTGTTATAATAGAGAAACAATCTTTCATGCTTTTATGAAATGTTTTAGTTTGGAAACCTTGGGAAATGTTTTCAGGAGCTGCAATGAAACGTTTTCTTTGGAAACATTTATTTTGGGGTTTAAATATGTGTTGAAGAAACATGTATGTGTGTGTGTGTATATATATATATATATATATATATATATATATATATATATATATATATATATATATGGAAAAATGTTGCCTGGTCTGATGAGTCTCGATTTCTGTTGAGACATTCAGATGGTAGAGTCAGAATTTGGCGTAAACAGAATGAGAACATGGATCCATCATGCCTTGTTACCACTGTGCAGGCTGGTGGTGGTGGTGTAATGGTGTGGGGGATGTTTTCTTGGCACACCTTAGGCCCCTTAGTGCCAGTTGGGCATCATTTAAATGCCACAGCCTACCTGAGCATTGTTTCTGACCATGTCCATCCCTTTATGGCCACCATGTACCCATCCTCTGATGGCTACTTCCAGCAGGATAATGCACCATGTCACAAAGCTCGAATCATTTCAAATTGGTTTCTTGAACATGACAATGATTTCACTGTACTAAAATGGCCCCCACAGTCACCAGATCTCAACCCAATAGAGCATCTTTGGGATGTGGTGGAACAGGAGCTTCGTGCCCTGGATGTGCATCCCACAAATCTCCATCAACTGCAAGATGCTATCCTATCAATATGGGCCAACATTTCTAAAGAATGCTTTCAGCACCTTGTTGAATCAATGCCACGTAGAATTAAGGCAGTTCTGAAGGCGAAAGGGGGTCAAACACAGTATTAGTATGGTGTTCCTAATAATCCTTTAGGTGAGTGTATATACTTCATTTTCTATTTTATTTTTTTATTATTATCTCTTATTGCTGTATTGCATTGTTTGTGCTCTGGAAGGTCCTGTCACCAAGACAAATTCCTTGTATGTGTAAGCATACTTGGAAATAAAGCTGATTCTGATTCTGAAATGGATACATATATATTTAGACATCACATTTGCAGCTTCACAATAGTCTGCACTATTTTCACTATTATCCAGCTTTCTATAGCATTATTATTATCACCAAATCTTGTATGCCTAATAATTTAAACTTATTTAAATCTAATTAAAACTGACTTTGTTCAGTTTTCGATTGTTATTTAAGTCAGTACAAATTTGTAAATCGCTTGCACGTATTAAAAACAGTTCCACAATTGTTATGGTGGGGGGCGTAACACATTGGGCGTGTACACACACCGGCCACTTTATTAGGTACACCTGTTCTACTTATTCATGTGATTATCTAATCAGCTCATGTGGCAGCAGTGCAGTGTATAAAAACATGCAGCTATGTGTCAGGAGTGTGTCAGTTAATGTTCAAATCAACTATCAGAATGGGGAAAAAATGTGATCTCAGTGATTTAGACTGTGGCATTATTGCTGATGCAGACGGGCTGGTTTTAATATTTCTTTAACTGCTGATCTCCTGGGATTTTCACACACAACAGTCTCTAGAGCTAGGGTCTTCATCAGTTGGTCTGCGTTGGTACCGCAGAGGGTCCACAATTTACTGTTTGATCCACTATTGGCACTTGTAATAATCACTCACACGCGAGCAATACCAAGAGCTAAATTTATTTGAATCCATTGACATGTTGAAATTCCTTGCACCTGCATGCCAAAACTGCCTCTTTCTTTTTAATCTTCGCTCATATTTGCGCATCCTGTTGTATTTAGTTATGAACTGATTGGAACATTAAACAATTGTGACAACTGAGCTTGTCAGCAGTAGCGTGCAGCATGGACATACCATGCGTGCCCATGCTCATCACAAGCTGCTTAAAGTGCGACACATCAGGTTCAGCAGCACAGCAGTAGAGGGTCACGTGAGTAAACGCGTCTGCTTTGGATTGGTCACGTTGAGAAGATGATAGCCTAGAGTTTCTTTTATTAGTAGTTGCATTTTGCTTTCAGAACAATAGCCTACTTGCCTTGAGTAAATAAATAGTTAGCGCTGAGATTATCAAGATGGCATGCAAGGTCCTTAATGTTACACACACACACACGTTGGGTTTAAAATGCATAATTTAGTTTGATTTATAAGCTGTTTTCCTCATGGGGACCAACAAATTGTTCCCACAAAGTAAATAAAAACATAAACAAACACACACACACACTCACACACACACACACACACACACACACACACACTGGTGTGGCTATCCTTATGAGGGCTCTCCATAGACATAATTATTTTTATTCTGTACAAACTATAGATTCTATCCCCTACCACTAACCCTCACAAAAAACTTCCTGCATTTTTACATTTTCAAAAAACATTGTTTATTATGGTTTTTCCAAGTGATTTGATTTATGTGGATACTAGAAATGTCCTCATATACCACATTTATGACATAATTCCCTTGTCTGTCTGTCTGTCTGTCTGTCTTTCAATCTAACTGTCTTTTTCTTTTAATTAAGGAGGGAGTATGGAACAGTGATTAACAAGGAAAATGAAAAATGTCACTTCATGTCAGAAAAGTTGCAGACTCCTGCTGTACATTTATTGAATGATTATTTAAAATGCTTTGCAATATATACATCATAAAGTATGTACATACAATAATATGTTAGCCTACCAACCATGTTTTTATAGGCATAAAACGCAACACTCAATTTTATACAATATGTAACGGGTCCAAGCTCCATCTCTACCCACCAAGGGGTCCTTGGTCCGAAAATAGCTAAAGACCCCTGCTCTAGAGTGTATAGAATATTGGTGCAAAAAACAGCCAGTGAGTGGATAAAAAATGCCTTTTTGATGAAAGAGGTTAACGAAGAATGGCCAAAAGTCGACTATACGAGTACTCACTTACTTAGGTAACAGTAACAGTGCACCTGCAGCATGCAGCATACAGACTCTTGAGATTTTCTGGAACAGTCTCTGGTGATAACTTTGGGTTAACCTTTAAAAAAAAATCCATCCGGTGATATTTCATGGCTCCTTAATCTTTCATAGTGCCTGGCTGCCCTAAGCTTTAGAGTGCACCCAGAGCTTCTTGAACTCATTCTCTGTCTATTTTTTTGGCTTTGTGCTGCATGTGGCCGTCCATTCTGTTGAGTTATCTGTGCGCTCATGCAAACATTCCTCTTTTCCCTTTACTAAGAGTAGGCGTGGGTCACAATGGTCGACTAGTCGTCCAACAACTAACTAACCAATTAGTGAGGTTGAATAATATATATAGATTTTGTACATTAAATTTTTTGAGGTGGTGCTTTATTTTGCGTGCTGAGAGTAAGCAGTGCTTTAGCTGTTTGCATGATAAAACAATCACTCAGACAATGTAATCGAAGTGTAATGGAGCCTGAAATCATGATCGCTAAGGAGACTGCTGTCAATATGTACCATGAAAAGGGTGTTATATTTTGGTCTTTTCTCACCCAAAACCAACTGGATCACTTTAAAAGACAACGATTAACCCTTAAATGCATGGTAATTTTCCTAAACACTTGTATTCGTGTCTTTAGAGACCCAGCAGTTATAACTATCAAAAATGTATGTACAAAATGCCCAGATAGCGTCAAATTTTCAATTTATTTTCAAGACAATTAGAAAATAATAAAATAAAATAGATTTTGATCAAAGAGATAATGCAACAAATCTTGTACAGGATTCATTATTTTCAAACAAAAATTTCAGCTACTGTACATCAGTGCTAAGTATGCGTTTAAGGTTTAAACCACTGGAGTCTTATGTATTACATTTATTATGTATCTCCTTTTTGGAGCTTCAGAGGTCTGATCATCATTCTCTTGCATTATATGGACTTACAGAGCTGAGATATTCTAAAAATCTTTGTTTGTGTTCTGCAGAAGAAAGTAAGTTATACACATCTGTGATGCATGAGGTTAAATGATGAGAGAATATTTGGGTGAGCTAACCGTTAAGACGATTAGTCGCCCTGTTGTTCAGGCAACCCACGACTAGTTGAAAATATACTTTTGTAACCCTAGCTATTAGCATGGCCCAAGATGACACCAGCCTATTTTTCTCACTCTTTCGATGTGTCCGCTCATAACAACAACTCTTTGAGGACCCAGTTATAATGTACTCGCATCTAGCAGCAGTAATATGCTTTAAAATTGATGGCTCTGTCTAACCAGGAAGGTTTTCTCTTCTAGACAGAATAAGTTTATTGTTCTATCATGAGGGCAGAGTAATGAGGTAGTAACAATATTCCCTCATGATTGTCAGTCTGTCTTTGATCCAATATCACATTGACAGTGGAAACCACAGATAATGAATGAGTCATGGCTTTGAAGACTCCTTGATGGACACTGGTTTAAAGGCTGAAGTAATGCTAAACCTCCACTAAACCTACTGGTCATATGATAGAGCTTACCTCTATTAACAGGTAGCTTTTATTTCATCAAATTGTCAAAGATGCATGAGTGAACATTGAGCTAATGCTTGTAGTAAGTGTCTGTGTTCCATACACTCAAGCAGTATGAGTAACTTTATTTAAATCTTCGTTTCTGCCAGCTCTGGGGTGTGTAGTCAGGGCTCCGGTCATGGGAAGGACCAAACCTTAATTTAATTTGCAGATAATTTGTGTCTTAGAAGGAATTGCACTTCACAATATGAGGAGTGGAAATGCATAAATGTACTCGGACTTTGTGTTCACCACACTCTACAAAATAATTTAATATGCAGGAAAGTGCCATACTCAACAGCTTCCTTATATGGTGATCACTTAGGGAAGGGATTCCCAGTGGGTGTTATTTTTTCATCATAGAATTTTTATTGGTTGCTTATTTAAATATTGTATACCACCCCACCCATCATATACAACCCTACCCAACCCCAACAGAACAATCCCCAATCAGAACAACATGACCTACACACACACACACACACACATATATATATATATGTATATATATATATATATATATATATACATACATACATACATATATATATATATATATATATATATATATATATATATATATATGTATGTATGTATGTATGTATGTATGTATGTACACACACACACACATATATATATATATATATATATATATATATATGTATGTGTATGTGTATGTATGTATGTATGTATGTATGTGTGTGTGTGTGTGTGTGTGTGTGTGTGTGTGTGTGTGTGTGTGTGTGTGTGTGTGTGTGTGTGTGTGTGTGTGTGTGTATATATATACCGGGATGAAACACCAAAGACTGCTAACAACTAACTTGACCCCTAGGACATCAGAAACTATTGTAAAGAAAGAATTCCAAAAGTTTAGCAATTTGGGACAAAGTACAAATCAAATCATTTTATTGTCACACTACTATGTACACAAGTGCAACAGTAGGTGAAAGTCTTGTGTGCAGTTCCGAGCAACATAACAGTCCTGACAGTGGCGAGACATATACCAATTCACAATAAACAACATATTTACACAACACAATTTACATATCAAATGTACATATACTTACACAACACAGTACTAATATACAATGTACAGTAAACAATACACACAATATAGAGTAAACATACAATAAAATATTTGACAGTCCAGTGTGAGATAATAAGATGAAGATTTATAAAGTGCAGTGCTGATTGTTGATCGTGGGAGATCAAGTGTTCAACATGTAATCGGCTGGTGCGGGTCGTGATGCTGCGATACCGCCTGCCTGATGGAAGCAGTGAGAGCAGACCATGACACGGGTGGCTGGAGTCACTGATGATCCTCCGAGCTTTTTTCACACACCGCCTATTATATATGTCCTGGAGGGAGGGAAGCTCACCTCAGATGATGTTTCTGGCAGTTCACACCACCTTTTGCAGGTCTTTGCGGTTGTGGGCGGTGCTATTGCCGTACCAGGCAGTGATGCAGCCAGTCAGGACGCTCTCTACAGTACTGGTGTAGAACCGTGTGAGGATATGGTGGTTCATTCCGAACTTCCTCAGCCGTCTCAGGAAGAAGAGGCGCTGGTGTGCCTTCTTCACAACGGTCTCAGTGTGGACGGACCATGTGAGTTCCTCAGTAATGTGGACACAGAGGATCTTGAAGCTGCTGACTCTCTCCACCGGTGCTCCATTAATGGTGATGGGGCTGTGTTCTCTGTCTTTCCTCCTGAAGTCCACTACAAGCTCCTTGGTCTTACTGACATTGAGTGAGAGGTTGTGCTCCTGACACCAGCAGAGTGTGTCTCTGTAGGCTGTTTCATCATTGTCATTTATCAGACCTACCACCGTCACATCTTCAGAAAACTTAATGATGGCATTGGAGCTATGTGGTGCCCACATTCATGTGTGGGTGTATAGGGAATACAGGAGTGGGCTGAGAACACAGCCCTGTGGTGCATCAGTGTTGAGGGTCAGTGATGAGGAGATGTTGCTGCCCATTCTAACCCCCTGACATCTGCCTGACAGGAAGTCCAGGATCCAGCTGCACAGCGAGCTGCTTAAGCCCAGAGCCCAGAGATTCACATCAAGCTTGGAGGGCACTAGGGTGTTGAATGCTGAGCTGTAGTCTACAAACAACATTCTCACATGTGTTCCTTTTTTCCAGGTGGGAGAGAGCAGTGTGTATTGTAGATGCAATGGCATCGTCAGTGGTGCGGTTGTTGCGGTAGGCAAACTGCAATGGGTCCAAAGAGGTGGGCAGCACAGAGCAGATGTGATCTCTGATTAAATTTGCTAATGATGGGGGTCAGAACAACAGGACGCCAGTCATTTATGCAAGTGATTTTGGCTTGCTTCGGTACAGGCGCAATGGTTGACATTTTGAAGCATGTGGGGACTACAGACAGGGAGAGGTACAGGTTGAAATGTCCGTAAAAACACCAGCCAGTTGGTTAGCACACGCTCTGATGATGCGGCCCGGAATGCCAACATAACTTATGGCTAAGGTTACATGGCGAAAGTTTACATTTGTCACACAAATCTGAAACATTGGGATATATTTTAGAAAGTTTTGTCTTCAAGAGATGGGCTCTGTAAGTCGTTTTAAATTGTATAAAGCTAAGTCTAGCACACAAAGTGGTGGTATGTACATTGTCTTATACTCTACTCCAGTAATCATCCTCAAACTCTAAGTCAAGTTCCTCATCCCAAGCCCTGGTAGTTTTAATACTGTGAGAATTATCCTTTGACGAGATAACTGCATATAGCTTTGAGATAATCCCACCCATATGAGGATTCAGTTTAAATGCCTCGTCCCATGTAGACTTTTTAGGCAGAGAGGGAAACCTGGAGAACACAGTGCCTAATTTGAAAATAATGATATAGGTGGGAGGGAAGCAGATTAAATGATGAGGATAATTCAGAAAAACTTGCAAACACATTATTAATGAAAAGATCTTCAAAGTATTTCAGACCTTTCTTTTCCCAGAAAGAGAATTTGGAATCTGAAAAGGGAGAAAAGAGATGATTATTACATATAGGAGCCATGGTTTATGCCGAGGTAAATTTAAAATGACGCCGAAATTGGAAGAATATTTTGAGAAGAGCATACTATTGAGTTATCCGTGTAATGTGAAGGGAACACCCTTAGCTTCTAAGTGGCACCATTGGAAAGAGGAGGCCTGTAACCAGAACACCAATTTCTGAATATTTGCCCCCCAATAATAATACATATAGTTGGGCAAGGAAAGCCCTCTACTTAGTCGACTTTTTGGAGCAAAATTTTGGAAACTAGGAGGTTTTCCTGCCCACATAAAAGAGGAAATTAATTGGTCTATGTTCTTGAAGAAACATTTGGGTAGAAACAAAGGAATAGCTTGAAAAAGGTAAAGAAATGTGGGGAGAAAGTACATTTTCTAAGCATTATTGAAAGGGGCTCAATAGCTATGGCAAAAAGCAATGGGGATAGGGGGCTTCCCTGGCGCGTACCCTGTGATAAAGTAAAATATTCAGATTTCATTTTGTTAGTATAAACTGAAGCTTGAGGGTCAGCATTTAATAAACGTACTCATGAAATCAATCCCTCCCCAAAACCAAACTCCTCCAGTACCCTAAAAATATAAACCCATTCTATTCTATCAAATGCCTTTTCGGCGTCCAACAAAATGATAAACTCAGAGGAGCTACTGTTTTGTCTTGAGGATAAAATATTAAAACGTGTACGGATATTAGAAAATGAATACCGTCCTTTTATAAATCTGGTTTGTTCCTCTGAGTTAATACTAGGAAGTATTGCCTCTAAACGAGAGGCCAAAAGTTTGGCTAAAATCTTAACATTGAGGAGGCTAATAGGTATGTATGAGTTACATAATGTTGGGTCCTTCCCATCTTTAAGCAATAGAGTTATAGACGCTTGTCTCTATGTGGGGGCAACATACCTCTAAAGAGGTATGTTGCTCTAAAGATTCCTCAAATACAGACAAAAGAAGTGGGGCCAATTTAGCGTGAAATTTCTTATGAAATTCGGAAGGCAGCCTGTCTGGGCCAGGGGATTTCTTAGATTGCAACAAATTAATTGACTTAATAATCTCCTAAGGTAATGGATCTATCAAGTTCAGATGCTAAAAGAGAATCAACCTTAGGGAAGTTAATATGCTCCAGAAAATGGTTCATTTCCTCTGAATGGTCAGAAGCCTCAGTTTTGTACAGAGAGGAGTAAAAGTTTTTAAGAGTGAAATTAATCTCCACAGGATCTGAGGTTAGTGCACCATCGAGCTGCGCAATTTGAGTAATAAAACGCGAAGCCACTTATCTGCGCAACTGGTGGGCCAGGAGTTGACCGACCTTATCCCCATATTTATAATAATTTCCACGCATGTGTAACAAAAGTCTCTCTGCCTCACCTGTGGATAACAGATAGAATTCTGCCTGCAAATTAAGTCTTTGTTTATGTAACTCAGGAGTCGGGCTTTGAGCATATTGGACATCTAGAGCTTGAATATTATCATATAACATTTTAATCATATTCCTACATTCTTTATTTACATAAGAAGAGTAAGATATTAAGTTTCCCAAAATAAGGAATTAGAGATTGAATCGGTCTGATTAGTGAAGAGAAAATCATCTTTTGAATTGGAAATATATTCACAAAATGCGGAATCAGATAGAAGCAAGGAATTTAACCTCCAAGGCGGTCGAAAAGTGCGATATGAATGTCAAGACTTAGAGGGGTATGGTCTGAAATAACAATGGGCAGATATTCAGAGTTTACAACCTGAGGAATTAGAGAACTATTGATAAAAAAAAAAATATCTATATGAGAGAAAGATTGTTGGACATACGAATAGAATTAATATTTTCTCGCTATGGGATTAAAGTATCTTCATGGGACATTGTAACCATTCGGAACCATAAATATCTTTGACATGGCAGAGGGAACTTTCATAACAGTACTTGATTTATTCAAATCTGGATCAATAACACAGTTTAAATCTCCCCCAAATATCAAAAGATGTGTGTTTAGAGCTGGGATCTTTGACAACAAATTCTGAGCAAAAAGGGTATTATAAAAATTTGGGACATATACATTTACCAAAACTACTGGTGTTTGTGAAATTTCCCCTTTCACAATTACATATCTACCATTCATATCTGAAATAACATTGCCAATAGAGAAAAGCACAGTTTTATTAATTAAAATGGCAACTCCTCTAGACCTGGAATCAAAGTTGGAATGAAAAATATGTGATGTCCAGCGAGCTTGGAGTCTGCATTGATCCTTGAGGCGCAGCTGAGTTTCCTGGAGGAATGCAACGTCAGGTTTTTGTAGTTTTTAAATGTGTCAAAATTTTTTATTTTTTAATGGACCATTCAGTGCTTTCACATTCCAACTCAGGAATCCAATTAAGCTTCTGGTGTTGTCCATCAAGTTAGGTTAATATATATGTAGAGAGGAGGCCACAACTGAGGGGAGAAAAAAATCCCCCCCCCCCCACCCGTCTCTGAACATCACTCAATTTCTTATCTCCATTCCCAAACAATGGAGGCAGAACACCAAAACTCTGAAACATCCGATGCTTGTAAACCATTTCTATTCACATCTATGTTGAATTAAGTCACTCCCGAACATATGGGGTAACATAGAGAACATTAAATTCAGGCGACATGAAAACATATATTTGTCTAAACACCCTCGGTTAATAGTTATCAGTTATCCAAGTACAGTTACTTCTAAAATTGTGTCCTTTGCACAATTAGCTCTACAGGATTCCTAGGATGTTGAATACCGTTCGTTAAACCATCGCTGTGCTTCTTTGGGGCAGTCGAAATTAAGCTTCTCATCGCCGAGGTCAATCAGCAGGCAAGCGGGGAATCTAAGAGAGAACCGCACATTCTTCTCACGCAGGCTGTTTCTCACAGCTGTAAATGCTACCCTCTTTTTAGCAACACTGGAGTTGAAATCAGGGAAAATGGAGACCTTACAGCTCTGATAGAAGAGTTGGTTCCTGTACATGTCCTGGAAAAATTGTGACACGAAAGTAACCGGATCGCTCCCTTCTGTTCGCTCAGGTATGCCGACGACCCGAAGATTGCAATGCCGAGAGTGGGAATCCAAGTCCTCCACGTTGTCGGTGAGTTGTTGGTTAGCCAAATTCAACTTTAGCAGCGTCTGTTCCAGTGCTACAATGCGGTTGCTGTAGTCGTTCAAGTGCTGATTAAGCTCATCAATCTGCCATCCTTGTGACTCGATGCTCAATTTAAAAATCTCAAAAGATGCAACAACTGGGGCAAGAGTGGAGTCAATGGCTGCTTTTACCTGTTCTGCGATGGTAAATGATAGCTCGGAGATCAGAGTGACACGGAGATTTTCCACATCCAGCGGCAGCTTGTCGCCATGAGCCTCTATCATGGTCACTGACAATTTAAGTTTCCATTGCTTTTCAGAAGCCATAAATCTTTCCAAGCTACAATCTTATAATGAGTAATTAAATAAAGAAACCATCAAGCATATTAAAAGCTTCAGGTAGCCTGAAAGATATTGTAAGACAAAATGCTCGGGAGCCCACTTCACGTGCATCTTGGTCTTAGTGGGTGTTATTTTTATTTATTTATTTTTCACCCATTTACCAGATCGTTTATTTGTCATCATTCTGTGGCCCTTGGAACCCAACATTTCTAACAGTTGAACTCTCAAGTCTTGTGAAAATAAAGTACTTACAAGCTTCCAACTTTAACAGCAATTTGTCACTTCAGCTAATGAGCATTTGACGTAGATGCCAATGCATTTGATTTAGCAAGGGAATTATGCTTGCTAATGAAGGAAACTGGAGATTTTTAAATGATATAGCAAAATGACTGGCTTGATGTAGAGTTAATTGAAAGCATAGTCCTGCAAAATATCTAAAACCCAGTTAATGGACAAGTTCCACTAAAACAACTGCAGCTGATAGCATTGGACACATTTCCGCTAAGTGTGCAAGTGAAAATGATAACTCGCTAATCCAATATTAATGAGAATGAATGGTTGGCACTCTGGTTTGAGTATCGATCCATGTATTTGATTCGAATCGGGTGTTTCTGAGAAGCAGGAATGCTGATAATTGCTGGTGTCCATTGTCATCTCCACTCTAAAGCTTTTTTCTTAAGCTATATAAATGCTTAAAACATTCCTAAAAATAATCTGATGAATTTTGCAGCACAAGTCATCTTCAGGGAATACTCCTCAAATACCCATTTTGCAAATGGACATAACTTGGAGATGCAAGTAAAATTCGTCAGTAAAAGTGAAGTTCTTTGATCTCGTCAGGAATTTTTGGCCCACATGCCACTCTCTAAAGCTTAACTGTAGGAAACAAATGTTAACAGGTGTCCAAGGCCACCTGTTATGGTGTCAGTGGATTTATTGAGTTGGTTAATACAAAAGGACTTGAACGACAGCGCAGCCACCTGGGAGGTCAGGGCCTGGTCCCTCTCATCTCCTCTGTGACCTCTGCTCTCAAAAACATCTCTTTGAGCATCAAGTAACCCTAAGCCCTGAACCATTCCTCTGTCAATTCCCAAACTTGTTGAGGGCAAAACTGCACAACGCCAAACTGTCGGCTACGAGACTTGAGCTCTGCTAACATTTCAAGAGCAACTTGAAGATGAAAAGTCACTGACCACTCATTGTGGAAAAGTTGTTGGGGAAAAAAAAATCTGTTTTGACTGCACTAGTGCTAAAAAAATATTAAAGCTGAAGAACATAAAATGGGGGGGAAAAAATTATACCTCACTAGACAAAATCTTGTCAACCACACTAACAGATTTTCAGCACACTAAAACCACGAGAACTTCTCTCTGAGAAATGCATATGTCCTGAAGAAATGTATCTGATAGGTAAACTTAAACCAGATTAATTATGCAGGGCTTACTAAAGCCTGACTCTTCATTCAGATAAAACCCACCAACTAGTTGATTTTAAAAATATGTAGCTTGGCACATCACTAGAAATAGCTGTGCGGGATGGCAATGTGTACACAGATTAGTGCTCTGGGAGGCTATTAATGTACTAATTTAGAATGTGCTTTCACCAGCACCCAGTGATCCTTTAAAATCTGCCTTTCCCCAGGAACTTTGTTGGCCCATTCATGTGTCTCATAATCTTAAACTTTCAGCAGTTTATATGTACTTTAATTCAGAGCATGTGCCCATATTGGTTTATTGCCCATTGATCCTTGCTCTTAAACAAGGAGAAAAGCCTGAACAAACTGATAACATCTAATAGAATGTCATGACAGATATTAAACTGTCAAACTGATGCTAATCTCGAGCTACGAAGCAAACATGCACATCTAAGTATCCATATTGAGAAATACCCGGCGAGGCTGCAGAACCATAAAAATAAATTAATAAATTAGATATCTTTATTATCTTAATTGTCCATGACAGCAATGATGTTAAAAGGAAAACGCATTTTGCTTTCTTCGATTATTCACTTAGAAAAAAGACCTCTATAATCTCACATTTGTCTCCTCTAGAGTTTTAGAAGAGATCTTAACAGTGTTACAAACTGTTCTTCAATTTTCTAAGATACCAAAGTCTGAGATTTCAATAGAAACTCTTATAAGCATTTTTAATCAAATTCTTCCAAGACCAAATGATCTGAGCTATGCTATCCACATTAATTTTTATAGCTCTGTTCTCTTACTAGATGTCAACAATTGTCTCATTTGTGTCTATTGATATAAGGAATTTTAAGAGAAACATCTGGGACAAAGTTGATACTCATATGAAACATCACTGAGAACTCAATTACATCTCAAACTATGAAAGACCAAACATTGAGAAATATTTCTCAGAGGGAGAATCTCTGAAGTTTTTCACATGACTGTACCAGTACTTAGCTGTAACAATCTTATGTGGCAATATCAGAGATAAAAGCTTTTACGAGGGTATTCATTATTTTGCTGTGCCAATCCAACTGTTCTCCAAGAGAACCGACACGTAAATGTAATTTAAATTTCAGGCCAACCAATACTCCTGTGGGCCAGATGGGTGCTGTTGTGAAGCTGGTGACTTTTTCTCAGATAAAGCTGGAAAACAAGACATACTATCATATGGCATTTTGTGAATTCATAAAGTTCCAGTGGGGGTTATGTCCTAGAGCAAGGGCAGCCTGAGCCTCCCCATCTGCCACCTGGCACAATGTAGTAATGATTTAGCAAACACCCCCTGCCTGCTAGTCAGTAAGTTACCACCCCACCCGTAGTCGCTATGTTATGTTAACTAGTTATTGATTTTGTTTTCTTCAGCTCTGCCCTTCAGATCAAAGTATAATATCAAAGTATAAAGATGGAAGGATGCTGTTGCAGTGGCAGTGTATTCCCTCGGCTTGTTCCATCCAAGAGAATCATATGTACTGCCTCATGTAGTCTCCACACTGCTGTAATTTATCTCTCCCTTGACTAAGAGAGGATTAGGTTCCCCCCGAAGACTGCCTGCTAGGACACTGTTATCTATTTCAGCATGTCTCAGGGTTTACTGGAGATGTTTCAGTGTGATAACGGATTGTGTCCTCATCTCATGTACACATTTATCAAAAAATCATTGGGCGGATAAACTCAGAAAAGGTTAAAGGTGATTTTAAAAGGCCTGTTTTTATGTTTACTTATTTTATGTTTATGTGAATTATTAAAGACAGCCCTCGTATTCATTTTGGTTAAATACGTTTGGGTTTCTGGTCTGAAGGCATTAGTGAATAATATTAGTGAATTTTTATAACTGGTACGTTTTATATATGCTAAAGTGAAGTGTGTAACTTTTGATGTTAAAATATGTTCTTATACAACTATAAGTAGGGATGCAGATTTTGGCACATTCTTTTAACAGACTATCCAGGTCAAGAACTGTTTAACCGATAAGCCATGAATCAAACAAGTGACCAAACAGACATGACAATACAAAACAGGCTCACATGGAAGATGTGTATATTTTGCAATAGTTATTACATTAACATTCGAATGAGCAACCATATATTCAACCATATATTTCTATCTTATATTTCGTAACAAACAATTTTTGAATGGATAGCTTGAACGCCAAATTAACCTACGAGGTGCTAACTTTTGGCAGTTTTAGAATGGAAGAATAAAAACAGCTATCTACAAATTGTGCTGCTGGGCAATCCGAATAATTTTTGTTCAGGAAAATAATAATGGTGTACATAAGTGTGTGTGTGTGTATATATATATAGCTTTGGAAAATATTTTTAAGCGATGATGTATCAGCTATTTTTCATTTTTGTTTTGGGGCCAGTGAACATTTTGGCAGGGCAAGTTCAAGTCTGAAAAAGTCTTTTGGCAGGGCTGTAAACATATGCTTTTAGATGTCGAGGCTTGTAGATGCTTCTTTTTTATATGGTACTGCATTGTACTTGTGCTACTACTAAAAAAATCATATTTGCATTGGAACATGTCATCTTCACAGACAAAATGGTCCAATAGCTCACACTTGTCTTTTAGACTGAGAGGATGACAGTGGTTTGTGTGTTAACAGCACCCTTGTGTGTACATTACATGCCCTACATTATATTTATTTAAGGGCCCCTAGGATAGACTCATCAAACATACATACATATATATATACATACATACTTGGTGCAAATTTGTGCACTTAACTATACAGTATATACTTTATTTTAAACACCCGATTTATTAGTTATTAGCAGTCTTTTCTTTGGTTTTCTATCTTGTTTTTAAACAACAATCTATATCGAGCAATTCTGTGATGTGGCAACTAAAACAGCATTTGGCTCCTAAACGTCTCCATTTAGGAGCCAATGGCTCCTTAGTCATTTTTTAATCTGGAGCCCTGCCTTGTAAGTGCAACTACAAAGACTTGCTTGTAGTTTTTTGATAACATCTTGAGTGTACCATGATGTTTATATCTGGGTGTACCATGAGATTTACCTTTTACCCACATCACCCACTTTTTCCACTGAATATTGCGTAGTAGCCATGATTCTGCTAAATGCTTTTGCTCTACTTGATCTGGAATAGATGTCCTTCGAAACAAGCTTTTACATGTTTGAACTGAATAAAGCAATATGTGTTTTTATCTTCATGCTCTCTTAGTGTCCTTTTATTGTTCATACTGTAAATGCATGACAGAGGCACAGGTGTGTGAGCTGCTCTCCCAGAAAACTGCAATCTGCTGCATGCTGTGACTAGCCTAGTCTGTCAAAAAACAAACCCAAAGGTTGTTTAGCTACCAGTTCTTGTGCTGCTACTACTAGTCGTACCACTGTCAAGAAGTTTTCTGATAATAAATATCCTCCTCTTTTGTTTCTCAAAATATTTGTTCACGTGTGTTTGTATAAACGGGCCACATTGGGCTGTTGAGTCATAAGGCATCAGTAACCATGCCTATTTTGTATTTTTAGAACGTTACAATGTTTACTTTCAGAAGCTGTCATGGGTAGAATAGTCAATTTTGTGAAGTATAAGATGACTTTAAGGGCTACAGCCTAACACTGCAGGTGTTATGGCAACAGTGGTTAAGTTGTTAACTATCTGTTGATATCTTGTTTGACACGGTTATGCTGCGTGACCACATTTCACAAACTAATGGTTGCTCTCTCTCTCTCAACCCCCCCCCCCCCTCTCTTTTTGTACCTTCTCTCTTCTTTCCATCTCACCTCTCAAGGCTTGCCAAATTTCATAAAATCTCCAGAGGACCAGACAGGGATTTCAGGAGGAGTGGCTTCTTTTGTGTGCCAAGCAGCGGGTGAGCCCAAGCCGCGGATCACATGGATGAAGAAAGGAAAGAAAGTTAGCTCCCAGCGCTTTGAGGTGACTAACTGTCTTTCCCTGCCTCTCCTTAGCACGTCAGAGTATCTCCCACGCCGTGTCATTATGATGCCTTTCTTCTTGTTATCATCAGGCTTAAGCCTAAATTCTCTTTTTTTCACCCCTTACACTGTTTTTTTATTAATATATTATTTTGTGTTGTTGTCAGCCACCTCACACCCCTATCTTTTGCCACTTCAATCCCCTCTCTCCATTTCCTGTCCACTCTGTATTATGGTTTGAGCTGAGGTTTGAATAGGTTTTATATGGAAGACGGGTCCCGACACATAATAAAAAAATAAAAGAGCTAAATCTGACTTAAAACATTTGTCTTAAAACAGTCAACGTTTGTCGTTGCTACAGAATAGAGCCTGCATACCCGCACATGCACTTTAATTGCTTGACGTTTGTAAGGGACCTGCTAAAACATCAGAGGTCAATCAACTGACTGAATTATGCCT
This sequence comes from Moxostoma hubbsi, assembly GCA_032164185.1. NCBI lineage: Eukaryota > Metazoa > Chordata > Actinopteri > Cypriniformes > Catostomidae > Moxostoma > Moxostoma hubbsi. Next base: position 18,105,975 of record JAVLUX010000009.1, on the reverse strand, counting down.
ATTATATATAAGTGTAACAGTTCAGGAAAGGAGGGTGCGGGAACTGAATTGACAATCAACATAACTTTAATTAGACAGAACATCAATCTGAAAACACAGCAACATAAACACACACATAGAGCGGCTGTGTGTTTGTCTCTCTCTCCCTTTACTGGTGCCTGGCTCACTCTTGAAACCCGTCTGTACTCTCATTGCAATGACAAACAGCTGTTAGAGACAGTTATTGCCAGGTGATGATCCTTATCGTTCTCGTCTCCTGATCTCGCTCTCCATTCACAAGCCGGTGCTTATATATATAAAAACTGTGAAAATACATTTTTAGATTCTGAAGGATGTAGTAGGCTACACTCTCCTAATATGTGCAATTATATGTATTGTTTTCAATCATTTTAGGGGAAAAAAATCACTAAAATCCATCAATACGTCATTTTCACATTCCTAAGGTTGTTCCCAGTGTGCTGCATGATAAATTACAAATCTTATCTATCCAATGTCTAATTATATGTATAAAGTATACGTATACAGTATTCACAAAACAAAATCATTAAATTCACATTTCAAAGTTTGTACGTAGTTGGCTCCTAGTGGGATGCATGACTTACTACAGGTCTTATTTTTTCATTATGACTAAACATACATATACTTTATTCAATTATTTAAAATAAAAATTCACTGCAAAATTATATTTCACATTTCAAAAGTTGAAGTAGGCTCCTAGCGGGGTGCATGACTTGCTACAGATTATATTTTTCCAATAAGTCTAATGATACAGATTTCAGTTATTTAAGAAAAGAAATCATTAAAATGAATCAAAATCTTATTTTCACATTCCAAAGATTGTGGTATGTTCCCAGTGGATAGACTGACTTACTAGAGGTGTTGTTTATACAGTATGTCTAAACGTATACACTATTCAATTATTTGAGAATTTTCAGACAGTCCCTTATGTACACCAGGCAATGAAAGCGCATCCGAGTGTATGCAGGTTTTATTCTGTAGCTGCAACAAAGTTGACTTAAGTCAAATGATTTATGCCCATATAGTATGGTTATATATTCTTTAACTTAATTGTGATGATGATCTATTTGCATCAAGAAAACGTTTCAGATGTGATTATCCCTATGCCCTATTCCCTTCAAAGATTTTACCATGCACTGTGAGAGCTTTGGTGCTCTAAAAGGTGTGGGCTTAACAATAATGATCATTCAGAACACATTTTTATTGGAAACTCTGTTTGAATCTATCTTACAGCAGGACTATCATGACTGTTCTCCCTTCAAGGTGCCCTTCTGAGGGTGTTTTATCCTGTTTGGAACACAGTGAAAGACGAGAAATGCCACTTAAAAAGTCACAAATGGAAAAATAAAGTCACAATTACATGACATAAACTCGCAATTATGTTGCGGGTTTATATTGCGTAATTGTTACTTGATATCTTGCGATTGCAAGAAAAAAGTCTGTTGCACAAACTTCGATCTGTGTCCGATTTCTGTGTAAAATGTAGTCAACATTTGAATATCAGTTTGTTTTTCATGTTCATAAAATGGCCTGTGTGAACTTATCTGTGAACTAATCTATAAATAGCAAGAAAGTATTTTAGAAACATTTCTTGTCTTGAGGCTATAACCTTCACGAAGAATGTCATTCATATACCCCAGAAAAAAAAGTATTTCATTTAAATTCTATTAATCAGAATCAATCACAGTTACAATGTAAAGAGAATTAATCAAAAATTAATGATTTCTGTTATAATTGTGCACCCCTATTTTTAATTGTTTTCCTATGTAAACAAGCTAAACGGATGTATTTAACCATTGTGCCACATCTCACTCACGCGCAGGAGTGCTGTGTTATAGATATCACGTGAAAAGAACTTTTAAAAGAGTGTCTCGAGACACCTACGTTCTGTTTAAAAAAACCACATTGAAAAAATGTATGGGAAAAATTGCAATGCTCGACATGTCAGCTGTAGGAATGGAAGTCCACGCATGCACAATTAGCTGAACCAACCAATAAAAAACTGTTTTTTGTTTTTTAGTGATTTGTGCTTAAGAATCAAAATGTATGATACCATTTGTATCAGATTTTATTGCAAATTTCAGTCTTTCCCCAATCAAGTAGTTAGGAGCTGTACTTGCATCACTAGAAAATAGCTGCACAGGGAGGATGCCAAGTTGGCTGCTGAGTAAACTTACTTGCCTTTTAGGGACTTTGGTGGGGGCCCCATTAATATCCAGCAGGGGAAAATATAGCTTCAAGAGGAAAATCTCAGCAATTCATCTGTGCATTTACACTTGCCTCCCCCAGATTCCTGCCACACCTGGCCTTCTTATGGTCTCCCTCAACTTATTTAATGTAGCTTTATCTTATTATCTGTCGCTTTAGCCAGCACCTGGCTACACAGTATAGAGTTTACAAACCAGTAAGATCGAGCATGTGTGCTCTTAACCCAAATGCACACAGATCTTCACCAGGGAGGAGTGCATAGTAGGTTAAATACACTGAATTTATCAACTCTGTATTACTAAGTATCCTGTTCTACAGCCCTATACACACCTTGTTGGCTTAAGGCCTTCTGTGTATAATTTACCACTTTTTTGTATTAATGAGCACGCCCACATCAGTCTGCACTCAAAGAGCAGAGTACCGCAGAAATTGAGTGCCTGTCATTCACAATGATCTATGCATTCCCCATCCCTTGCATTTTTGTTTATTAAATACTTTAATTTTATCATGTTTTTAGCTACCAATATAGGATAGTACTCTTGTATTGATTTAACACATTTCAACTTTGTTTTTCCTTTTGCTGTTCGAGCACTCAGCCTTTCAAAGTAAATTATTTTGACCATGGGCCCATGCGGACGCATTCGACACATACACACAACGACTGCTTTATTACTCTTTTAGCAAAGCGTAATCAGCTGGCACATACGGCAACGATGCGGACTGTCAGCGTGTCTACAAAAAAATGGGCTGCGCTCATACAGTCCACCTGTACAGTGCGGATGATGACATTTGCGCCACATGCACACTGCGCCAGCTGAAGTGGTACATGGAAAACCGAAGTTTAAATAGTACAGTACTGTATTTAAATAGACAGCAGACAGTGGTTGCATTTACTGAAAATGTTCTGTCATTTATCGAATTTTAAAAACATTGGCAGGTAATTAAAAAGAAAATAGGTATATTTTAAAAATAGTATCTGGTCTATTGTGTGTCTGTACATAAGAAACATTCCCACAGTAAAGGATGTTAATCTGAATTGTGAGTGGTGTGAGTGAGAATTTTAACTACTTTTGCCTCAACAGTTCTTGTTATCTAAGTATTACTATTAAAATAACAAGCGTTAAAATATTTTTCTAATACGTAAAATTGAGCACATCACAAAATTTACAACCCAATTCGTAAAAGTGATGAATAATGATTATTTGTACTGTATCTCAACCTCTGTATGCTGAAAACATAAAAAAAAGGCTTGCAAATGTTATCTTGGCCTTTGCCACAAAATGAAATAATGCCCACCCAATCAAAAGTTCTCAGATATCCCACTTGGATAGACATTTCAGTTATACGAGAATGCCTGAACACAGCATAAAGCTGAAAGTTCTGAAGGAAATTAAGATTAAAGACCCACTGCTCTTTGAAGATATACAATCTGTTTGAGGGTTTGCTGTACATTTTAAGATGTGAAGAGAAAAAAGTATCTGACTGTGTGAGTGTTGTCCCTCTCTTTCTCCCTCAGGTGATTGAATTTGATGATGGCTCAGGCTCAGTTCTTCGCATCCAGCCACTGCGCACTCACAGGGATGAAGCCATCTACGAGTGCACGGCCACCAACAGTGTGGGAGAAATCAACACCAGCGCCAAACTCATCGTGCTGGAAGGTAAGACCCACCAAAGTGACCTGTGCTTGGAATGGCCCTTGATTTGAGTGTACAGAGCAATACTTTTAAAATATTTAATAGATGTATACCTTTTTTGAAAAAAAAACTCATCTATGTTTAATAGTGAAATTTAGAGCATTTTCACACACACAATGCAACAAGGGGGATTGCAATTTTCGTGCAAATTGGACAAACAGTATAGGAGTTAGAAAAAGGTTTTCAAAACATTTAAAAATGGCGGACAGGAAGTTTGCTAGATCATGACATAATGGGTATCATTGTTTGCGGCATGAACCATGGAATCTATCAAGACCAGTCTCATGACAGTAGGTAAAAGGAGTCAATAACTATTAGCATTTTTAGAAATAGCCTTATAATTTTTGACCACAAGGTGGCGCTGTCCCTAAACTTTTTGAGTCCCATCAGTGTATGGTGCCAAAGACAAATCCAGAGTTTCGTAATGATACACCAAGTAGTTTGTAAAATACAGCATTTTATGACTAAATCCTAAATGATCGACGTCCAAAATGGGCGACATAGGAATTTTTCATATTGTTGGACTCGCTATACCCCACTGAATTTGATGATTTTTTGACAAACTGTTCAGAAGTTATAAGCAAAAATTAGCTTTTTTCATATCTCGTGATCAGTAGGGGATAGGGCACCAAAACGTGGCAGGTAACATCAGTGCCTAATGGTGGCGACACGAACCAAGTTTCGTCCCAATCTCTCAAAGATACAGCCTCAAGTTCAAATTTGCGCATTATTCATCGAATTCATTGAAGAGCCATTCGAAAACGGTATGGTTTAGCAAAATTTTAAGAAATTTTTGTCGTGAGTGCCTCTAGATGATGCTGGCCAATTATCGTGCAAATCGGTCAAACGGCTTTGGAAAATTCAGAAAATTCAAAATGGTGGAAAAATTTTCATGATGGAAAATGGTGTGCAATCAAATTGACTTGAGCCAATGAATCAGAGGAATATTATTTTGTTTCTAGGACTCATGGTTCAAAAGTTATTAACATAAACGTGAGTACAAATTTGGGCAGTTGGTGGCACTAGAGGGTTTAAGGTAGAGACGCCAAATTTGCTGTGGTAGCTGATCAGACTGTCCTCTTTACTTTCTACATAACTTTCCCGCAAGCGTTTCTATGGTCAATGCTGGAACTTTTGTCTGGTGCCGTTTTAATGAAACATAAAGATGACTGCCTGAAGAAAACAATAAAATTTCCCCAGTCATTTATGATATGGGGTTAAATGTCAGGTAAGAGACCAGGGGAGATCATTACCTCAATGGTCAATGCACAGGTGTACATTGAAATTTTGGACACTTTTCTCATTCCATCGATAGAAAATAGGTTTGGTGATTTCATTTTTCAGGATTATAATGCATCTTGCTACAGAGCAAAGAGCAAAGCTTTTTTTCAGGAAAGGCATATCAACTCAGTGACATGGCCTGCAAACAGGCGGATCTCAATCCGATTGAAAATTTATGGTGGAAATTGATAAAAATTGGTCCATGACAAGGCTCCATCCTACAAAGCTGATCTGTCAACCTCTATTTGAGAAAGTTGAAACCAGCTTGATGGAGTATATTGTTTAATGCGTCAAATAATTCAGGCTGTCATAAATGCCAGAGGAGAAGCAACAAAATACAAATTATGATTTATTTATTTATTTTATTTTTTTTGATGATTCCATAATTTTCCTCAACATTGAGTAATTCCATAAATTTTTTTTCCTCTACTTGATTTGGAAAAAATATATTTGCCATTTAATTAAAATAATGTTATTTAATTTGTTTTAGGAATGTTTCACGAAGCCAGAATGTTCAGCTATATAACAAAAAAATTTTGTGTAATATCTGTGATTTTTATTTTAGTTTATTTGCTATGAAGTAAAAAAGCTGGGTGAACATCCTCTAAGTGTAGTGATTCCATAATTTTTGCCAGAGGTTGTACATTGACATTTCATTTTTGATTATCTTTCTCACCAAAGAAATTTGCAAGAACATGCACATAGAGTGCTGCATACTTAGTAGAATTCTAGTAGTATCTTAGTAGTATCTGTTTTTATTAGGTCATTGAACCCTGTTTTAAGAATATAATTCCAGCCCGTTCTTCAATTGGCCCCGCAATGCACAAAAGCCAACGGTCTTGCCCTTTCTGTGTCATTTCAGGTCTAGACCTAAATAGGAATATGGCTCAAGGTCCACCTGAGTGTGATGAAATGCAAAAAATCCAGTCCCTATTAAAATGAATATGTTAGAATATTCCTTAGATGTCAGAAATGCAATGACCAAGGATTCCTGGTAGTTAACGTCTGACCCACCCAACCACCATGTGTTTGGGATTACACCGGTGCCCCCAGTGTAATCCTCTGTAATCTTATATTTCACCCTAGTGTAGGATCAGACAAAGGCCAATTAGTTGAAATGAGAAGCCTCTAATGAAGAAATAATTTCATGAATGTTGGGGACAGGAGGAGTCCCATGGCCCATTCAGACATGAATACACATAGAGAGAGGTGCCATATTGAAGGCAAGCACTTGGATCCTTTAGCTGCTTTTCCACAGTGAAGTGGATAAACTGGACGCCCACAGGATACTGTGAGACAGAGAATTAACTCTATTTATAGCTCATTGTTCATAGCTAGCAATACATAATTTCTGCCTTACAGCAATTCTCAAAGACCAGCACAAAGGAGAAGTTGAATGATAATGATGTAGTCTAATGACTTACTAAGGGATGTCCTCTGTTGTGCATTGTTAGGGTCTTGGGGATCTCAGCCTCAAATACTATAGATTCTCAGACCTCATCTTTACACTGTCATAGAAGTTATATGAGGCCTACTTATAACACATTCATCTTGATCAAGGTTTTAACAGAGTAAAAATAGGCTGCAAAATGTTTTTTGGACATACGGTGGTAATACCATAGTATTTTTTTAATGCACCTACATAACGTGTGTGTGTGTGTGTGTGTGTGTGTGTGTGTGTATGTATATATATATATAGTACATTGATATTGTAATCATTGAATACCATAGTATATATTTATTAGTGCTGTCAGTAGATTAAATATTGTAAGCACAATTAATCGCATACTTTTTCAGTTAATCGCAGATTATTAAATTGCTGAAATTTGACTCTAAATGTACGTATTTCCTGTCAAAATGCATTTATTTCCTTCTTAGGAAAGAAAACAAAACTATATGTAACAGTATAATGCTTTATTAACATTTTACAAACCAAGCTTTTCACAATATAAAGATAGAAATGCATGAAAATAGCACCAATTCTAGTAATATTAAATGTTTCCCAAAGTCAAAGTAGGAGTTTGACTAATTGAAAGAACTAGTCTTCCCATAGGTTGCCTATTCATTGCAAAGGACATTAAATATCTTCAAATATCTCTCATCCTCCACAATGTTAATAAGCCTGTCAGCACCAGTGTCAAGTGCCACTTTGAACTCCACATGAAAAGCGCTTGCAGATAAAAACATCTCATTCTGTGTTTTGGTGATAGTAAAGATTTAGTGTGCTTCTGTGATAATTGAAATGCACCTTACTTGTGCTGAAAAAGATTTTTTTTGTCACAAATTCCATTTAGGCTTGTTTTGTACAACAAATTCCATTAAGAGCTCCTTTCCCCATCACTTTATCACTGACACTGTATCACTGCAGTGTGTGTTTGTGGTGTGTGTGTCAGTGTAATGAGTCCAAGTAGACACATTGCAAAGGTTCCACCCTTCCAACCTGTGTTTATGCTGCATTAAAGGTAAATGCGTTAATCGCGATTTAAGATTTTTTTTTTTTTTGCGTTAATCTATTTTATTTTTGCAACGCCTTAACATTTTAACATTTTTGACAGCTCTAATATTTATTTCAAAATACCATGGTATTACTCTCTGATACTATCACTCTATCTTGGTATAACAAGCTTTCTGTGTGCTTCAGAGTTAAACAGCCCAGTTTTTTATGTAAAGTTGGATGACCTGGTTTACAATTTTTGTTAATGTGCTAGAACTTGTTTAAGTAACAGAAATCCCTCCCACCTGAATTTAGCAGGTCACGCACAGCTTAGGAGTCTATGAGTCACTGCTACTGCCTCTATAATTGCTCACTTAAATCATATTGCTAAACAATTATTGTGAACGTCACTCAATTGATCCCAATGCAAGCAGATGGCAGCTGCGAAAGAAAGTCTGCTGTAATTGCTGATCAGTTCGGTTACTCATTGCTCTAGAAAGGTGAGCCATGGCGCCGTTTACCACATGCATCGTAGCATGCCTTCAGGGCTCACACGTCTCCAAAAACTAGATGTCATAAAAATACCAGCAGGTTTCATTTTAAGTTGGATGCACTTGCTCCAATGTTGTGGGCATTTGTTGCTTACAGCTGTTGCCTGTTGAATAAAAATTTGCTGTGCCTCTGTTGTAATATCATTGGACAGATGCCAAGACAGGCCTCTGTGTGAATTAATAATGACTTCATGTCACTGCACTCCATTTCTGCTCCTCATTTCTCTGTAGCTGAGAGATTTGACATTATTGACACTCAAGGACTTAAGCAAAGTCACAATGCACAGCAGTTTGTTAGATGTACCTATTTCACATTGTTCAGATTAATTATGTCAATATAATCCTCTAAATCACAATCAGAAGATAAAATTCTGCACTTTTAGCTGAATTGTAGTTCCTTGGAGTACCATATAAATACCATGGTAAATGCAAATGGTAATCATTCATTATTTCAGTAATATTACACAATCAAGGGTGCTGTTAAGTCCATTCATCAGCACTTTTATGTCTGTATAGATTACTGAATTTTAGCTATGCTGATATATGGACAAAACAGCACAACTGCGAGTGTGATAATGCTTCAACAAACAAGTAACTAAATAAGGAAACACAAAGGGAATTTTGTGTGAAACTACTTTCCTATGCCACATATAGCCTCACGTCTAATCTGATTAGTGAAATAAAATGGTATATTAGGGTATATTTTGAAATATAGCAATTAGGGATGTAGACAGTTAGCAGATTAACCAGCATTAATAATTTGTTCGACTAATACTATTGGGTAAAATTATTGTTTTTGAAAAAGAAACCACTAAATAGAGGTAATTTGATGGGCTTATCACGTAGGGCATGTTACGTACACTAAAGGGTGCTATTTAACGCATAAACCATTCTCTTCCTCTGAAAGATCGGGAAATATGAAGCGTGCAGCTACAAAGTACAACATTGAAGCGATCCATTGTAAACTTGTTTTTACAAAATATACGATGGAAATATACAGTTGTTCATTCAGATGTTAATCTGTCATGTGAGCCTGTTTTGTTTCAGCCAGTATAGACTTGTTGACAGAATCTTTAGCCTTTGTCATGACTGTATAGTCATTTGTTTGATTAATGACTTGTAAGTTTATGGTTAATAACTTGTTAATACTGGCGATTGTTCAGTTAAAATAATTTTCCAGAATGTTCATCCTTAATAGCTATTATTTTTCTCTTGATCATTTTGCAATCATATAGTTTCCTGCAGTTCAATTAATGAAGAATCAGGTTGCCTAAAAGAGCACAAACTCCAAAACAAGTATTTCTCAGTGCAGTCAGAGGTACCTCAATGGCATGCTGTAATTGGACGTTATTTTCAATCATTGGGTTTTCAAATGAAAACATACAGATATGGATATGGCCAGAGATTGAAACTGATCCCGTAGATTTACTCTCTTTACCGCTAATTATGTTACTGTAATGCATCACAACATATTTAATTGTGACCTATGTAACTCGATGTGTATCCTATCCTAAGGTAGTTGCTAATACCAGCCAGTTAAACAATTTCACACAGCCCACCAAATCACAATATAAATCTAATCTAATTTAATCTGGGTGCTTTTGTAGTGCCTTCTGTTTCAAAATCCATTCCAAATGGTAAAAATGAGTTTCTCTCTTGTTTTTTGTCAGTTTTCTGAATGACGTGATGATCACTGCCTGTACGCTTTCATGTATCACATAGTGAGGAATAAGAAAGACTCCCAGTATGCTCTGATCCCACAGGAATGCATTTGAATGATGGATCAGTGGATTTTTTTTCTGTAAATTTCCTCATCAGATCTTCCCTTCAAGAGCTCTACAGGTACTCTTGCAAAACACCTCGAGCTCTTGTCTGTCAAAGGGGCACAGACCCAATAGCCTAGTTTACTGACATTGCTCATAGAGTAAAGATTACTTGATGCCAGTGGACAAATTAGGAATTTTTATTATTACTCATACTTAAAACTTTTCCATATGCCACAAATTTTTATCATTAGCACAGTACACATGGACTGTTCACGTATAGCCCAGTTTTTATACACATGTGGACAGTCAGCACATTTGTAGTGGGCATATGTTGAACATGTCTATATGGGCTCCCGGTCAAAAGAATATACTTTAAAAGGCTTGAGCGCTCGACCGTGCCCAAGCATTATTGCAGGCGGAAAAATGAAACGGAGAATGCCATAGCCTTTACTTTTAGAGATTTGAACATACACCTAACCCATATTATTAAACTTTGCCATGCAACTCATCCTGTATCGTTTTGTTATGGACATGAATGATTATGCGATTTGTTGAGAAGAGGTGTGCTATTAATTTTCTAAGTGATCAAACTTGTGTTTTTCGCCTTCTGAAAAAATGGGCAAAATAGCTCTGACTTGCATTAAAGGAGGGTCTGGTCTGAGCCTTATCAAGGGAACAGAGTATCTTAGCAACCTCCCAAAACACCGTAGCAACCATGTAACAACACACTAAAACCACTCACAACACCTTAGCAACCACAAAACAAGGCCCTGGCAGTCACCCATCAAAGCATTGTGATGGCAAGTTTTGCACAACCACTGATCACTCACATTTTCTCATTGAATTAGCAATTTAGAGAACACTATGAGTTTGGCATTTATTAAAATCTTTGACTGGAAGACAGACTGCAGATTTTTCGTTGTGCAAAATTTGTCCTAATTAATTTCCCAGTAGAACCAAAGGCCCACATTGTGTACTGCATATTACAAAGTTTTCATTAGAACTTGCTTTTGAATATCTTTGAATATCCAGACTTGAATGATAGTACAAGTCTGTTGTTTGAATGAATAACATGGTCTTTCAATGGAAGGTCAGAATTTGCCTATACACATCTCAGGGAAGTACTCTCATGCAACGCTCGCAAATCCCTTCTACTCTACAGGTGTGGTCTCCAACTGCTTTCTCGGCTCCAGTCAACGGTCTGTGTCACACTTTTAATTTCTCCCACCATCTGCTGGCTTGAAGCCCAGCACTGTAGATCATGAGTGTTTGACAGTTACAAACTGCGTCTGTCAAGCGCGGCCTCTCCCAAGGACTTGTGCAATATGGCCGGGTGGAATCGCTCACCTGGAGTCTGTATCGGCATCTCTGCCGCACTTTCAAGGGCCTTGTAGTTTCACTTGAATAAGTTAAACACAATTAATTCAAATAAAGGATTAGATTTCAGTTAAGGCTTTTGCAACACCTAAACCCCTTTAACAGTGACTATATTCACCGTATAGCACGGCTTTTGGTAACTTATTGCTTAATCAGCTAATTTTGCAGACAAAGCTGGTCCTGAATGTGTCCTCTATGGGTGAGTTGCAGTGAAATACACAGCTTTATTTACAATCCAAATTAAAAGTGTTTTCTGTAATTATGTATCTGTAATTAATCCTGACAGAACATGTTTGTGTCTGTCAGATCTCATAGTAGACATTTGTTGATTCTCTATAGAAGTGACGTTTACAACCCTCGTCCATATAGAGAGCTACTTCCAAGCCAGTTGATGTTGGAAGGAACTGACATCAATAGATTTTACTGACATATGGCACTGGCTTTAAATCTATGAAATCATTTCTTGAGCCGATGCAGTATTCTCTGTTGTTCTCCCATAGAATGTTAGAGAAGCCATTCACTGACTGATGTTGCCCTGGTAATTGTGGATAAGCAACCCTGTGGCTCTGGAAGCCATGCTCACTGAGCTGAGTAATTGGAGCAGTTCAGACTTTGAGCAGTTGTATGTCCAACAGGCTGGTCAGAGTAGCTGCAGGGTGAACGGATCATAGGCTTAGAGTGTGTTAAACAAATGGACTAATCCAGTCCTATGAGCAGGTGAGGTAAAAGTAGAAGCTAATTGGGAATTGAAATAGCTTCATAATTCTATTGCTAGCTGAAAGCATTTCTTTATTGGAAGCTAAAAACATTCACAGATTAGCCAAACATATTAGAATTGTATCTTTAATTTAACCAACACATATTCAAAACTCGTTTGAGATGCAACTAACCGCCTTTATCCCTCCACATTCCAGCCCGGCCCGGCCCCGCCCCCCTCCACTCCACACTGCTTATTTTAGCCTTTTTACAGCATGTCATCTTCTAATTTAGCTTAATCCTGACGAATCAATAATAGGCTATAAAACTGTCAATTGTACACAATTTGTGTTGAACTACAGGAAGCAGAAAGGGACAAAATAGTGTTTTTAAATCAAGTTTTAAAGTACATGTTATAGGCACGCAACTTCTGATCTTTGAGCATATCAAAGACATAGACAAAAGTTAGTAGGGCGTTTTAGTTTCAGTAATATTTAAAGATTTACTTAATAAATGACACCCCACAAATGTAACATTTAAACTTTTATTATGAAGCATATTATATTCTGATATTTCATCAAAGGATTGCCCCATACATGTCCACAAAGGAACATTTACCAGCCAGTTCCCTAATATATACATTTCAGTCGAATAGCGCAAAATTTGGTTGCAAATGCAAGTGATTTCATCTCATTGTAGTAAGGTGTTGCGTAAAGAATAAAAGATCAATCTTGGTATTAAAGAATCAATATCGAGATAATTTAAATGAAGATTTTAATGCATCGGATAATCAATATTTTTAGCCACCTCTACATAAGAAATGATTAAGTGGGGGGAAAACATACATGTAAATATATATTAATGTATGACAAGGGGTAAAACCCATACACACAGTGTTTCAAACCACATGAGGGTGGATAGATGATAACAGAAATTTATGTCAGTTCATGATCTGTGGAAGGTGTTACTCGATTGACCTAATTTTGTCATGTTTAATTATCATAAATTATTATATAAATCGTTTTTATTGGAAGGTGCATTCAGAATCCACTGGGCTTAAAAATTGAAAGGTAGATGCTTTTGTATTCTGTTATTTATTTGTTTATTTACTTATTTGACACTATTTAATTAGTCACAGAGCATAAAATCAAATTTTGTATTTTTTTTTTTACTCCTGATTTCTACATCTAAATAAGGTGCTCCATAACAGATTTTCACATGGCTGTCATGGCTCAAGGTGACTCGGGCTGTTGTACTTGAGTGGAGCGATCACCCTTTGCTTGTGGTAATAGGTCACACATGTGCTCTTATGTACAAACCAGTGTGCTGTAGCATAAATAACAGCCATGTGCCTGTGGCAGAGTTGTAGATCATACTGACACACAAGAAGCTGGAGGACACATAGTAAGGAGGGTGAGACAGAGAGACAGACCTATATGGAGAGAGAGGCCAACAACACGCCTTGCCCAGAATTGATTAAGTGACTGTCGGTTCGGAAGTCAGGGTGAATATTCTGCCCAGCAAGAAAAAGTGTATTATTTCAAAGGTCATGGCATGCATTAAACCTCTTTCCCCGCTACCGACTTAGATAAACAGCGTGCTGCTGAAATATGCTGCAGACGGTACTCTGCAGCTTCTAGGGTGCGGTTCACCTTTACACATGCTGCTTTATTTACTTTATGTGCATGTGAGGTTGTGGGTCTCTACAAAAAGCTATGGCCAATTATGCAATTTAAAACGTGATGAAGTTTCAAGCAACTATTTATTTTGTATGTGTCTGTTTCTACTTGATGTTTGGCCCTTATGGATTCCTAGCAGTAAATTCCTATGAAAATGAACACAACAGGAGATTTGACCTTTACATACAACACAAGTGTTTTGGCAACCTAGAAAGCTTTTTAGCTCATGCTGTAAGTGCACTGTAAAAAATAAATAAATAAATAAAAATAAATAAATAAATAATATATATATATATATATATATATATATATATATATATATATATATATATATATATATATATACTGTATATATATACTGTATATATATTTAAAAAATGTATTTTTTTTAAAAATGTAATTGATTAAAAAATCATATTTACGATATGTCCCTACATCAGCATTGCTGTGATTACCTACGGCACTCGGCCTGTGGCCAAATAACTGCAGTGCAGATTTTGGACCATATAGCACGATTGCAAGTGTGATACTGCTTTTATACAATAGTTCAATGAACAAGTACATTTTAAAAGGAATTATGAAAAACTGAGTGCGGTCATAAAAACGCATTTGTGCATGGAACTACTTTCTTACGCGACGATTCGTGAGTGTGTGTGTGTGTGTGTGAGCGCAAATGAGAGCGAGAGAGACGGAGCGTGTGCGATCACCTGTTGCCACACCCAAGCAGAGATTCTGTCCGCTTTCATATGGTCAGCTTTCTCTTTGCAAAAATAGCATCAAAGCTGGGATTTTCCTCCCTATTTCGCGGAAGTCAGTGTGCAAGAGTCGATCACTATAGAAACCGCAGTGTCCAATGCCATTTTAAACAGTACCCATTGTGTAATTAATCAATCTGTTGTGTCTCTCAGCTGTGATGAGCGGTAATGTTGAATTGTTCGTTTAAAGCTATTTACTAGCTTTGGTAGCGTAGTAAGTGTAATAAGTGTTCACGAAGAGCTGTTGCATGTAAACGGTTGATGCAGATTCACTTCACGTCACATATTACACACAAAATGTATCTTTTGCCACCACCTGCTGGCTAACAAATGTAATGTAAAAAAAAAAAAAGAAGACAAACCATAGCTCTTAAAAGATCTGCACTGCTCTTACACTTTAGTTTAGAATGGCACGAACACAAGCAGAGTGATACACACACAGGGAAATGTCTGATAGTGTCAGATCATCAGTACTCATGGAACGTCTCTCGTCCAATCAGATTCGAGGACCGGAACTAACAGTTGTGCATATATATATATATATATATATATATATATATATAGACACACACACACACCCACATTGGTGGCCAAAAGTTTGGAATAATGTACAGATTTTTCTGTTTTGGAAAGAAATTAATACTTTAAATAAAGAGGCATTCATCTGATCACAAAGTATAGTCAGGACTGTGGCAGCGGGGGTGTGGTCAAGCGTCCGTCCGGGGAGAGAAAGTGGTAAGGGCGCTTGCACCTGAGCCAAATTATGTCTAACACCTGTCTCTAATTCCAGTAAGCATGGGGAGAGCGGCATAAGAGCGGCCACAGAACCTACAGAGGAGAGAGAGAGAGAGTGTTCTACATGTACACGGCAGCCCAGCGTTGTTGTTTATGTTTAGTTAGAATTGTGTGTGTTAAAAAGGTGATTATTTTGAGAAGTGCTGTATGAGCCTGTGGCCATTAAAGAAAGGAAAGAATTATCTGAACCCACGTCTCTGTAACTCTTTACAAGGACATTACTGATTCCAGCAGCCATCACACCTTATCCTGAGTAATCTTGCTAAATTGATAATTTGATACTAGAAGATCACTTGCCATTATATCAAACACAGTTGAAAGCTGTTTGGTTCATTAAACAATGCTTAACATTGTATTTGTGATTGTTTCTGAGTTGCCACGGTATGCAATAGACTGGCATGTCTTAAGGTCAATATTAGGTCAGAAATGGCTAAAAAGAAACCGCTTTCTCTAGAAACTCATCAGTCACAGTTAAGTACTGTTAGCCACCATAGTGACAAAGGTGTTAAAACAAAAGGCCACATGATGACTTATATTTCATCAAGAGTGTCTAAAACATCTTTGGGGTAAAATAATTAACTAAACAACATAAAAGTAAAATAAAACACCATGTACTAAACTAATAGACAAATAAAAGAAACCAATTATTGTTTTAATATTAACAATAGTTTTCTGTAAAATTACATGCATAGTCTTGTTAAACATAACATACAGTGCATCCGGAAAGTATTCACAGCGCTTCACTTTTTCCACATTTTGTTGTTACAGCCAAATTCTACAAACAATACCCCATAACGACAACGTGAAAGAAGTTTGTTTGAAATCTTTGCAAATTTATTAAAAATAAAAAACTACAAAAAAAACACATGCACATAAGTATTCACAGCCTTTGCTCAATACTTTGTTCAAGCACCTTTAGCACCAATTACAGCCTCAAGTCTTTTTGTGTATGATGCTACAAGCTTGGCACACCTATTTTTGGGCAGTTTATCCCATTCTTCTTTGCAGGACCTCTCAAGCTTCATCAGGTTGGATGGGGAGCGTCGGTGCACAGCCATTTTCAGATCTCTCCAGAGATGTTCAATCGGGTTCAAGTCTGGGCTCTGGCTGGGCCACTCAAGGACATTCAAAGAGTTGTCCCGTACCCACTCCTTTGTTATCTTGGCTGTGTGCTTAGGGTCGTTGTCCTGTTGGAAGATGAACCTTCGCCCCAGTCAGAGGTCCAGAGTGCTCTGAAGCAGGTTTTCATCAAGGATTTCTCTGTGCATTGCTGCATTCATCTTTCCCTCGATCCTGACTAGTCTTCCAGTTCCTGCCGTTGAAAAACATCCCCACAGCATGATGCTGCCACCACCATGCTTCATTGTAGGGATGGTATTGGCCAGGTGATGAGGTTTCCTCCAGACATGACGCTTGCCATTCAGGCTAAAGATTTCAAATTTGTTTCTCATTGTCTGAGAGTCCTTCAGTTGCCTTTTGGCAAACTCCAGGTGGGCTGTCATGTGTCTTTTAATGAGGAGTGGCTTCCATCTGGCCACACTACCATACAGGCCTGATTGGTGGAGTGCTGCATAGATGGTTGTTCTCAAACAAGATTTCAAACAAACTTCTTTCACGTTGTCATTATGGGGTATTGTTTGTAGAATTTGGCTGTAACATAACAAAATGTGGAAAAAGTGAAGCGCTGTGAATACTTTCCAGATGCACTGTGTTCATTGGGACCTTCAATGCTGCAGAAATTTTTCTGTACCCTTCCCCAGATCTGTGCCTCAATACAATCCTGTCTCGGAGGTCTACAGACAATTCCTTGGACTTCATGGCTTGGTTTGTGCTCTGACATGCACTGTTAACTGTGGGACCTTATATAGACAGGTGTGTGCCTTTCCAAATCATGTCCAATCAACTGAATTTACCACATGTGGGCTCCTATCGAGTTGTAGAAACATCATGCTCCTGAGCTCAATTTTGAGTGTCATGGCAAAGGCTGTGAATACTTATGCACATATGATTTTCTTTCGTTTTTTATTTTTAATAAATTTGCAAAGATTTCAAACAAACTTCTTTCAAGTTGTCATTATGGGGTATTGTTTGTAGAATTTTGAAATAAGGCTGTAACATAAACTGTGGAAAAAGTTAAGCGCAGTGAATACTTTACGCATGCACTGCACATTTTCACTGTTAACTACAAGATGAATCATACTTTTTTCCCTAAGAATTTTACAGTATTTACAATATTGTTTTACATTAAAGTACAGTAAAATAAAAAATAATAGTACAGTTTTATCTTGTTTATCTAAATAAAATATATTTTTTTATCAATCATAAGGTAAAACCACTGTTGACCACTGAATGTTTTTTTACTGTAGCATTTTTACATTTTTTTTTGTTAATATTAAAAACAAAAAAATAATAATTACATCATACATTCTCAATGCTAAGGCTGTTCCAAAAGGCAGACAGCAACATATATACCTTTTTTGGCCTTATTCTAAGGTAGCATCGTATGTATCATTCACTGAGAAGGCAGAATGGATTCGGACAAGCAAAATGGCATATGAAGCGAGATAAATATATTTATAAATATTATTAATTTTAAACCAAAATCATGGATAAAAATGTAGACAGCAGACAGCACATTTTGGAACAGAGCTTCAGTGCATGCTGGACCCTAACGTTCTGAGCTTCGTTTGCATCTGAGCAGCATAATAATTCTGTAATGTTGTAAAGCTCAACACCAACTGTTAAAATACTTTCTACAATGTCAGCTGATAAACCTATAAAACAGATTTTTGGCAAGGTGAAGAATGGGGAAATCTTTTCTCTCAAAGGAGGGCAAACCTGGTTTTTAAATGATTTCTTGAAATTAATAGATTTATGAAAATTGCTGGTGTGCTGTTGTCATATATAATTACAGAAAACCTTCCGCTCCCTCAATCAAAAGAGATGACATCTTTAATTATTGTCATTCATTACTTTCAAACACACTCATATGAAAATTACAAGGGCAATTGTTTTGGAAAAAACTGCAGAGATTTTTGAAGAAATGCTCACAGTCTTAGTACAGTCTTATATATTTCTAAAATGCTGTTAGAACAGTTTGTGTTCAGAAGTTGCCTTACGGAGTATAAACATTTAGTAGGACACATTTTACAAGTAGCAAAGGTCCCACAGTTGTTGAAAATCTGAAATTTCAGGTTATTTTAAAATTGTGTTTTCCAAGCCTTACATTTTTATAGCTTTGGTCTGCTCTGAACTAATTGACTTTTTTTCATGATTTGAGGAATGGTGCGTTCAAGTCCTCCCGGAAAGTTCGTACTTACAAGGTTGGAAATCGTACAAGTGAAATCGTACAAGTGATTTCCACCATGATTCTGAAATTGACATGCCCCAAACTCGGAAAGTTGTCTTTGAAGAAAATTCAGAGTTTCCCACTCGTAATTACGACTTTGTGGTGGCTTTCATGAGCATTCAACTTTTAAATACGATTTTTCTGACTTGAAATCACCATAAAACCCAAATATGGCTTGCAAGCCATTGTGATATCTGATCTGTAAGTGAACTGTTCTTTTGAGTAAGTTCTTTGAATGTGAATGATTTGTGAAAATCCTTATCCAGTTATCGCAAACAACTGGAAAAGTCCCAAAATTCATTGTGGGAATGTAAATTTTCTGGAAGTTGACTGTTCTTCTACAACCTTCATATGCTTCTCAACATGCACATGAATAATAACATGCAAGATCCATCTCAGAAGAATGGGTTGTTCTCTGTGTAAGTCCCCCATGGTGCTTCATCACCATTTAAGCATCCTCTTCTGCTGCAAAATGTTTGTGGGTGAGAATAACTATGCCTGACGTGAACGTGGAAAGCGCTCGGGCTGTTTCACAGTGGGGTCTGAGGACAGAGACTTGTCTCTTCAGCAGGGGTTTGATTAGACCCATCACCCTGCGTGCCATGCTCTATTCTCCTTGATAATTGGAGCTGGCAGGAGGTTGGCATGTATCCCAACTGTCCTCCTTTTCACTCTTTATCCTCCCACGGTGCCCCGTATTACTTCTCATGTCAGCTCCACTGCAGTGTTTGTTACATTCCTCTCCACTTGATGCCCAAGCATATCTAAACCACATTAATGGGAGCCTGTGCTATGTTTTCACCTTAGCTGGGTTCACCGTTCCACTTCTCTGCCTATAGGACAACACGTTCTGCCTACTTTATCCTGCCTACCTGAGATGCTGTTGTTATTCTCTTAAAGGGATAGTTCACCCCAAAAAATAGAGAGATTGTCATTTACTCACTCTCATGTTCCAAACATCTATAACTTCCTTTCTTCCATTGAACAGAAAGATGATGTTAGGCAGTACATCAGTCACCATTGCCACCAGATGCTGTCATTTTGCATAACGTTTATTTTATCAGAGAACAACACAAGAGTGAGAAAATGGTGACTGAATTTGCCTTTTTTGGGGGGAGAACAATCCTTTTAACAGTTACAAATTTTTGGTTTTGCAATAATGGACCCTTATTTCTCTGCCATTGTTTCACTCGGATTTCATTGGCTTTACTGTAGATATCACCTACATTGAAGCCTGTATCTGTTCCTCCATTTTATTGTGAGCACCTTTTCAAGATTGCTCATAGTCTTGGAGCGTGTAATTTACTGCTTTGCAAAGAGCAGTGTCCTCTTTGTTTCCATGGAACTGATTATAGATGGATTGTGTTGTGCTACTCTGTTGGCTCCTTTATGGTCACATGCATCAATAAATCTTGGGTGCTTCTGGTCTTGTTCCACAGCCAAGGAGACTATGCAAATGATTGCCATTGGCAAGGGTCTGCTCTGGTAAGGTCTTATACCCTTTCTGGGTCTCTGGGTGGCAAAAGTAGGTTTCCTTGCATGGATGCTATTGTTACTGTGGTACCTGTTGTTGGACGTCATGACAAGGTATTAGCTTAACTATTAGCTCTAAATGAGCAGGAAGAACCTACAAAACATCTTATGCGAGCAAGAGAAAATGTAAAGTTGGTTCACATGGCTCACATGAGTGCTTTAATGCATCACTGATTTCCATTTAAAAAGCTATACAGATAGCATCACAGAAGGGTGAAGTTGCTAGGTAATATACACTATAAACAGTAAAAATAGTGAAAACACAAGAGGCAACATGTTTTTGAGCTTAGAACAGAAAGATGTCCAGGGGATTGCTTAAATGCATGGCAGAAAGAAAAAAAGCACTTGTTGAATGTTTTTTTTTTCTTTTCTTTGAATGTCATGTCAGTCTAGCTTCCATATTGTTTCTAGGTACGTAAGCTCGATTTTGTGCATTATGTTCCAAAATGTGTCAGATCGCAATTCAAAACATACTGCAAGTATGCGTTGCATTATCAGCATTACTGAAAATGACTAAAGGCGACATTGGTGTGAATTCTGTATGCTTCTATGGTGAGTTTTCTCCGAACAAGTAAATCAATATATTTATAGCTACTTACCTGACTAATTACACTTCCAGTTTAATGGCACAGACTTTGAAGGTAACTCTTTTGCCCCCTTGAGTACTGAGGTTTGTTAACACCACAGTAATGCAAGAGCGTATGGTAAGCATGTTCAAACACAGCAATTTTAACTACATAGAATTAATTGGGGAATGATGACGCAAGTCATGTAAACGGTATTCCAAACTTAATAGTTCATCAAAAATAAACAATATTGGCACGTAACCAAAATAGAAACAGAACGGTTAGAGAAAGTTGTCCACACCTACTGTAGTGATTCTTGGTGAAAACCCACAGGGAGGAGAACATAATCAGTGGAGGTTGGAGGTTTTTTTTAGTTGTCATGAAACTAAATCATAGTTGAGCTGCCAAGTCTTTGTGTCACTTGAAATGCCAGTAGGCTCAACTTGCATTTTCAAAGTAACTCAATACAAACAAGGTGTTGACATTGCATACATTTTTTAGCCTGTACTCTTTTGTTTGTAATTGTTAGGATTCCTGCTTCTCATATACCATGTCGTCAACCGGTTACTAACATCTCAAATGAAGGTGAAATAAAACTCTGCTTGAAACAGAGAGGAAACCTCAGACCATGACATCACTGTCATTAAAGTTCAGTTTCTCGGCCCTAAGACATTGATATCGGCTGGTTGGTGGAACATTTCTGCAAAGCCCTCTCACTGTTCCTCTCACTGCCTTCTTATTCTGTCAAGTTTACTTCTGGTCCTTACAAGATGACATCCCAATTACCCACCAAATGTATCACCCCATTGAAGCCAAGTACCTTGTCATAACAGCTTCAGGGATACAATGAAAATAGCGTTGGCAGGCTTTTTAAATTCAAACCGCCATCTGCTGTGGCGCCAACATCTATAATGCGGAAACCGGCAGAGACTCAGGACAGAGTGGGAAATATTGTAGATTTTTCCCCTTTTACCTTTTCATCTCAGTAATGGAGACATTGTTTGACATAATATACAGCAAACACACAGCAAAATTGTTTAGCATTAAGTTTTCTGTTTTTTAAAAACCTCATACATAGTAAAGAGGTGTAAGTGATAAAGGTGCTTTTAGTGACAGAGAATTGAGCTTTTATTTAGGCCATGCGAAAGCCTAACCACCAGTTGTGCACTCTTTCGTGAAATAAATCCTTACTGTTCTCAAATTGTCTTTAACTTCACATGCCATTACAATTTTTTTCAATCTTGCCTTGCTCAATCATAATTATAAACATTACTAACAGTCAAAATATGAACCACCTTGTGTGTGTGATTTCTTTTTATGCGACAGCTCATAATAGCACATATTTTGTTGCTTATTTTGCTCCCTGAGACACTAAGGAATGTTCACCAGATGAAAGGTTGTTTGGACATCGCTTCATCACCTGAAATGCCAGGGGCTTGATGTATTTTTCAACAAACTTTTTGCACACCTGATTGGAAAGCCTAAAATATAGCATGTCTTCACACTCTACTGAGGAAACAGCACTGTTGGTTTTCACTCAGAAGTTGTTCCTCTGTTGCATGCTGAGTGTAGGGAGTATTTGTGTATATATTTTTTTTCCTCAAGAAAATGTATTCCACTGTTTATTCAGATACCATGCAGTACCCAGCACAATGATACTGCCCACACTCATACAGGCAGTTTGACCTCTCAAGACAGAAATGGACACCTCGATACGTGACAGCACACCATACCCTTCTGTGGTTTCTGAAGGTCATACATGAAAAAACCCTTGCTTCTTTTGCTTCTTAATGAGGTGTAACTTGAACAACCTCATGTTCAGAGTTGCCGTGTACACAGGTCAGAAATTAATCAGGGCTTCCCTTTTCAATGTTTTCAGAAGAGAGTTAGCGATTTGTGAAATAACCCTTTTGAGGTTTGCCCACTGTGTTACACATGCTTGTGATTAACATTGTCCTGGAACACAGGTCTTTTGTGAGAGCTATTTAATTTGGTTTCAATTAGATGAGTTTCATATAGCTCTGAGGATCAATATGCCAATGATTTCATTTTGAATGCATTACAATAGGAAGAAAAAATAAATCAAAGTGGACTGTAGTCCAGTAATAACTGAGCATTGCTTGATAAGAGGAGCTAACCTGTGCTGGAGCAGTGAAATATACGTTACATGCAGAGGAGTGTCTCAATCCGATTAATTCAGCCTTGCCCTTTGGCTTACCGTTGCATCAAAGAGAGTGTGATGTTGGCGTAATGTTGTGGAAATGGTAAGTGTGAATATTACGCATACTGGGCTTTCATCCAAACATTTGTGTGAATGCTTGAGCTAAAATAATGAATTTCTAACAAGTGCCACAGCCACGGCACGGTTTATGTTTGCATTTGTTTGGAAACCGTATGTTTATAGTCTCACCCACTTGCTTTTATTTTCAGCTTTCCATATAATTATCATTAATTATTGTGAATTTTCATATAATTAGTGATAATTATGAAATGTGTGTTTACTACTTAGAGTTATACAGTATGCTCTGTTACTCCCTTATGTACAAATAGTAAAAAGCGTCATGGTCATTATTAGAGTGGAAAAGGTTTTAGTAATTTTGCAATTATTCATTGCAATAAAGGACGAAGCATTATTTGGCAAATACCAGTGCTTGCAAGGCAGCAAAGGAATAATGTTACAGTTTTAGGTAAACTTGAGCTTTAATCTTTCCTTCTTAAACAAATGTTGAATTAGAGCATGTTTGCTTTTGTTGTGACACTTGGCTATATATGGTTAAATAGATGTGATAAAGAAAAGACCAATCACAATTCAATATGCCAATGAATGCAAGGAGGAGGACCATTTGTAATTCAGAATTCCAATATCACTATGTATAATGAATTAATATTACAATATAAAGCAAAGCCTTTAAAGTTTACAAAACCAAAATAGAAAGCATACCTACAGCTGAAATCTCTACATAACAAAGTTTTAATAGAGTATGTGCATTTAAGCTGTTTGAGTTTAAATAATTTTGGAAAAGATGACAGCAATTAGAATTTCTGAGGAATACTTGTGAATAAACCCTTTAATGTTGGGATTCATTTCTAGATAACTTTTTTTCTTTAGGTTTTTGGTCCATCACAACTTAATGTAAGCTCAAGTAAAGATTTAGGACAAACTTAAAGCTTGAAGCTTATAACTTAAAGCTTTGAGTCCATATGGTGTTAAATGTTAGAGTAATGGCACACAAGACAAACTGCTTGTGGATTAGCCTCACCATGCTTTTTATCTCATTAATTCGCAGGAAGATTGTGGTATTTTCTGGTTAGTGAACTGATTCAGTGCACTAACTTTGTAGGACAATAACTTCTGGCTCACATCTACACCCCTGTATTCATAGCAAGAATAGATTTCCTTGAAACTACTGACGTTACCCTTATTTGCTAAATTATTCAGCCTTCTACTCCTGACTTGGCCTGTGTTTTTCTCATTTCAGAAAACCAGATTCCTCACGGCTTCCCCACCATAGACATGGGACCTCAGTTGAAAGTGGTGGAGCGCACAAGAATCGCCACAATGCTCTGTGCTGCCAGTGGAAACCCTGATCCAGAGATCACTTGGTTCAAGGACTTCTTGCCTGTAGACATCAATAGCAGCAACGGGCGAATCAAACAGCTTCGTTCAGGTTGGGAAAAACATGTCCTCTTTCCTACAGTTCACAAAATGCTAAATCTGTTGTATTAGCATCAAGTAATATCATGACAGCTTTCTAATGTACTAAAAATACTGTGTCTCAGGTATAGACCTGTGTCATAACCAGTCACAATGCGACAAGATTCCAACGAAAAACAATTTGTCTGTCCACACTGAACGCAAATCTGCTGTACGACATGATAATCATAGCCAATCAGAAGATATTTAATGTTGAAATACAGTTATGTGCACCAATGAAATTGCACTTTGAGATTTTAAATTTTAGGCACCCGTGTAAAAATAGGCCAGAATGGAACAATTGGCTGCTATATTTACATTGTAGACCCTCCTTATGGATTGACAGCTCAGGTCTGACCCAGGATCAGACAGATGAGCTGGACTTTGCCCAGGCTGGATTAATGGCTCCTGACTGACTCAGAGTTTATCCCTCTCCACTAAATCCACTTTATTTAGAGGGCAACTCCATATAACAGCTCAGTTTCACATTAGTTTCTACCATCAGCATCTAAGCTCACTTGCTTATATAGACACAGTCAACACTTTTGAAAATGAGTGTTTGGATGAATTCTGTTTCCACTTTGAATCTTGTGAAATGTCTTAGAATGCAAAGATAACTGAACAAAATGCACCATTTCACTAAATATTCAAGCAAATTCTGGCTGATTTTTAAGTCAACATGAAATCAAAATTGACTCTTTATTTTCTAATTAAATGTTCCCGATCTTATTGTGAATGATTCATCAGTGCACTTTATTCCAAAGAGAACAAAAGTGTGTCTTTGTCATCTTTCATCAAAATTGAATAATGTGCTTCACCTGTAAAATGACTCTAGGCTGCATGGGTTGCTGGTTAACGTTAACCAACAGCCAAACGGATACATTTTGTTTAGCTGTTAAATAAAATAAGACAAAAAAAAATAAATATGAATGCTTTTTAAAATCTTGGCAAAAGTTAATGCGCTAATTTAATGCCGAGTAGCATTAAAATAATAAAGGATTCTGCAATAATTGCAAATAACGATCATTTAAAAAAAAGTTAATTTTAACATTCGATATTCTTGTGGGTGACCTTGACCTTCAGTCATCTTTCCAGTCACCATATTAGTTCTCAGCAGGTAGAGGCTCAAATAAAGATTCCTGGGAAAGATTCCAGAGAAAAAAATTACTTCCTCAATAGACAGCAAACTCCATACTGGTATGAAATTGTCAAGTTTTGCAATCCAATCAATTCCCAATGAATAAAATCAAGTCTTAGTTGTCAATGCCATTTCATGTTGACTTTCATTCACTGAAATGTTGCTGGCTGTTTCTGCTACCCTCACACTTCAATCCTATCGCCTAACCTGCCATAGTCTGTGCTCTTCTGTACAACACTGTGACTGAAATAACTTTGAATAAATACACATTGTCTCCTAAGCTCTGCAAATATTCCTTAAAGTGTCAAGTTTGGCAGGCACCTGAACTCGCTCAATATACCACATTGAAAATTTGCCCTCAGATATTGTCTCCAAGTGAAATCTTTTGCAGCAGACAGCCTATATTCAACGAATCCTTGGAGAGTGCTAGTCTAGCTCAACTTTATTCCTTTCTGTTTAATTAAGCTTACTTTTATTTGATTCCCTCCCTATTGTTTTCCTTATCTCTCTTTGTCTATCTCTCTCTTCTACTAACACTTCTTCAATCTTTTTTGCATTTAATTTACTTCACTTAGGAGGTTCACCGATACGAGGTAAGACAGCTGGAATGTGTTTCTGTACACGTCTCCTCCATTACCCATCTCATCACCACCGCTGTCATCTTGCTTGTTCAGTGCATACATAACCTTTGTTCCAGAACTCTACCTGTCTGTGCTTTGATGTTTATATCATGAGGGGGAACATTTTACTACAATTATATATATTGCTAAAAGTGTTTTAACTTGGAGTTTGTTCACTTATCAAGATTTTAAAATTCTTTCACCATTTACCCACCCTAATGTTTTCCAACCCGTACTGTTATTTTTTCAGTTGAACACCAACATAGACATTTTTGAGGAATCATTAAGGAGTACTTGCAAAACAACAGCATAAAAAACCCTATCAAATTAGCCCATACGACTTGTGTGCTATATTCAAAGTCTTCTAAAGCCATACACTAGCTTGTCGCCACCTAAATGGCATAAATTCTCACGTGTGTAGTAACCAAATGCAACACAAAATTTATTTTTATTTTTTTATTATTCTTGACATAAGATAGACTCGAAGATTTGGGGAGGGCAAGATTATCAGTGAATATCAATTTCGATTTAGGGTGGTTCCTCACACAAACCCAATGTATGGTTTCAGAAGATTTTTTTTGTCCTTTTTGAAGATTGACAGCCATGGTCATTATGAACTGTCATGGTATGGCAAGAGTTACATATAATTATAATTATAATTAATTTTTAAAATCTTTTTTTATTCCACAGAAAAAATAACATCATATAGGTTTAGGATAACATGAGGGTGCATAAATATTGACATTATTATGTGTACTACAGGTATTTCTATAAAGAGGTGAATCAAAAAATGAATTGGACTTATTTAAGTTATTGAGGCAAGCATTTTTGGTGTGGATTTATTCTAAAACTTATACCTCAGGCTTATAAAAGTTGGGTTTCAGGCCGAAGGCCATCTTTAGAGTCTCCGGATCAGTGCTACTCAACACACGGCCCTCGAGCTAGCCATATTTTTGAATTCATCGTCAAAAATATATTTTTTAATTGCCTAAATGTGTATACATTTTGAGGTATCCATTTCCATGTGTATTTTCGCTAGTTTTCTGTATTGCTGAATCACAGCACAGTTAGAGAGGGAGCTAAACTGCAAAAGGTTGAAAAAAATTCAATAAACAATTAGTGAACAACTATGAATAGATTCTGGACATACTTCTTCCGAAAACGTGGGTATTGACCCATGACCCAAATATATGATGTTATAACAACAACCGCAAAAATAATCTACTCTGATTTGGTTAAACAAGCACCATTTAAGCACAACTTTCTTGGTATATATACCACCTTAAGTTGAGAAGAGCCCCTCGATTTGCGGTTCTCCACCATTATTTTAATACAGCATTTTGAGCGTGACGTCTCCTCAGCTCCTGAGCTATTATGGTATAGTAAAGTGTCCAGTCCATCCGCACTTCAGAATCTTGCTGAAAATAATAGGTAGTCCAAGTATTTCTCGCTTAGTCTTTTATGAATACTGATGAGTCAGACATACTGCTCCATTAGCATGGATATTCGGGCTCAGCGAGAGTTTGTGTCTTTGACAGTGACAACAGAACTGATTAAATATGTTTACTATATTGCAATGAATGTGGTATAATGTGGCTCTTTGAAAAATTAAAACCAAACCGTGAGAAAATGACAATTAGGTTACACCCCTAATTTATAGGCTATATATAATACACTGTCTAGCCCCCCCAAAAAAAAAAAATATATATATATATATATATATATATATATATATATATATATATATATATATATATATATATATCACATACTCTAATATTTTGTTACTTATGCAATGTCACAACATTTATTTCCATTCAGAGTTGCATACATTTTTGGCCGAGATCTTGTATTGATGACAGGAGAGTTGAACCACTCTGTTGTCTTCTCCAGCACATCCCAAAGACTTTCAATGAGTTTAAAGTCAGGAATCTGTGGTGGCCAATTCATGTGTGAAAATGACTCCTCATGCTCCCTGAACCACTCTTTCACAATTTGAGCCCAATGAATCTTGGCATTGCCGTCATGGAATATGCCCATGCTGTCAGGGAAGAAAAAAATCCATTGAGATAACCTGGTCATTCAGTACATTCAGGTTGTCAGGTGACCACATTTTTGCCACAGAACATTGCTGAGCTTAACCCTGACCAATTGAAGCATCCCCAGATCATAACACTGCCTCAAGAGGCTTGTACATTGGGCAGTATGCATGAAGGATGCATCACTTCATGTGCTTCCCTTCTTACCCTGACGTGCCCTTCTCCCATCTCTTTGGAATAGGGTAAATCTGGACTCATAAGACCACATTACATTTTTCCATAGCTCCACACTCCAATCTTTATGCTCTCTAGTTAATTAAAGTAGTTTTTTCCGATAGTCTCACTAACAAGTTGCTTTCTTGTGGCCACACATCTGTTTAGTCCCAATCCTATAAATTCTCATCACATTGTAACATACATGCTTGTGTAGCGTCTCAGGTGCGTTGCTTCATAAACAAATGTTTTAGGTCACTGTGTCAAGTTAAATATAGTTTAATACTCAATCTTTAAACAGGAGTAAACAGGTGGTACTGCAAGCTTGCATTCTCAGGAATATTCCTTATTGTGGTCCGGGAGCATTGCGATTAATTGCGTAAAGTTTTTTAACGTGTTATTTTTATAAAATTAATCGCACTGAATCAACGCGTTAAATTGACAGCCCTATATAGATCATATATTTTTTTTTATCAAGAAAATGTGTTAACCATAATTTCTTAGTAAGACCTTTGATATAAGGGCAAAAATCATATTCTTAATAATAATTGTTGTATTATTTTACTGTAAAAATCCTTAAAACAAGATCAGTTTGATTGATCTTGTTTTAGAAACAACACTGCACAAGATATTTAGGTTTTTCAGAGAATGTATTTTTAACATGTGTATTTTGTCTTAGTGTACTGGCAGAATTTTTATAGTCAAAACAAGTGAAAAATATATATATATATACATGCACATACATACATACATACACATATATATACACATACATATATATACATATATACATACATACATATACAGTTGTAATGCCGTTCAATGGAAAGGAGGCGGCGAGAATCGGCTTGAAAATATAAATAATTGTTTAATGGTAAACTGAACCAAAAAGACAAACATAAACACACGACGGTCAGCTGCATGCAAACATTCTCTCTCTCTCTCTCCTTTACTACTGTCTGCAGTCGGCGTTTATCCCTCTCAGAGGCTTGATTTGCCTGATAAGGGACCGGGTGTGTAGAATCACAACCCGGCCCCGCCCTCCGCCGTGTCACAACAGTATATAAGAATTACTATAAAAAATTAAGTGCGGCCCTCGAGGCTACAGGGATAGCCTAGAGTGTATCTTTTGCATTCCAGTTTTACTATGATGAAATTGAAATGGAATTTGCACACCACTTATGCTAAAATGAGTTTGTCTGCAAGTGAGGGTGAGGCCCTGTTATTAAGATGGTGAGTTTCATCGCTCACTCAGCCACTCTGACAATTCTGAATGAAACCCGGATTTCAAAAAAATGGTTGCTAGAGGCAAGTGCTCGACATTTCCCTATTTCAGTCTCATGGTTGAGAATCTCAGATGTCTGGGGCCCCTGCCATGCAGTTAGTCTCTAAAACGAGTTTGAAAAGACAAATAAAAAGATGAAGAAGAGGAATACTCCACTGCTATTGACAAAGGCCTGTTTGTTACTGCTGACTGTAAGAGCATACCTGCTCACCTCAATTTTATGAGTCAAGAAGTACGTCTGACTCACTAGGGGAGAAAAAGGCTGACAAGGCTGTGTGTTCCTGAGTGGTTGCTGATTTTACTGGTTGAATTCTGAATGTTCTTGGGTGTGATGTTGAATTCCATTTGCTTACAAAAGCAGGTCTTTGTGTTTGCAAAGAATCTCAGAGAAGCAGGTTTGAGTGAGGATGTGACCTCCGGAGAGAGGTACTGAAAACTTTACTGACTGAAAAACGGGTCCTTCTGCTTTGAGATGATTTGCAAATATGGTCCTAAACTCATCTTGTCCAACTCATAGTCACACATGTTGTGTTGTCTTATCTCCTTTATCGATGAGAGGCACGTATCCACTTCATACAATTTCATGTCCTCATCAAGACATTCAAATTCAATTTGTCAAATGAGTGTATTTTGTGACATTTCTAAGAAATGCATGGTGTCTCCATGGCATACTTTATTTCCAGTTGAAATTGCCAACCCTGTTAAAAGAGCCAGCTTAAGTGGTGCTCAGCTGGTTTAGTAGGTCAGTCATATATATATCTTAAATGAAAACAATGCAGTGGATGAAAGTGGTGATTTCCACATTCCCCACATTTAGACTAAATTTTTTTTTTTATTTTTCTATATTTTAGTCCCTTTACTATTATAAAATAATCAGTCAGTTGTGTTGTCAGGAGTGAGGGGTCATGGCAATCAGTGCTGAACAATCTTCAAAGTAATTTGCTGCTTGTCAGATTAGGAAACACCACCAATCAGTTTCCTTGAACTTGGAGAGTGGGCAAGGTTAGTGGTCCATGTTATTTCTTCCCCGCAGTGCTGGCATGTTGGGAAGCAGCCAGGGGTAGCAGGCAGGTGATAACCAATGCAATGGTGGTACACCATTAAAAACACCTGCCTAATATTGTGTAGGTCCCCCTCATGCCGCCAAATCAACACCAACCCGCATCTCAGTATATAGCTTTGTGAGATGCTATTCTTCTTACCACAATTGTACGGAGCGGTTATCTAAGTTACCGTAGACTTCAGTCAGTTCGAATCAGTCTGGCCACTTTCTGTTGACCTTTC
>JAVLUX010000009.1:17787500-18070000 GCA_032164185.1 Moxostoma hubbsi | reverse complement strand
GACAGAAATGCCTTGTTGATGAGAGAGGACAACTATTCGTGAATCTGTATTTTCAATAGCTGCTTCCTTTTTCCCTAGGCCTCAGCAGTTTTAAGGGAGCTGTATAATTGCTCTATGTATAAATGCTCTATTGCTCCCTCTCTCTCTCTCTTTCTGAATTCAGTCTGTCTGACAGAGGGCTTTAACAACAGGGAGAATCAGATTCATGTATACTGGCTGTATATGTGAATGCTTATTATCAGGTGCTTATTCCACAGTGGGAAAAATGTCAACCACTGTCTGCTTTGCTTCCTCTTCTCCTAAAACTGACAGCATTTCAAGTAAATTGAAGTGGGTGAACACTTCATTCCCGATTGTATTTTACCATATCTTGTGTGTATGTGTGCGTGTGTGGGTCTGTTTACCTTTGTTCAACATTTAAGGGTATTGTGATGGCTTAGCATCAGTTTAATTGTAATATGAATAATTCAAGTCACTCAAATAGTGTTATATCCTAGTATTGCATTGGTATTCCGAACCAGCTTTTATCTGAC
Organism: Moxostoma hubbsi; assembly: GCA_032164185.1. Lineage (NCBI taxonomy): Eukaryota > Metazoa > Chordata > Actinopteri > Cypriniformes > Catostomidae > Moxostoma > Moxostoma hubbsi. Next base: position 18,069,467 of record JAVLUX010000009.1, on the reverse strand, counting down.
GTATCATGTTTCATATGTCAGTCTATGTCAGGATATGGCCAAAGGCTCTTTCAGATGGTCTCTTTGGCCTACACTGCCTCACTGGAGATATAGTTATGTATGCTCAGATGTATACAGAGACATTTGTCAAAAAAATGTCCTATTGTTTTTTATTTATTAGTGTAGACTAACATGTTACTCAAGGTACTCATAGAGTTACTTTCAGTGGAACATTTATGTTAGGGAGCAATCTGTAGTGCCATATGGAAAATGTACATTAAAATCGAAGATTCCTGAAATACTGTTAACACTTTTAATGTTTACCATACATTAACATTTAACACAATATTTAAAATGCCCTACAATTGAACAAAACATTCTTTATTGCATATACTCATTTTTTAAACGTTTTATATTTAAGCATTAGTTAATACATTATGGACAGTCCCGTATTCATAATTGACAAATTGCATTTCATGAAATGGGCCACTTCCATACTATGAAACCTACAGTTAGTATGAGATATGTATACAAATAAACAATATACATCATGTAAGTTTCTCATAAACCATTTTCATATGGTGTGAATATCTTGATTGAATCCGAGTCTGGGTGTTTGACTGAATTTCCATTGTATTTTTCTAACCACTGTCAAAATATTCACAAATGTCTTTTCATGTTCTCTTGTCTCACATTTGTCTCTGTCTTTCAATTTCACCTCCATCATGTCACCTGGTCAAACTCTCACCTCATCTCTTAGACCATCGAGGAGGTTGGTTCTTTTTATTCACCATTTTCTGCAAAGCCAGACACTTGGATCTCTCTTTAATCAGTGGCCCCTGTTCTGCAACTCCCTCTCTCTGCTATGCTGCCCTCAACCTTAATGTGTTCTGTCAGGTGACTTGCATGAGCCTGATACTCCATATCATGTCTAGTCTTGTAAATGTTGCCCATAAGGACATGCACCCTCTGACACTTGGTGTTGGACTGAAATTATTTTAGTGCTGGTTTGCGATTATCAATGCTGTTTAGTCCAAAGTAGTCTTAATTTGTGTTAGACAACCCTTTAATCTTCACAAACATTTGTCTGTAATCTTGTATTTCAGTAATGCTAAAGCGCATATCTTATTTTCACCAACTTGGTTTAAATATATAATTTTATTCTTAAGTAGTTATAAGTATAAGAGGTAATACTGTCAAGTTTACCTCATTACGTGACCTCTTTCTTTATCCCACAATGCATGTATAATTTATTTGGCTTAACCATGGAAAATCATGTAATACACCCTGTTTCCTGAGGCATTATAATACAAATATCATCAGTGTTAATTATGATCGTGATACACTGCTGTTTAATTACCCTCACTTAACAATTCTTGTCCTATAAATCATCACTCATAATTCTCACTACTAAAAATATGGTAGTTATGTTCATGTCTATCATTGTCATTGGCTTCACTGGAAATCAGTAAAGTAAATATTTGTATTTCTTAGAAATAATAAATTTCTTAGAAACAATAATTGCATTGTTATAGTGGGCTTGAAGTAGTTCAATGTTGCCTAATTCAAAGGAAAAAATTGTCAAGTATTTTGTTTTGCCTTTACAGTGTGAATGTAATGAGGAGAATAACAAGCTTGGTTGCTGTGTGTGTATCTGAAAATAAACGATAGAGAGAACATATTCGGGAATGCAATTTCATAAGGACCTGTGCAAAAACCAATTATTGTCTATGCCTTTTCACCATAGACAGACATGAGGCAGCGGGTCATTAACACAAATTGGAATAGTCTGTTTAATGTTGTGGTGTTTTATACTCCTATTTTTGGGAGGATAGGAGTGAAAATCATCTCAAGCTAGGATCCCTTGGAAGGAAAATAGTTCACCAAAAAATAAAAACTTTATCATAATTGTGTACCCCTCAAGTCATTTTAAACCTTTATTACTTTATTTCTGCCACTGAACACAACAGGAGTGAGATAGTATGTTGACGTGTCACCATTTATTTTTTAACTGCATATTTTTTTTTCCATACAATGAAAGCCATACAGGATGGACAAGAGGGTAAGTAGATGATGACAGAGTTTTAATTTTTGTCTGAACTATCCCATCAAATTCCACAGAGCTACCAGCTTGGTTTCTAAGCTCAGTCTCAGTGCCACACAACAGAGGGATTTTTGAAAAAGCCTGGAAATTCAGCCTAGTTTTTGCACTGATAACAGAATCGCCTTTAAAAAGGTTGACGTTTCTCTTGTGCTACTCCTTGTGGATTATTTCCACACACATCTTAAGCTTTGTCTCATGCAGTAAGTCAAGCCAATTTATGTCAAGGCAGACTTGAATTCCAATAAGCCCTCCACATTGCACACTCTACTCCCCATCTCTGTACAGTGTCAACAGGCTTCTTTTCGTCTCCATGGGAACCTTTTTAATGTCAGGTTTATCTGCATATCAGAGCCTCACAAAGAGAGGACCCTGCAAACAATGCATCTCCCTCAAGGTCTCTGACAGTTTCCTCAATCCAGGCAGGACCGAGCAACTACAGACTGAGGTCTCAGTGCCACTGGGTGATAAAACTGACTGAGAGAACTCAACATCATGCAATGCCTCAGCTGGCCTGTTTTTCTCAAAATCCACAATTCAATTAAGCTCCCCTTTGGCATGAATGTAAATGTCTCACTCTATAAGAAATACCATTACAATGCCGCCTTCACCTTCCCCCCGACACATATTGGTTATTCCCCTTTTCTGCACATACATATGAGCCTCAGACAGTATTGACTTCCTGCCTCCAGTTGTTAAGCATCTGGCTTTAACAAATGGAGAAAGTGGTGGCTCAGCCCTTGAAGGGAATTTATTTGACCTGTCAACTCAACCATGTTAGTTTGTTCATGTTAGTGACATAGCCCTAGTAATCACACTAGATTATTTCCCATGTAGAGTTCCCTGTATAATGTATACACACCTGTGAAGTAGTGAAATGTCTCTGACCATACCATCTATAACAAATGATAGCTCACATTCAACATTCTTTGTTTCTGTTAGTACGGCGAGTACCACCCCGTTTCTCCATCCCACCCACAAATCATGAGGTGATGCCAGGGGGCAGCGTCAACCTCACCTGTGTGGCAGTTGGTGCCCCCATGCCGTATGTCAAATGGATGGCTGGTGAGGTGGAGCTCACCAAGGACGAGGAGATGCCAGTTGGACGCAATGTGCTGGAGCTCACCAACATCCGGCAGTCTACAAACTACACTTGCGTGGCCATCTCATCTCTTGGTTTGATTGAGGCAACTGCACAAGTATCTGTCAAAGGTAAGATCCCAGAGTGAGTGGTTTTTCCACTTCTGATCTACACCCAATCTGACTCCAGACCATTTTATAAACCTTATATCATCAATATTTTTTGTGTAAGTAAGGGATAATGTGCAGTCAGCTGCTTGTTAGTGCACTGTAAACCCGATGCTTTTTACATGGCCACCTACCAAATAAGAAAAATACATTTTCTTAAATTACTGATTTGAAATTGTTATTATGTGAAAAGAATGAGACTGAAGAGTCTCAAGAAACATCTGAATTCTGTAAGTGTTTATATTGTGAAATTGACTGCCATTATCCAGTATTTCATTACTTTTTGCCAAAACAATTGACATTTAAATGAAAATATGAATGCGTTCATTACTTAGAAATATCAGACCGATGGATGGTGGAACTGACTAATCAGAATTAAGGATTCTAAAAAGCCATGAAATAAGCAGGTTTAAAATCCATGTTCATGACTTACGGTAATATTAGCAGTTATGTTGCATAGGAACAAATAGCATAGGTCTTAATCTAATGTTTGACCCACTAGAAAAGGTTCTTTGGATGCTGTTATTTTACTAAATACCCTGTAAACAGATTTTTAGAGAATGGAAAAAGTTATTTTCTAACTACCACCCTTAGGTTCTGGCCAGCCGTTTAGTGTGTCTGATAAATACACACAACGAAAAACAAATACTTGCTCTCTGTTGACTGAGCTTTAGGGACTTCCCACGTTGTTCTCTGGGCTTGTAGAAACTGAAAGGCGTTAGATTATTCTTAGCTTGTTTTTACCCAAAACAGATGCCTGGAGCTGTTTCGGTGTGGCTAGTCCCACCAGACAGCACAGAGCCTTTCCAGACTTTGTTACTTTGTTATCATGGCTGCCTCTATTGATTGCACTTTGCACTTCACCAATCAATAGAATGTTACAGACATTTATCTAGAGTCCAGCCACAAATCTTAAAGCCACAAATCTTAAAGACACAATGATGAGGCGACGTGGTCTGTACCTGAATCGCCAGCATACTATCCCCTTTTGCTCCATCTTTTCTGTTTTAGGAACACAAAGTGTAGGCAGTTTAACCTAGATATTCTTTGAGAAATTCTGTTATCCGTTTCATTACCTTCCTTATTTTCTACTCCTCAGCTCTCCCAAAGCCTCCTACTTCCCTAATTGTGACGGAAACTACAGCCACAAGTGTTACACTTACATGGGACTCTGGAAATCCCGAGCCCGTGTCATACTACATTATTCAGTATCGGGCCAAGACCTTGGACACCAATTTTCAGGAGGTGGACGGTGTTGCCACCACACGTTACAGCATCGGTGGTCTCAGCCCTTATTCTGAGTATGAATTCCGCATCATGGCTGTCAATAACATTGGACGGGGACCACCCAGTGACCCTGTCGAGACGCGGACAGGCGAGCAGGCACCTTCCTCTCCACCACTGCATGTCCAGGCGCGTATGCTAAGTGCGAGCACCATGTTGGTGCAGTGGGAACCTCCAGAGGAGCCTAATGGTCAAATCAGAGGCTATCGCATATATTACACATCTGACCTGGACGCTCCTCTCAGTGCGTGGCAGAAGCACAACACAGACGACAGCCGTCTCACCACCATCTCAGGCCTAATCACGGACATAACCTACAGTCTACGTGTGCTAGGGTTTACTTCTGTTGGGGATGGACCCCCTTCTGATGTGTTGCAGGTCAAGACACAGCAAGGAGGTGAATTTAAGCTTGTTAATGTGGCTACCCCAATGAAACCAGCAGCTTAGACCAGTTAAACTGTCTCAGCTGGTGACGATGCCAGTTTTACCCAGTCACTTTTTCATGGCTGCACTGGTCAAGCTGGTCCATTGACTATTTAAATTAACATGTATCAGTAACAGACGAGCATTGGTAATCTGAACACAGTTATGACCATATTGGAATTTAAGATGATCAAAACTGGTCTAAGCTGGGTTGGGGGGGGGGGGGGGTGCTAGATTAAATTATTTAACACATCAATGCTTTTATTTATGCCAAGTCAGTATCAGTACCTTGAAAATAACATTTACACCATTCTCTTTGTCTCTCTGTCTCAAAGTACCTGCTCAGCCATCCAGCTTTGAGGCTGAGGCTGAGTTGGATACACGGATTCTGCTGACTTGGTTGTGGCCCGTTCAGGACCCTATCATTAAATACGAGCTGCTTTATTGGGAGGCTGACTCAGTCAACAAGGTATCACATCAGCGCTTGTTCCTGTCTGATTTCACATAGAATTTCTAGCAGACCAGATATTGAATGTGTACAGCTGTTGCTGTGGGCCATGGATACAAATGAAAGATAGCCAAAATTGACATTTCATGAAATGACTGCAGGCAATAAGTCTGGAGTCAGCTTATTGAATTAGATAGTGCTGTTGGCTTCAAAATCAGAATATACTATTATATTATTAGTGCTCACTGACAGTGCTTGATGAAATAAGCCATTTTGTAGCTTTTATTTTTACGGAGATTCATCTATATTGAGTTCAGATGGATTGTGCACACTCTTGATAATGCAGGAAACTAGTCAAGTGTCTGTATGCTAATATAAACATGCAGGTAAGGCTGAGTGAAGGACACAGAGATTGAAAGGGGTTTTGATATTTCCTCTTTAGATCCATGTCACCTTCAACCCGGCCGGCTCCTATGCTGTAGAAGGCTTGAAGCCAGACACTCTGTATAAATTCTCCTTGGCGGCGCGCTCGGAAATGGGCCTGGGGGTGTTCACACAGCCCATTGGTGCAAGGACTGCCCAGTCCAGTGAGTGCTCTCTTCTATCTTTATCATATTGACTAACCTAGACAAACCAACCCATCTCTATAGGTTGTCTTTCCCCCTCCTTTCTTAAAGCCTTTGTCTGCCATCTCAAACATTAAATATCTTACACTTCTAAGCCAGGGAATACTTTGTTCATTGACAAGGGCAAAAGGTATGTTCGTTGTCTGCCTGTGCCTTTGTCATCATTATTTTGGTTTTATAGCCAATGAATCAACGTGATCAATGTGATTTTGTTTTTCCTGCAATGTTAAAAACCAGAGCAGTGAAGACTGGTCAAGAAAATGAGATGAGGGTCGGTCTTCAAATGAAAAAATTATGTCATGTTGTGTGAAATTTTAAGACGGTAACTTTCAACATGACACGCATCACTCTTCCATAGGATATTTATGCATTTTTGTCGTAGGCTCAGCACCCATCTTTGCAACCAAGAATGTGTACATCCATGTAAAATATCAGAGAATATAAAAATTTGAATTTTTATGACTGAAGAAGTCATGGAAATTTTTTATAATAAATATATATTTTTCTAGTTAGCTCAAATGTTTCATTGGCTAGAAATTGAAATCACTATGAAACTGTCCTAACTATCACAACTGGAAAAGTCATTGAAAATTAAAAAGAGTTGGAAACCTGTATATCACATGAGATTTAAAGCCATTTTATAGTGGCAGAGTAACACCCCCAAACGCTTTATTCTCTCACAGACTTCCATTCTCATAGAGTCTTATCTATCACCCATCTAGGACTGAAAAAGACCACTTGATCTCCAAGTTATGTGTCAGGACCCCGAAACACAATCTTACATTGTGAATATCTGTCGACATGTACAGCTGTAACTGAAGTTTTTTTTTTTGCCTAATTCAGAGTCATGCTTTTGTAGTAACTCCCACAGTTGTCAGATTAAGGACCGCCCGATGAGAGACGTCTCATGCTGAATCCTGCCGTGGGCTGTGATGTCACAAACCTGCCTCTCTTATTCTCTGCTCTGGTTGTTAATAAAGGCATGCAAGCATATTAAAATATCCCAATGCATGATTCTTCTTTCTCTTTCTCCTCCTGTGCACCTCTCAGCCAAATCTCCTTATTGTCTTTTAGTTAACTATTGTTTAAATTTTTGTTGCGCACATATATTTTTATTGTATAGAGCTGCATGAATGAATGCCCTGTAGCTTTATGTTTATTGTTTGATTGTAAATTGTTGTTGTAGTGAATTTTTAATGCCTCTGGACTGTGTAGTGTTGGCAGGAACATTTAATTTGCTAATTTACCTGAGTTCCATCGGATGCAGTCTTGATTAAATATGCCGTATTAGTGCTGCGCTTATCTCAGGCACCACGCCTGACGAAAGAAGCAAGCAACACGCTTGGTGCAGGCAGGATGGCCGAGTACGCTCTCAGATGAATCAGCTGCCACACTCACTGACACTTGGAACTCTGACACATGGAGGGCTGCTGTCTCCCAGCAAATGGGCTGATTGAGAATGTGTGAACGCCAGTTAATACACAAACTGATGGCCTTTCCCCTGCTTGTCAACACTCAATAAGAGATGAGAATAACTGACTGATTGTATAGTGAAGTACTTAAGCCTCAGTCTTCAGGTGAATGGGTTGTGCAATACATTGGATCAGAAACTAATGTAGTTTTCAGGTTATAAAATTCTAAGTGCTTAAGCTAAGTGAAAATAATGAGTACCACAATATGGTGAAACCAAGTTTGAAGAAGCTTTCAAAACCAAAGTTGACTTCAACTTGAAAACCTACATTGCCTTGGAGGCATGGAATCAGATTATAGTTCTAATTTTATATTAGACAAAGAGACCCAACATTGCTTCATCAGCAGTAAGACATCCTGCAATTCCCTGTGTATACAGTAGCTTTTTATATTTGTTGACGAAGGGTTTTTTGAACTCTAATGTAGATGAGATGAAAAAGATGCAACATGATGCTAATTAAACAATTTTTATAAAGATATACTTTTGAAAAGAATATAATGAAAAAAAAAACATAATTTATATACCATTTCATCAACTAAGTTATAATTTCCTTCGACTAAACTTGTATGTCATTTCAGTCAAGAGTAACATGAAATAAAATGAACGAAGACGGCATGATAAAATAATAAAAAAAAAAAAAAAAAAAATCAGCTTATTCCAAAAATCAGACAATGTAAAAAAGTCACAGTTACATGATATTTGAAATCATCTGATTATTCTCTGCTTGTGCTTACATACAGAGCGATATCGAAGTAATGGGCAAAAATTAAGGTGTGTCGATCGGTTTATACTTAAATAGTTTATGACTTTGACCCGATGAAGGAAAACCATTTAGGGTATATACATATACATTGACTAAATTTAAAAGTACAAAAACTGTAAAAAATGAACACTAGTAATGCCAACCTTTCTCAGTCCAGAAGTGAGCTTGTCTTGAGTTATTTAATTTTGCTTGATGCCTTCCCTCCATTGCCTTGCCCCACCTGCAGCCCCTTCTGCCCCTCCTCAAGACGTGCACCTGTACAGTCTGAGCTCCACCAGCATCAAGGTGAGTTGGGTGGCCCCACCAGCCGCTAGCCGCCATGGCGCTATTGTGCGCTACACAGTCAGCTACCAGGCGGTAAACGGTGAAGACTCCGAGCGCCATGAGTTGACAGACATCGGAGCGGATTCCTCCAGCTATGTACTGGAGGGTCTGGAGAAGTGGACAGAGTATCAGTTGTGGGTGAGAGCGCACACCGATGTGGGCCCTGGCCCAGAGAGTGCAGCTGTGCGTATCCGTACCAACGAGGATGGTAGGTCTGAATTATCCCACCACTAATTGTGCTGGGCTTTCACTCACCACAGCTGCTATATTTTCTCTTCCCTTTTCTCATTAATCTGCTCTGACAAATTTGTTTAACTTCCTTTAAGCATGTTTAACAATTATTGCTACTGTGTGTTGGGTTATTAACTGTATCATCTTCAACTATATCAAATTATTTGCTGTAGTTTTTAAGCAAATGTGTTTTTTGGTATGTTCAGAAGATTTTGTTTGTGAATTCCCAAGCGTGTTAAAAATTATTATTAATATTTTTGTTTAATTAGTGTAAAAGCGAAAGGCTCCAAATATATCAAGGGTAGAGGTCATAAGTTTGCTAATGTTTATAAACCTTTCAAGGAACAGGGGCAGGATTCACAAAGCATTATTAAGAAGAAATTTTCTTCATAATTTATAACTTATAATTTGTAATATTTTGTATTCCCAAATATACTACTTATGAAAGTTCTTATCTTTTTTTAATAAGATTGTTCTTAAGATTAAACTTAATAAGCATTAAAATTCTCAAAAAATAAAAAAATCTTAAATATTGTTGTAAATAACATCTTAAAGTGTCTTAAATTCTGAAAGGTAAGATGCTTAATGAATTTACTGTGTTTTACATGTCGAGTCACAAGTCGCAGTTGGCTGTTTATGAAATTTTGTAATTAAATTTTTTTATTGAATCCTACAGTAAATAGAGAAAAGAAAAACATATATACATACAATCAACATTTAAACCTCAAAATTACCCCTCCCAATCCTGCCCTGACCCTCAACAAACATTCCTGTGGTCACACATGAGTATATACACATAAAAAAAAAGCAAACAAACAAAAAAAATAAAATAAATATATATTTATATATAAAATAATCACACACATTTATACCTCTACCTCTCTCTCCACTGCCCCTTTCCGAGAGCCCTCCAAAAACTCCAAATACTTACCCCATTTCCCAACAAACAAATCTAAGTTACCCATTCTTCTAAATGACACTTCCTCAAAAGCCACCACCCTCCCCATCTCTGTGCACCACTCCTGAAATGGGGGCGCCCCAGCCGACCCCCATCCCCTTAAAATAATTTGCCTGGTGATCATTACACTGGTCAGAACCCAATTTTTTATGTGTTTATTCCCCACATTGATGAGCGTCCCATCACCCAAAACAGAGTCTGGGACAAAACGAAACCCAAGTGCACAACACGTCACAAACAAAACTGTACTTCCAACCACACTCCATCCTCCAAATACCAAGTTTAAATCGTTCTCCTATAATTTCTTAATAGAAGTTAAAGCTCCCTCCCCCAGACTCTGAATTAGCAGGGAGTAATACACTGATGCCTTATGACCTTTTCCAAAAACAGTAATCACCATTCCCAGAGTATCTACCGCTGTAGGGGGATGTATGCTACTCCAAAAAATAGTACAGAGCAGGTGGTGCAGCTATAAATACCTATAAAATTGAGATCTGGGAATCCCAAAATGTTGAACCAAATTTTCAAAAGCTCTCAACACTCCACTCTCATATAGGTCACAGAGCGTATTAACCTCCCTCACAATCCACTCTGACCAGCAGAAAGGGGACTTATTAATATATAATTTTGGGTTCTGCCTTATGCTCGAGGCAACATTTAAATAAATGTCCAAATTAAACAATCTGGACACTTTTGTCCATTCTAAGTGCAAATGGGGGATAACGGGGTGTGATTTATCTTCTCTGATTAGTTAGATAGAAAAGGATTTGCAATGGCAGAATAGGGACAAGAACTTCCTGTTCAATACAAAACCAAGGAGTGGCTCTCTCAGGTGGAAGTGACCAATGATCCAAATGTCTTAGACCGAATGCATAATAATACCACAAATGTATAAAAACACGATAAAATGTAATCTAGAATGCTTACCATTCCAAATGAAGGACTTCGCTATGCTATCAAATTGCTTGAAATAAGAGAGGGCGACATCTACAGGGAGAGAATGTAGCATGTAGTTACATTTTGGAATACAATTAATTTTAATATCATTAACCTTCCCAAGCATAGATAAATGTTATGAAGCCCACTTGCCCACATCGCTCGGAAACCTTTTTATTAAGGGGTCCAAATTATCTAAATCGGACAAAAATTAGCTGGGAATAAAATGTCCAAATACTTAATGACCTGTTTGGGCTACTGGAAGGCACCTGGATGAAAAGCTGTTACTGGTAGTACGCTGTCAGATCCAATGCTTCAGATTTAAACCAGTTGACTCTGTATCCTGAGAACTTAGAAAAGGAATGAATCATTCTGTGGAGGCAAGGCATAGATCTATCAGGATCGGAGACGAATAATAAAATATCATCAGCTTAAAGCAAAAGCTTATGCGCCATACCTCCCGCTACCACCCCTGGAAAATCATCCTCCTCTCTTATCGTGGCTGCTAATGGTTCCAGGGCAAGACAGAACAATAATGGGCAAAGAGGGCAACCCTGCCGGGTGCCCTTATCCAGATTAAAATAATCCCAAATGAATCAATTTGTTTGTATCGCCACTACCGGGTGTCAATAAATTATCTTAATCCATCCAATAAAAGTATTCCCAAACCCGTATATTTCCAAAATCGCATACCACCATATCAAATGCCATTTCGGCATCAATTGAGATGGCAGCGACTGGAGTCTGATCATTCGCCACTGACCACATGATATTGATGAAATGCCTAATGTTAACAGAAGCGGCCCTGAATAAACCCCACCTGATCTATATGTATAAGATATGTCATAACTTTACTTAATCGGTTAGCCAGAATTTTTGACAATATTTTTACATCTAGCTGGATCAGGGAAATTGGAAAGTAACTCTTACACTCACTTGGATATTTGTCCTTTATAAGAATCAGACTGATCTGGTCTTGCGTTATGGTTGTTGGAAGCTTTCAATTCTTTAACAATTCTGTAAAAACTGTATAAGCATAAGATCTTAAAAGTTCAGTGGCAAAGCCACCTGGCCCCGGAGCCTTGCCTGTAGGCAAGGCCTTAATTACCTCACCAATCTCCTCCAAGTTTATTGGAGGACATCAATATGCAATGTCGTTCCCATTAGGCCAACAAATTTAAATTTGTTCATGTGAAGCTAATGCAACTCAACTGATTATTTTACTGCAATTAACAGCATTTCAGCACATTCCCCTCAGAATATTAACTGTTCTTCATCACCTCCTTGTCTTTTGCAGTTTTGAGATTTGTTTTTACCTCGTATCTGACTTGTTTTTATATAGCAAGTGCACTTTCTTCTGAATTCAATTACTGTGAATAATCCTCTTCTGAAAACTCTTTGGCTTTGCCTGGCATGATACATGTTCCATAACATTAACAGAACAGGAGACTAAAATGAACCACAACTCATTAGGACTTATTAGAGTGTTTTACCTCACACCCTTTCATAAACGCCTGAAGTTTAAATGTAATTGTCCATCTTTAGTGCCGGGAGCCCCACCTCGGAAAGTAGAAGTGGAGGCTGTGAACTCCACAGCTATTCGTTTGACATGGAAGCCGCCTATTTCTGGGAAGCAGCATGGCCAGATTCGGGGATACCAGGTCATCTACTCCCGTTTGGAGAATGGAGAGCCACGTGGGCATCCAAGCATTATGGATGTCGCACTGCCAGAGGCACAGGTACTACTCTACAATACCTCACACTTTGGGCACTGAACTGGATACCATTGTAATGGCTTTCTTGCTCACAAGTACTCTTTGGCTCTATCCCAAACCCCATTGAGCTTCCTTGCTATCTTCTGTCCACACACCCAGCTGCCTTCTAAGGCAGCATCATAACCAAAATGGAACCTCATAAGTGACTGATTTGAAGCCCTCTACATGGGTAGCAACTCGCACGTGCCACGCAACACAAGTATGTAGTTAAAGTCCTTCTCTTATCTGATCAAAAAACAAATCAAAATTTTTTAGACTCCAATTTTCTGGCATATTGGTTGAACATGTTTAACAGGTTTCTTGCAGTGCATTCCTAGATTGCATTATCCATGAAGGATACATACAATGCAGCCTTAGATTCTGGACAAAATTAGGTATATTAGAAGACAGCATAATTTTACTGTCTATAATTTTGAACATTCTTCGTGTCTGAAGCCCTTCTAAGATACTTAAAATGCCTTCTAGGTAGGCCGCTCATTGGGGTTTGGAACAGAGCCATTTAGATTAGAGCCATTTAGATTTTACATAAACAGCATATTCTCACTTTTTTAAATATTTTATAGAGGACTTTGCAATATCCAGATCTTTTTGTTATCAGAATATTAATACATATGCACTGCCTTGTTACTATTTTTTTGTTTCACTCATGTTGCGTTAATATAAGGAGATTTAAAACTGCCTGAAGAAACACTGGTGCACTGAGATTGAAGATAGATAGTAATCCTTAGGAGGGATTCAGATATTCATGAATATCTTAAAGTCGACACTTATGGGGATAGAGAGAATCAGACTGGGGGCATTTAAATGCTTCTCTTGAATTGTTAGCTGAGAATTAGAGTATGTAGACACGTGTTCTTTAGCGCCTTCTCTAACCCCCCATATTTATATATCATTGTGGGATTTAATGGTTTTAAGTAAATGGACGGGTGACCAGGGGCTTTCTGGTTCATCAAAGATTATTCCTAATTTGCATAAGTGCATACACAAGTGAAAGAGTTCCTGAGAAATGCAAATGCAACACCTTGAACTGGTGGCCAAATTCACCTCCCACAACAGACAAGTTTTTGCACTGCTTGTTAATCGTTTCCTAATATTTTTTTTTTTATTTAATTTTTTTCAAGTAAAATTCCATGCTTAGCGCTTGAAGCTGTCTTCATGACCTTCCCCCTCACTGGTTGTGGCGCATTTGATGTTTTGTCTGTTTGGAGTCTCTAATCCATAACACCTCCACAAGTCTTAACTTGTAAAGTTTTTTTAATGTCACAAGGTCAGCGGTTCCGAATGTTTTTGACAGCATGCAAGACAGAATTGTTGTTAGTTTTCAATTTTTTTTTCCTTATCTTTTTTTTCCTACCAGTGACAGAAAAACAAAGACAGGTTTTGTTTACAGTATTGTCAGGTGAACTCATGTTGACCTGCCCGCTCTCAAAACACAAGGACACCTGCGCTTGCCTCTCCCTCTCTGGCAAACAATATTCTCAACTTCCTCCATGACATCTGAAGTTATTTTGAGTCATTTACAGCAAAGTGTTTGTCATTTGTTCCAGAACATGACACATTCACAATCAATGTCGTAGAAAAATTTCACCTTGTGTTTCTAAGACATTGAAGGCACATCATAAGAAAATCTTAGATTACATTTATATCTACATTTCTCTTCACTCTCCTCTGGCTCTCTCACTCTCTGAAGAAAGAGAGTGCACTGTTACATTCCTCTCTGGGATGTAATTGGCCAGGGAGAGCTGGAGAAGAAGAAGGGAGAATACATGTCAGAGAAGCGATGAAAACCCATTGTGTAACACTAATGGTTTGGCGGGTGGTTGCTGAGTTGCTTTCATAAATGGCTCGTAGTGCTTTTTGTCGAGACAAATAGACCCGGGTTTCTCATGACATCCATTTCTGTTCTTCAGTAGGTAGGGCTCCTAAAACATATCCTAGAGGAGAGCAGGGGCATGTATAATGGTTTTTATTTGCCCTAAATCTGCATTAAGGATACTGAACGAACCTTAACCTAAATGGCTACGATCCATATTAACATTAACAGTAGGAGTTACCAACTGATTTGCTACCTATACAACGGAAATGCTCACCACAATACCACAACATTGTGATTTATTAATGTGTAGTGTCATTCATAGGTTTATTTTACAATTATATAATTCTCTAAGATATGTGTGGGGTGGGGGGGGGGCCTAAATATATAACCAACGAAATTGTGTGACAGACAGCTAGTTGTTGACTGCGGTTTTGTTCATACAGCACATCTCAACATTACTCGCTGAGAAAATTTGGTTGGGATTCTTGAAAATTCAAGTTACTTTGATTGTAGAATATGGTCGTCACACACTTTTTTCTAACTAAACTGTGTATAAACAACCATATTTAGAACTCCAAAACAGGACTGACTGCTGTATTCTTATGTGTGAACATAGCCAAGTTGAACACAATATTTATCTCATTCAAAACAATGCTGCAAAACCTTAGCATTATCTCTTTCAGATGGCTCAATGGTTTCAGCTGGAAAACCAGTGAGTGCCTGTTTGTTCGTGGGTGGGATAAACAATTTATCTGTTCAAACAAGGGGAGACTGGGAACCCACACACCGCCCTCATTCTGGTTCTAAAATTAACCAAGAGACTAAGTTAACAGATCTATCCCACTGTGCCCTGAGTGCCGAGTAAGTGGCCATTGAAGTGGCCTGTCAACCTTTCCATGAAGCATCTCCAGTAATCAACACGAAAGTCTCCTACAATTACAGCTGTCAGTCTCGGACCTGAGGTGGTAACCAAAAGGTTGAGGTTCAAACCCAATACGTGGCGATTCGTAAGTTATCACAGTTGCATGCTTGAGCAAGGGATTAAAGGTGTATTCACATTGACAGAAATTAATCTCAGAAAAAAAGAAGCACCTAAGCCTTTCCAACAGGGAATGTTGCTTCAAATTGCCATAACTCTCATTGAAAATGAATGATTTCCGATTGCTTTTGTCACTGCAAATCATTGTCAGTATGAACGCCTCTTTAACCTTAGATTTCTGCAGATGGATTGTACCCTTAATAAAAATGCACGGTGGGGCCTGGATAGCTCAGCGAGTATTGACGCTGACTACCACCCCTGGAGTTCATGGCGTGCTGAGGTACTCCAGCAAGATCTCTTAAGCAACCAAATTGGCCCGGTTGCTAGGTAGGGTAGAGTCACATGGGGTAACCTCCTCGTGGTCTCTGTAATGTGTGGTTCTCGCTCTCTGTGGGCCGCATGGTGAGTTGTGCGTGGATTCCTCTAAGAATATCGTGAAGCCTCCTCACGTGCTACGACTCTGTGGTAACACCCTCAACAAGCCACGTGATGAAATGTGCGGATTGACGATCTCGGATGCGGAGGCAACCGAGATTCGTCCTTCATCACCCGGATTGAGGCGAGTCACTATGCCACCCCAATGACCTAGAGCGCATTGGGAATTGGGTATTTCAAATTGGGGAGAAAAAAATGTATAAAATATAATGATGCACAGTAAATTTAAGTTTAAATTTAAATTTAAGGAATTCAGGAATTATTTATATAAATGTAAGATAAAAAAGCACCAACTTTGAGGGAATCACTCTGACCTTGGTGGCCCTAGTTGCAGATCAAGAAGAGAGAGGAGAGCCCTTTATTTCCCCTGACTAATAACAGGCTCTATCCAACAAACTCAGACTTCCATTACTATTTTGATGTCCTCTGAAAATTGCTTCAGCTGAAGATTCAGTTCTGGCCTCATTTTTGTGCTCTCTGTTGCTTTTTAATAAACTAGGCTAATTTATTCATCTGGCATTCAAAGAGAATGATTCTGAGGAGATCATATTTTGATAGGAAAGACCTGTACATTTAACAAAGTTTAAAAAGCTAAAGTGCCATGGGGAAAAAAACAACTCATTAAGCAAGCCAATAAGCAGCAAAATGTATCTCATTAACTTGAGCTTAAAGAGGTTGTTTGTGTTTATTAAAGCATACTCTTCGGGTGTGTGTATGTCGGGTGTGATTCAGTGGTTTTTGATGAAGCATTAAACCCTGATCATCGCTGATGAACTGGAACTCTTGGCATTACAGAGCTTGGCATTAGCTTTGCATTGCATATGTTAAAGATATATGTATGAGCAGACCCAGGCAATGGTGGTGGCTTTGCCATACACTTGATAATACTTAATACCAGAGAGACTTGGGGCCAGCTGATCAAACAGTTCCGTCACTTTTGCATGTGGTACATAACACAAAAAAAACCTGCATGTTAATCACTGACCCTTCTCAATCCCACTCAACCAAGGCACTATCTGTGCTGAAATGCTAATTTTCATGTGAAAACATGTGTAGTCAAGAGCCAATTCTGGTGCCTTGATCACTGTGGTAGATGATGTACAGTCCCAGTAAAGTATGGATTGGAGTTGTCAGCTGTCCCACAACCTAGGGCTGGGTGATTATCCTAATTTTATATTCAATTAGGATTTTGGCTTCCAACGATAATGAAAACAAAGTAATCGAGATAAAACGATTATTGTGCCGCATTCTGTTTCGCAATGAAATACACCGGCGTTATCTTTAAATTATCCTTTATTAAAGTTCAGATAATAAGGAAGCAGGTTATGAAAATAAACTCAGTTACTAGCATTTTTCTCTGCGGTCAGTGCCGCATCTATGAGTTGCGTGAAGTGACCATAGAAAAGATTGAATCATCTTCTGGTTGATGCACACACTGTTGCGGTGGACGCTCGTCACTCGAGCGTGTTTTTTGCGGCTAGATTATAACGTAGTTAATTATAATATATGTGTCAAATTCATTGTGTGTATCTTATCATGAAGAAAATCGGTGATACACAGCTCTATTAAGAAGATAATTTTTTTGTTTGTTAGTTAAAGATAAATGTGAGACAGTGTAGTCTTAGCCCATTAATACACTGGAACAAAATTATTTTTTTGCCTTGTTTTCCCAAATAATATCTAAAACTCATTTAAAACAACATACATTTTCTTTAGGAGCTATACAGAAAATATTGTTATTGGAGGATGTTGATTACAATATTTAATTAGGGCTCGACATTAACGCTGGTCTGGGACAGGTGGATTTTTTAAGGGGCAAATGTAAGAGAATTTTACTTGCCTGACATGGCAAGAAGACTGATTAAAACATCAATAACTAAAAAATAACTGGTTATGTTTGTGAGCCTAGGCCTGTAATCCCTTATTAGAAAGTTAATATTCTTATTCGGCTGTTGAAAGTAATCCAGAGTACGTAATTTTATAATTCGCTAGCGATCTAGTAACAGCTGTGCCCTGTTTGATTTTCAGGCGGGGTATGTGTGTGTGCTAAACATGCTTGTGTTCTGAAAACACTCACGCTAATGCGCTACTGAATGGTCAAATACATTTTAATATTCCACCAAAATGCCCATCTCGGTGAGGTATTCATATAAACACAGAGAGTGATGTCTAAAGTGAATGTAAACAGGAGAGAAAAAAGCAGATTTGTATTAAAATGTCAGACTTGTAAGTATAAATGTATGCTAATAGTCCTGACGTTTAGTTTGTCATTATAATAATCAAACAACCATAACAAGAAAACGATAATAAACACTCACTGCTCTTGACTGAGTAACTTTAGTAGTTTTAAAAATGATTATATAAATATATAATATATGTATTATAATCATACAGTGAAGTCCAGAATTAGTTTTATGTTGTATTTCATTCTGAATGTTTACTTGAATACTTGATACTGCTGTTAAAAACTTTTAAAGCTGTTACAAAAAGCACATATTTTTCTTAATTTGTATGTTTTGTTCTATTATTTTTTATCTATTTTTATTTATTGCTGTTTTTATTGTTATTTATTACTGACTGTGCACTGTTCTTGAATAATTAAGAAATTGAAACCATACATCCATAATTAACATATTAGTTATTATTTGCTGTGGTTTTTTAGCTGGTATTGAGAATCATCAAATTTCACTGCCGACTACTGATATTTTGGTATTGTGATAATGTATAGCCTTTATTGTAGATGATAGATATTGCTGAAATAACATGATGAAAAAGTAGATCTCATTCCATAGAACTATGAGCATCCCTGCTGTTAATGATGGCAATGGAGGCTTTCCATTATTTGAATAAAACAAAATAATTATCATATGACAATACTCCTCCCCTACCCAGTGCAGTTTACATTTCAAGGAAATCCACTGTTTTAAAGTTCAATAAATGCATCATGTTACCAAAGTCAATGTGTAATCATGTTAAATAATCTTTATCTAAATATTGACCAAAATAAATGTGATTATGATTTTTGCCATAATCAAGCAGCCCTACCACAACCTAGATCTCAGAACTGACCCGCAAGGTGGGCAATTTTGTTCATTCTTAGTGTGTTCCCCCCTCTGCAACCTATATTCCTTTGTTTTGCATTGGGATAAGCCATTGTGTGTGTGGAGTGTATACTTTTGAGTAAGTGCATGTAGGTATTAAACATACAATCCACTCTAAAATACACTGAAGACACATCCACATTCAGTTTCCAGTATCATTCCTTCATGTTTACATACACCAAAAACTAAAATTAGCACAGATTGGCGAAAGAATGCATCCATGACAGAAAATTACGTTAATTTATTGAAACACGAAAAACTATTCTAAACAAAAGACATTACTAAATTAAAATTGCACTTTAAACGAAACGAAAAAGCAATTAAAATAACAAAGTGATTAAAAAAATCTTATATATAACCATCTCCCCAATTCCAAACATTTACCTCCAACCATTTGCTATCATGCAAGCATCTATCAATGACAACAAGTGAAAAATTACTAATAGCCTACAAATTAAGAACTAAAGACAATTATAAATGTAAAGATTATTATAATACTAATCATAATAAATAACTAAATAAATTCCCTTGTGTTCCCAAAAAATGCTGCCAAACGTGTGTTCTTATCGAATGTGTTTGTATTGTGTTTTGGTAATACAGTTAATGCTGCCTAAAGAGAATAAAATAGAACTCAATTTTAGGATCAAGGTGTCTCGTATTACTTTATGATTTAACCACTTTTGTCTTTGTTTCTTTATTACAAAGGTACCTGTATATATTACTGAACCTGCAGAGTTGCGTTCACAAATGCATAAGACTGAACTGCAACTCACAGCACCCCATGAGATGATCGGAGATCATTTGCAGCATTCTCACAGACTACATTATTCTTGCAAACAGATTTCAGTCAAATAAAACAGAGAAAAAGGAGTGATAACACTTTACATGCGCTTGTTCCACGAGACCATGCCTCTGAACAAACAGTGAATCAGACACCAAGCATTAACGGCTTTTCTTTTTTCTGTTCTTAAAAATATAATAAAGTGTGTTTCTTCAAGCACGTGTCTTTTTGACTAACAGGATTTCTTGTCATTTGTCTCTCCAAGACATCTTACAGGTCACCCACCTGTTGCGGGTAGATGAGCAAAATTACTTGCAAATGAAATCCCTGCATTTGTACAAGGAGCTCGTGAACTAGATTGAGCCTCGTTGCACTTGGAGTGTGGCGGGTGCCGTTTCACACCCTAGGCCCACATAAAAAAAAAAAAAGTTTGTAATATTGCTCGTAGAAAATGCTCTTAACCGTTAACATCAATAGTTATTGGCAAACAAGGCCCAGAAATCTGTACTTGTCCGTGTCTTGGAGAAGCACTTTCATTTCACTCGCGAATAGCGAGTATACATTGATATATATTGATATACATCAAATCAGAAGCCGATCTGTGTCTTTTCTTTCATCTGTTCTTCAAAATATAAACACATTTCGTCAAACGCGCATCTTTTTTTCTCATTTATTGTCATATATAACTCTTATATCAGTCTTAAAGGTCGCCTTCCACATTGGCTGGTACATCAGTAAAATACTCTGCATGCAAAATCCGCATTTAG
Organism: Moxostoma hubbsi; assembly: GCA_032164185.1. Lineage (NCBI taxonomy): Eukaryota > Metazoa > Chordata > Actinopteri > Cypriniformes > Catostomidae > Moxostoma > Moxostoma hubbsi. Next base: position 18,048,961 of record JAVLUX010000009.1, on the reverse strand, counting down.
CGGGTGATAATTTATTGTTCTTCAGGAGCAGACTCTACGACAAATTTCAAAAAGTGTCATTGACTTCAAGCTTTTCAATCGCACCAACACTTTCTGCAGGAAAATTATCTCTAGAAAGTTTTAAACGATCATGTGTTGGTGAATGGTGAGACACCCGGCGAGCCACTTGATTTTTAACAAAGAGCCACTTGTGGCTCGCGAGCCTTAGGTTCCCATTCCCTGCTCTACGCTTTCTACTCAACTTATCAGCATGACTTCAGCTCCACACTGTGAATCCAATGATGGTCGGTTGGGCATTTAGGCAGCTGTGCCCAGGGTAAAGACATTTTTTATTGGACTTTAAGCCAGACATGCCCTGGGCTAACCTGGTAGGCGCTCCCATACTGTCAGATGCATTTAAAACAGTCCACAAGACTCCCACCCATTAGCAGCCAGCGGGCTAACAAAGTGTAGCACATGCCAAGTGTTAGTCTATAGGATCAGCCATATGAAGTCTGTGCGTGGGAAGCGGTGTGGCTTGCATAGGGAAACAGACTGAAATATTGCCCTCCATCTCTTGTGCTAATGACACTGTTATGCAATATAAACAGATCTACATCATACAGAACTGTAGCTCCATCATGAGAAGCAATTATAGGACATGGATGAATGTTTGCAGAATGATCTAATATAGAAAATTACAGTGCAGGCTTCTGAACACTGATATTGTGACGTGCTTCACTGCACTTTGCAGATTCTTAACTCGAAATGAGCAATTTCCTTACTTTTTCTTGGAATGTCAACTTCGGTTGAGTTGGCTCCATGCTGGCTTCTCGGTCCAGGGAAGATTTGATGCCTGTGTGTGCATTTTTTATTCAATTTTTCTGAGACAGTGGGAAACTGCGCTGGTAATGTGTGATGTCACTGAGCTGGCAGTGCAATAGGGGTAATGGGATTTCATGCTCAATGCCACCAAGGAAGTCGCACCAAGAACATTTTTTTCAATCCAGATGGGATCCACTTACAGTCCAAAAAATATTTTAATATACAACAATCCTGTACTTAAATAAAAAACTCTCTAGAAAACCTGTTTAAAGACGAAGTGTTAAATGTCTAGAAAACAGTATTGCACAAATGATTTAAAAAAGTGTCCAAACACTCCTCCCATCTGCCATTGTAAAAAACAAACAAAAAAACAGATAGTTCCACCCCCAAACTCATGCCCTTGGTTGAGTCAGTTTTGCTGCATTGTGCTGGTTAGGAGGCTCAAACACAAGGGGAATCAACCAACAAAGGCCTTACTTATAGGTGTCTTTGCCCTGATAGCACATGTACATCACCCAGACATTTATTTGATGTGTGTATATGTCTGGAAGACATTTTTTTTTTTACATTGTTTGCTCATCTGCAATACTTCTATAAGACGTTTCCTCTCGGATGTCATAAGGACATTCAAGGGCTCAAGACATGCACTACAATGCTTGCAAATGCGACTAAAAATAAATAACTGGCAACTGCAACAATTTAAAATCTAGTCACCACTTGTGACAGTCGGAAGACTTTTGGTGAGTTTATATGTGGTTTTGTCAGATATCATCAGATGAACTCATTGCGTGCATCAACAAACACAGCGCAAGCTATGAGCCGATTCATGAACAAATTACTCTCTTGAACTCCAAAAAAAAGAAGATTGACAAAGTGTAAGTCACTTTCTCAGTGGATCATACTGTAAATCAGCCATCTGTGAGTTAACAACTACTTTTTATAACATATAAAAAAGGACATGTCACCCTGACAAAATTGCTCAAAATAAATTCATGATATGTGTGTAACCAGGCAGTGCATCTGTGAAAAATATTACAATTTTTTTTTTGCATTGTACAATATTTCTGTCTGAATCTTATGTTGGAGTCACTTATTGGTTTTGTTATGAATGCAGCACAGGTAAGTGTCGACAAATTGCTATTTTTCTGTTCATGCAAAGACAAAAACCTTTCACCAGTTGCAAATGATGCAATGTTTGTAATCTCTTGGTCCCACAGAGTGGCAGACTGAAGTACTTTGCCTTTGTTGGCAGAATACAAGGGGTCCTTTTACCTGATTATACTGCACTGTGTAGAAATACTGTATGAAATATTGCCATCATCCTCTACTCTTCTCTGTCTCTGTAGCTGAGCTACATTGCTGCATGTTACTTTTAACGCTGTATGTTCATCTGTAGATGAGAGAAAAAAAGGTAGCCATGCTTTTTTTCTCCCCAGTAGTGTCATCTCTGATTCATTTTCCCCCTCTCATCTGTCATATGTTTTCCATCAGTGGAAAATGGAAGAGTCCACGGAATATGTGAGTAACTCAAGTGTGAGCGGGTGGTTTGTGGCATTGGGCCTGCGGGAATGTTCTGTGTTTGTGTGGTGTGTGTGTGTGTGTGCCTCTTCATCTATCGCTTTTTCTTCTCTCGCTTAACTTTTTTTGAATTGGAACTAACATTCTCCTTTATTATTCCATCTAAGTAGGGATTAAAAGTTTGATTGAGCTTCTGTGCGCTTTGTGTGAATTTGGACCAAGCAGGGGAAAAATGGGGAAAAGAACACAATCAGCATCAAAGCTGACCTTTTGGCACCTTTTGAGCATTGTTGTAAACCTATTTCAAACTCTCTCACACACAGTGAACAGAACAGAATACATTTCCGCATTTTCAGCATTATTATGAAGGTCGCCCATTAATGCACTGTATTTACTAATGGTAATGATGCAACATGCTCAAAAGGTCTGGCTCCTGAGTTTACATTTCACTGACAGTGTAATGACTGCACTAATGACTTTCTGTTATTCAACCCCACACCAAACACACACGCACCAAATATGAAACACACAAACGAATCTTGTTCTCTAGAGCAATACTGCTTAATATTCCATGAAGAGCAGGTAAGTTTAGCATTTCCAAGATGCTTAGCCTCCACTCATATTGTGTTCAAGAAGCACATCCAGAGAAGAATGCTTCGAGAGATGAAAGAGCTTTGTATGGAAACTGAGGTACAGGTTAATTCCAGTTATTAATGATGGAAGCTATAAGACACCCAGGTTAAATAAATAATTGCATTTATTAATACTAATAGTCACAATAAACAATTATAAGTAACATGAAATATTGATTTGAGATTAAATTATTTGTATGTGAGAAGAGGGTGATGAAATTGAACACAGCTACACTAAAAAAAATTACTCTGACAAAAGTAAGATTTAAAGTTTAAATTTGAAATTGTTTAAATTAGATTATATTTGCTAAGTATTCAATTAGTTCAATTGATGCCAACTCAAAACATTTATTTTTTATTTGAGTGTATGTTGGAAATTGGTTGCCTGGGAAAATGATCAGTTAGGCAGTTTAGCGGCCATTAAACTAAATAATTTGATCCCAAAATGCTGTGATTGACCAATCAGAATCAAGTATCCCATAGATTTTTGTAATAAATTACATTAACTCATACATTACATCCAAAAAGAATTACCATTGCTGTTCAGTATGCTCAAAGCAATCCTATTCATTTATTTGAAGACTAATAAGATCAATCTGTATTGTTAATTCTATTAAATTTATAGTTGTATTTTTATAGTTGATTATTTGCTTTGTTATTTGGATTTTTTTTTGCAAGTGTCAATTAATTTTTAAACATAGAAAAGTAGCAATCTGCTTGGCCCCTTTGTTGATGACTGAATTGGGTTGGTGGTGGAAAGCTGTGGCTTTATGTGTGCTGTAATGTGTTGAAAACCAGTAAATCCTGGATGGAAATAGAAAGCTGCAAATAACAGTTTGCTTTCAACACCTCTTGTATTTGTTTGTGTGGGCATGTGTGGTATGTGAGCATGCCTGTGTGTGTGTTTCTCGTTGTTCCAGAGTTTCCTAAAAAAACTCTTATATTTGCATGGAGAGCCCATTGCAGTTCGAGGCCTGGCTTGCGTTACCGTAATACATCCTACATCAGAGATTCGGAACATTAAAAAAGTTCCAGAAATGGATGTACTTTAGTTACCGGTGTCATTTTCCCTCTTAGTGAAGCCTGACCCCATCTCTCAGTACACCCATCCCCGTGCCAGCAGATGAGCAGCCATCTCTCTGGAGCCCTGCATTTAGTGACTGCACCTGCTCTACTGCCACTGCGTGCTGGCACGTGCCTGAAACATGTTCAGTTTTGGCCAATCTGCTGCTCCATTCAGATCTCTCAATGTTTCTCTCCCATTATTCAGGGTTGTCTGTCTGGCAGCCTGTCTGCACGCAATAATTCCGAATAGAGTTTTACACGTGACCTGTTGACTTTGAACTGACCTTGAGCTAGGGTTTAAAGGCTTTGCTTTGGGATATATTTATTGAAGATGTGCGGGTGATCTTGTTTGCGTGCTAATCAAGATCAGCCACAAATGTATTATCTTGTTTGATGTAGTTACCAACAGAGGCGGTAACCTGTAACAAGGGTATTTCAGCACAAACTATGGATATCATGGTACGTTTTCATAAGGTTAATTTTTTTCCCCTCAGTCATAGGCTCTGCTGTTTAAATAACAGTGTTGGGGAGTAGCCATCTACATGTAGTGATGCGACTAACTTAACTAAATTTTTCAGTAGCTTGACAGTAGCTCAGCTGCTTTTAAAATGGAGTAGCTTTTCCAGAAGCAAACTACTTTTTCCAGCAAGTAGCAGTGTAACATGACAAAATGCTACATCATGTTGGTCAGATTATAACTAATAGCCTTCCTTATTGTGTAGAAGCCAAACTTTTACGTCAGACGATCAAAACGTCAGACGATCTGTCAGCATATTTCCATCTGCTGATCAGAATCAGGCAGCATCGTCTTCTTTTGTAATGGCAGATCACATACAACAATAGTGAATTACCGCCATCTACTGAGAGCTTATTACAGCTCACTTGGATAAGAAGAGATTGTTGGATTGTTATGTAAAGCGAGCAACCACAGTTTGTTTGTCTTTACAAGACGTGCAAGGGCAGGTAAATCTGTAAATGATAAAAGAACACCATTTTATTCTTCTATGTAACAAAGAATGTTTCAGACACTTGTTCTTAATAGATCACACATTTACCTTTACTATTTTAAATAAAATAATTCAAAAAGTTATTATTGTTTTTTGAGCGGTTTTGTCTCTGATCTAAATATGTATATTTCGCTACTCATCATCTGTGCGTTATTGGGAGCAGCGTGTGAATTATTATTATTATTATATATTTATAAATATACAGTATAAATGATTATATTCAAAAATAATTACTATCATGCAGAACTATTTGATTTCTCCATTTCTTAGCATTTAATTAACTATTATTTTCATGTAAAATAAATAAAATGATTGGTAAAAGAATTTATGGCTTGTATTATTATGCAACAATCTAGGCTGACCATCTGTCCACTTTTTTTGGACCTAATATTTGTAAGGAAAACTCTGTATGTGTCCTGTGAAGCTGCCACTTGCATGTCAATGGCAAAAAAGTCAGAAAATACAATGAGCATGAACCCAGGTGAGGGGAGAAACAAGCCCTGAGTCTTTATTCACATATTATCCACACTAAATATTATGTGACAAGAATAAAAAAAATGCCAGCCCAAGGAGAGTTTGACATAAAAATGTGATCTTTAAGGAAGTAGGATACGCCTGGCCACAGCAGGACTGAAAAGTGAAATAATTTTTTTTAATGGCGTCTGATCTGTTTTTATTTTATATTGTTGTATATTATTTTATGGCCATTTATTAACTGTATTAATGTTACAATTCTTTAAATGTATTAAATACATTTAATATATTTAAACACATTAGATGTATTTAATTAATACATTAATTCATAAATGTCATTGGTGTAAATTTTGTTATTAATATTATTGGTTTGATGGTAACATTCAAAAATATATTGCCTCATTAAGAAGCTTCATTGCTTTTTGATAGTAACTTGTAGTGTAGCTAACTACTTTTTCAAAAGAGTAGCTTGACTGTAGCTTAACTACTTAAAATGATGAGTAGCTTGTGGCTTATCAAACTACAGTTTCAAAGTAGCTTCCCAAACACTGGTAAATTATTCCCATAAATAGAATCAAATTCCATCAAACACATAGCCATCTAGATAAACAACTTTCTCAGTGTCAAACCCATATCTAAGAAAAGCACACAACATCTGTATTCTCACGAAACTATCCTCAGAACTCTTTATTAAAGAGACACCGAAATAGACACGCTTCATTACACCATTTGTAGACCCTCTCTTTTCATCAAAGGTGAGAAACTCTTAATTTTTTCACCTCAGGTTCTATTCAGTGGTAGCAGCAATGCATGATGGAATTCACCTGCTCCATTCACTGATGACACTGATTATGGCTTCAATCTAGACTCTAACATGCTAAACATCAGAACATTAAAATATAATTATAAGAAAGGCATAATATGCACACCCAAGTGTGATCAGCCTGTGGTGGGCCTGCCTCAGCAGAGGGTGTATTGTGAATGAAAGGCTGAATCACCCAAGGACGCTGAGATACACAACTGAAGATGTGTCCCAAATAACATCATTTAATTTCTGCCCAACATCAGAACATCCCTAAGTTAAATGGAGTGATGATCTACAGTGATTGTAGCACCTAGTCCTGCTAACTACTCTAACATGCTAAGCATCAAAACATTAAAATATAATTGTAAGGCATAATGTACCGTTAGCCAGTCATAGTTGTAAAATAATCCCAGACACGGTGGAGACTTGTATCACACTAAAGGGATTTAGTTTGCGAAAATGGCCAGCAAACAGTTCATTTTCTCACGTATTACATGGCTGCTTGCCAAATAAATAAATAAATGGGCATGAAATATTGATTTAAAGTTGGAGTATGCAACTTTTTAAAATACTTTCTCAAATCCCTGCTTAATATGCTTATACAACTAAGTAAGCCATTCATAGGTTAATTTTTTCGAAAACACTTGTGTCTCTGTGGCACTATAAAAGTTGCATTATTTTGAATGACCTGCTTAGACCCCACCCAACAAAGTTATTCAACCAATGGCGTGAGTTGGGGGCAGGACTATCTGACTGTTTGAATAACAGCAGTCATATTCGGAAAGCTGTTTTGAACATTATTTTTGCAATTCCGCTCATTGGCGCTAGTGTCCCAGAAATTACTTCCATCAGCTTTAAGTTCACAATCACAATATTATGCGTGAAGAAAGATACAATAGTTAAATGAGAAACATGAAAGTAGTACAGTTACGTAGGAAATCAGTTGCCTAGGGCAACGTTCAATAATACAGTTTAGTGATCTTTATTCAAGAAAATTTTAATGCAGAATGTCTTGTATTATCTGCTTCCAATGTCTGCCTAAAAAGCCAATGTTGGTAATGTAAGTGAGTAATAATTGACGGCAGACCACTGAATTATTTAAAAATTATGCACAACCGAGTTACCCTAGGTAAGAGTGCAGTCATGGTAAATGGTCAGCACTTATTTTCCCAATCACCCATTCACACTCACACTCATACACCAATGGGGCAGAGCTGCCATGCAAGGCGCTAGCCTGCCATTGGGAGCAACTGGGGCCATGTCACGAAGCAGATAAATTGTTTGTCAGAGTGTGTGAGAGTGTGTGTGTGTGTGTTTGTGTGTGCTTTTTGCGTTGTGTTGTTTTGTTCAGATACTCACACAGGTTGCTTTTTGATGGCTACCAGGTGTGTCAGTGTTGTGCTTTGCATCAGCTAGGCTAATTAATACACACATCCTTCCTAAAAAGACCAGCTTAGACAAGTATTTGTTTCCATGCTGGTTTGGTGCTGGTCTAGCTGGTGGACCAGACTACTTGCTCAACAGAAAAGCACTTTAAAAGTACTTTCTAAAAAGATGGTTGACCTTGCTGGTTAAGCTAGTTAAGCAGCTTGGTGGGAACACCACCGTCCTAAACATAACATACTGTATGCTGGTCTTTTCAGTATAGGGTGCAAACCGTGCAAATGTTGGTAAAGTGGTTCTTGGAGGGGACAGATTTCTGTAACATTTTAGGAGTATCTTTGAATCTCTGGTCCAAATTTTTCTTGGAAAAAGAGTTTGTCCAAGACATCACTACAAACTAAAATATAAAAACAGAAAAGAGGATAGCTAGCCTGCTATAAGATTATAGGCTAGGTTTCTTTGTGTCCTCGTAAAACTGGTGTAAGGCAAGAACATTGACACAAATGGTACAGCTGATTTGGTTCCTCTCAGTTTGGCTTGGAAGAGCTCCTTGTAGAAGGAACTTTTCAAAGCTTTCTGAAGTTCAAGATTCTATCACTTGATAAACATTGAATCTGCATTGTAAAACGAAAAGTGCGCCATGTGGTTTTACATCGAGGAGGGTGGAAAAGTTAAGGGTTGGTGAGTGTGATTTGTTGAAGGTTATGTTATATGTTTAGTGTATGGCAGTGGGATGGCACAAGGGTATTTCTTGGGACTGTCTTTACATCTTTCGGGATCATGCTGTTTCTGTTTAATAGGAGGCCGTCATCACCGGACTTATGTCCGAGACCTCTTACTCTGTTACTGTGGCAGCATATACAACCAAGGGTGATGGAGCACGCAGCAAAGCCAAAGTCATCACCACCACCGGAGCAGGTATATATTCATCCACAAAGGCAATATGAAACCAGTAATGGCCATATTTCTTAATGCATGTTCCTGGGCTCATAGAGCACAACAGTTATGTTCCGGAAGTAAATATTCCATTAATGTTTTCCATAGGGGAACTGATTTTAAACTATAGCTTATAAACCTTTAAAGACAGACCTACCTTGAGCTTTGTGGTTGTTAATTGGTGGTAAATGCTTCATCTGAAGCCACCAATTCATGTAATTTCAACTTTGTTTTTAAATAATCATGTTTAATATTTGAGTACCTATTTGATAGTTGAACTACACAATCCATGATCCTGAATATAATGATCCCCTAATCAGAGATTCGTGTCAAACAAACCGCAGCAAAAGAGCTCAGCAGCGAACGGCGAATGTTGTCTACCTATACTCTCAAACAACTTGTAATTTTTTTTATATTTTACAGAAAGATTAATATTTTTTATATACTTACACACAACAATGTTAAATCAATAGTTTTATATTTTCCATTGTTTTTATTTTTATCATGTCATTCACAATGCTTCATGGGATTGTAGTTCATTCCCTATTGAAAACATTAAAGTCCTAGTGAATTATATGGATAAAATCAAGTCCCTGTCCTACATTTATTTTTTTCTTATTTGAATATCCTGTTGGAAATTAGTCACCTCAAGTGGATTTACACAAGTGAATTTGATTTTCTATTTATGACATATCTTCTCTCAGATGGTTAAATAAATGGAAATTTTTATAAAAAATTATTCCAGAAAAATCCTTTATTTTCCTTAGAACCACATACCATATAGGAGTCATCCCTCTTAGTGTTATTTAACAGAATAAGAGGATGCTTTTTGACATTTAGAACATTAAGGAGGTCATTGCTTGTAATCTAAAGAAATATAATAGTTGGGATCATGTATAAAAGGAAAACTACTTTTCAGGCCAGTGGTTTGATGTCTAATGGTGTTTTTGTTTAATGGTGGTGTGTGATAAGAGTTCCTGCAAAATAACCTTCTTTTCCACTCTGCCCCCTACAGTGCCTGGCATGCCCACCATGATCATCAGCACCACTATCGGCAACACAGCTCTGATCCAGTGGCAGCCTCCTAAGGAGATGGTGGGTGAGTTGATTGGCTACCGACTGCGGTATAAGCGTCTGGAAGAAGATACTTATGAAGTCCGTGAGTTTGCAAGTTCAGATGACCACCACACCGCCACAGATCTGCACAAGGGTGCCACCTACAGCTTTCACCTGAGCGCCAGGAACAGGGCGGGTGTCGGAGAAGAGTACATCAAAGAGATCAGCACTCCAGAGGATGTGCCCAGTGGATTCCCGCTCAATCTGCGGGTTGTTGGGCTGACCACCTCCACCACCCGTCTGGCCTGGGACCCCCCTGCCATGTCTGAGCGAAACGGCCGAATCACGCATTACATAATTGTTTACCGTGACATCAACAGCAAGCAGCACAGCACCAACCGTACCTCTGACACCCAGATTACCATCCAGGGGCTTCGGCCAGACACCACCTATGATATCCGCATACAAGCCTTCACCAGCAAGGGAGGGGGTCCCATTAGCCCCAGCATCCAGAGCAGGACCATGTCTACGTCACCTGGTTAGTGCTTAGACTTCTTGGCTTACTGCCAAAGGGGGAAAAAAATAAAGCTAAAAAGAATATTTGCCAATGGGAAAAGAAAATACAATTAAATCAAGATCTGTTTTTCTGAGAACATGTCTTATTTTACTGCACAATTTTGTTTTCAAGTAAATTTATCAAAATGTATCTTTAAGGATGTCTAAATATTTTTACTGGAATTTCTACTCAAATTGATTTAAAATATATATATATATATATATATATATATATATATATATATATATATATATATATATATATATATATATATATATATATATATATATTATACTAACATTTATTAAACACATACAGAAATCCCACTTTTATCCCTGTGTAGAGCACAGTGTTATTTATTATTGTCATTTGAAGTTAGCCCACACACACAATTATAATGCACCTTAACATAATTTTAATGCACCTTATGGCACAATTTTTTGCATGTAATGCACACACATACATACACACTGATGTTCCACAAAACACCACCTGGGTTTTTTTCCACATGAACTTGTCCACTTCCATCACAACACATTTAGAATTTGAAATTGCTGTCCTCTGTGCATTGAAGAAAGCAATGTGCTGAAACAGCTGCTCCCTATGTTGGTCTAGCTTTTAACTCACTTTGCAAATTTTTTGAATGCAAATTTAATTAATTAATACAATTATATCTTTTGTTTTGCAATTCAGTGTGTGGTTAACAACTTTTGATTTTTGTCCTCTGTTAAGTTACAGCAGTTGTGGTCACAGACAAATCACCAAATAAACAATAAATGTTATGTTGCAGCATAATACACTTCATGCCACAACCAATTTTCCACACTCATATTAACACCATGATAAATGTGCTTTCTTACAATGCAATATTAAAAATCCAATTACCTCACATTGGGGATCTATTTTAAGGCAAACAGAGAAATCTTCAAATTGAAGTTTACTTGATATTCAAACATTCAAGTGGGCTTAAAAGCTGTCCTTTTAGTTTATAACAGCTTCTCAGCAGGGTTTCTAGAGTTTTGAGGTTTCCTTTCAGTAGAGGAGGTGCAGAAAGTAGGGCAATTACCATTTTTGGAATCGTTAGAATTTAAAGGGTCTGTTTTGAGCTGCATCAGTAATGGAAGATACTTGCCAGTTTCCAAAAAAAATACAAAAATACAGATGTATTGATTTCTTTATTTAAAAAGAATATGAAATATCAAACATTTAGGGGCAGATTCACTGAGAATGAATTTGCCAGCTAAAAGCGCTTTTGTACACACTAACTGCACTCGTTTAGCACCCGATTCACTACTGGAATTCTGCAGATCAGGCAATCCGTGCAGCCAAACGCCAGTACAGGCACAAAATTGAAGAACAGTTTAACACCACTGACTCCAGAAGTATGTGGCAGGGAATTAACACCATCACGGACTATAAACGGAAAAAACGGCCTCTCTCCCGGACGAGCTTAATACATTTTATGCTCGTTTCGAGGACAACAACACCGCCCTCACAGAGAGAGCACTCGCGGCCGATACTACAGATGATGGTTCACTCTCCGTCTCTGTTGCGGATGTAACCCGATCCTTTCGACGGGTGAACATCCGTAAAGCCGCGGGTCCAGACGGCATTCCGGGCCGCGTCATCAGAGCATGCGCGAACCAACTGGCTGGTGTTTTTACGGACATTTTCAACTTGTCCCTATCCCTGTCTGTAGTCCCCACATGCTTCAAAACATCAACCATTGTGCCTGTACCGAAGCAAGCCAAAATCACTTGCTTAAATGACTGGCGTCCTGTTGCCCTCACCCCCATCATCAGCAAATGCTTTGAGAGGTTGATCAGAGATCACATCTGCTCTGTTCTGCCCACCTCTTTGGACCCATTGCAGTTTGCCTACCGTAACAACCGCTCCACTGATGATGCTATTGCATCTACAATACACACTGCTCTTTCCCACCTGGAAAAAAGGAACACGTATGTGAGAATGCTGTTTGTAGACTACAGCTCAGAATTTAACACCATAGTGCCTTCCAAGCTTGATGAGAAACTCCGGGCTCTGGGCTTAAACAGCTCGCTGTGCAGCTGGATCCTGGATTTCCTGTCAGGCAGACGTCAGGTGGTTAGAATGGGCAGCAACATCTCCTCATCACTGACCCTCAACACTGGAGCCCCGCAGGGCTGTGGTCTCAGCCCACTCCTGTATTCCCTTTACACACATGACTGTGTGGCAACACATAGCTCCAATGCCATCATTAAGTTTGCTGACGATACGACGGTTGTAGGTCTGATCACTGACAATGATGAAACGGCCTACAGAGAGGAGGTGCACACTCTGACACGCTGGTGTCAGGAGCACAACCTCTCCCTCAACATCAGTAAAACCAAGGAGCTTGTGGTGGACTTCAGGAAGAAAGACAGAGAACACAGCCCCATCACCATTAATGGAGCACCGGTGGAGAGAGTCAGCAGCTTCAAGTTCCTCGGTGTCCACATTACTGAGGAACTCACATGGTCCGTCCACACTGAGGCCGTTGTGAAGAAGGCACACCAGCGCCTCTTCTTCCTGAGACGGCTGAGGAAGTTCGGAATGAACCACCACATCCTCACACGGTTCTACACCAGTACTGTAGAGAGCATCCTGACTGGCTGCATCACCGCCTGTTACGGCAATAGCACCGCCCACAACCGCAAAGACCTGCAAAGGGTGGTGCGAACTGCCAGAAACAACATCGGAGGTGAGCTTCCCTCCCTCCAGGATATATATAACAGACGGTGTGTGAATAAAGCTCGGAGGATCATCAGAGACTCCAGTCACCCGAGTCATGGGCTGCTTTCACTGCTTCCATCAGGCAGGCGGTATCGCAGCATCAGGACCCGCACCAGTCGACTACATGACAGCTTCTTCCCACAAGCAATAAGACTTTTGAACACATGATCTCTCACGATCATCAATCAGCACTGCACTTTATTAATCATCACTCTGTCAATATATTCTCCCAATTCAATTAGTGTTTATATATATTTATACCCGTATCTAGTGTATGTGTATTCTACATTGTGTGTATTGTGTACATTTGTTATGTAAATTGTTGTGTAAGTATGTGTACATTTGTTATGTAAATTGTTTTGTGTAAATATGTTGTTTATTGTAAAGTGGTTTATGTCTCGTCACTGTCATGACTGCTATGTTACTCGGAACTGCACACAAGAATTTCACCTACTGTTGCACTCGTGTACACAGTAGTGTGACAATAAAGTGATTTGATTTTGATTTTTTGATTTTTGGTGCAAACACACCCAGACATCATTGCTGAACGCAATTTGTGCATGCAATTCTGATTTTGCGGTCCGATTCTGAGCGTAATATTGCAGAGGATGCCGCAGACCACCATATTTGACCAACCCTGACAGAACTGAACAGCAGCACATTGATCCAGACACCTCTATTATCTCTTGAACATGCAGATGTGCTCTTGATGACGCCATACATCTGGATATACCATATGCCAGTTTATAATGCTCTTCAACGTTATTTGATGAGTATTTGATTAATTACTGTTGAAAGGATCAGTTGAAAATGTTCACAAACATCTCTTTTATTAGATGTCAAACATCCACCTATTTACATTTGGCGGTAATAGCGCAATGTACGTTTTTTGAATGAAGCGCAGGCTTTAATGAGCCTAATTTACATAGAAATGTGGCGTGTTTGCATGGAAAGAAATGACAGTGACTTTATTTAAATATTGAAGAAGCAGTGCAATTTCAGCGCAGATTACGCACTTGGTTAGTGAATAAGACGCAAGTATTTGCGCTGAAATACCATGCACAAAAGTGCCGCAACTGTTTAGTGAATCTAACACTTATTGTAGTATAAGTGAAGTTCAAATAATTACAACAGGAAGTCATATCTTCAGTAAACAATCTGTTTATATTCCATTGTATTAGCTCTGTCTGTTTAATTGAATATTCATTTGCTTAATTTATACACAGATTTTTATATAAATATGTTTTTGAAATCCCTGCTTCTGTCCAATAGCATTTGCCACAAGTTTTGGTGTTAAAGCTGTGATGAAAACGTCAGTCCTTCTCACCTGGGAGGTTCCAGAAAACTACAAATCCCAAGTGCCTTTTAAGGTGAGACCTCCCTAATGTACATTCACACTTAAACTGGATGCTACACATATTAAAAGGTATAAATCTCAAACATTAATTCTAGAATCTAATTCTTATACGCATGTTTAGCTGTCAGCTGTCAACTTGCTGTGAGAGTGTGTGTGTGTGTGTGTGTGTGTGTGTGTGTGTGTGTGTGTGTGTGTGTGTGTGTGTGTGTGTGTGTGTGTGTGTCAGTAATGTCCAAAAAACAGCACACCATTTCCATCCCTACAAGCCATGGCCTGTTTATGCTATCAAACTCTGTATGTTGGGTTTGTTTAAATGAAAAGTACTAACGAAGTTACTAACGACTGTTTGAATTGGTGAGCTGTGCAACCCGTGAATGTGAACTTCCTCCTCCTGTAGATCCTGTATAACCAGCAGAGTGTGGAGGTGCAAGGCAGCCTAAAGAGGAAGCTAATCACGAGACTGCAGCCGGATACGGATTACTCCTTCGTGCTGATGAGTCGAGGGAACAGTGCTGGTGGCCTACAGCAGCAAGTCTCAATTCGCACCGCGCCAGACCTGTTAAAGACCAAACCAGTCCTGTTCAAACCAGACCAGACCAGCACCGGTAAACTTGCCATCAACATGCCTAAGGTGCCCACAACAGCTCCTGTCAGGTCAGTATTCCATGAATCCGACAAGCAGAATCAGACTGTGCCATACCGCAAATCTGTTAATTTCGAAAAATTATCAAAACAACTGGTCACACTTTATATTAGGTGTCTTCAACTACTATGTTGAACATTAAAATACATACAATGTAATTACCGTGTAACTCTCAAGATTCACATTTGCTGCTACTGAGGTTTAGGTACTGGTAGGTTTAGGACTAGGTTTAAGGTCGGGGTTAGAGTTAGAGTTAGGTTTTAGGTAAGGGTTGGGTTAGGTTTAGGGTTGGAGGTAAGGGTAAACAGTGTAACTACAAATGTAATTAAATGCAGGTTCTTTAAATATAAGTACAACACCTATGTACTGTACATATTAAGTACATTGTATCAAATGCTTAAGGACATTGTAGTTAAAGACACCTAATATACATTGAGATTAAACATCCTTAAAACAAGATACATTTACTTGTGAAGCACAATGACATGAGGGATGAAGTCTTGTTTTCAGGGATTTCAAACTAAATTCAGTGAGGGTATGCTTAAACGAAAAAAAAAAGAAATAAAATTAACTATCAAGGTTTCCACAGTCAAGACTCCAGGACTGGGAAAAGTCAAGGCAATTAACAAAATCTTAATAGTTGTGGAAATGTCTTTAGTGAATATAAATTATTCTTCTTGCTCTCTGCTCTAATATAAAATATGTATATGTATCACCTAAATGTGGCTTTTTGTAGACCTTGTGTTGAGTAGAACTTATCCGCAAGCCATAATAATGTCTGATTTGTGAGTGAATCCTCCTTTTGAGTCGGTTCTTTTCAGTTAATTTGTCGAAATGGTTCACAAATTGGTCAATCAAAGTCATTTTTAAAAATCAGTTTCCATAATTCACAAGCAACTCTGAAAATCATGGCAAAGTCATGGAAATTCGTGGGTCCTAAAGGGTGGAAACCCTAAATATGCATGCAATTGTGTTGTTTTAAACATACACCTCTATATTTTGTTAGAACGACACCAGTTTAAGATAACAATTGAGAGAACTATTTGAGAGAATTATTTGCTAGTAGAGTAGGGAAAAAACTTAATTCAAAGGGAAAACATTTATTTTTGTTGCCTTACTGGCAAATACTCCAGGGTTTCCACCCTTTTTTCCTTTTTTTTCATGACTTTTCAAGTCATTTTTGATTTCTGGAAAACTTTTTAAAATCATCTTGATTCAGACTGATTCATTAATGAATCATTCTACCATTTGTGAACCATTTGACCAATTAACTGTAAAAGAAAATTACTCAAAAGGATTTGTTCAGAAATCAGTCATCGCTATGGCTTGTAAACAAATTAAACTCTACACAAGCTCTAATCAAGAGCAATATAAAGGTCTTGAAATATGTTATAGCAGAGTCCTTATCCTTGAAAACACATTTTTAAATTTCCCTGTTGTTTACAGGTTTGCCATGACCAAGGGACCCTGAGTTATTTTCATTTTTTAAGCATAAAACAAAACTTTACATCTAGTGGAATTTTGCTGCACTATAACTATATCTTGTTTTATGGATGTTTTGATATCTTTACTGGACAACAAGACATATGCAGTATTTTTGCAGTGTAGTTGAGATTTGAAGTAGAAAGAATGCACATTATATTATATATCTGCTGTACTGTTCCATCGTTTCCTCTATGTAAACCTCATAAATCCATATGCATACAATAAGGCTGCCCAAAATATCGCCTGCAGGCCTATTCAGGTTAGTGACGCCACGCGTTTCCATTCTGCAATGTAGCTCATACACCATTACCATGCAATTATTCCCTCTCAACACTGAATGCTCAAACAGAATCTACCCACCTCAGCAAACAACCTTCCTGCCAACGCTGCACATTCCAGCTGCTTTTTAAACCCATGCTTACGTCATCCTAATGTATTTCAGCTTTAAAATTGACCTTCTGAATGAAAGTGCTGGATTTTTCAAACTACCAGAAGGTCCTTGCCAGTCTAAAGTGACATCTGCATGTTTTTACACTAGTCTGCATTGAGCTGTGTGCTAAAGGATAAGGCGTGAAGGAACGCTTTGAAATCAATAACGGGGAGTGTGCTGCCAGACAGACTGTTCTATGTCTTTGCTGAGGGGAAAGATATATCTGAAGCTCTTGGTTTAAAACCACTTAGAGTTCAGCCTGTCATGACGGAGGATATGGACACATTGTGCTCCTAGAAAGCAGACATGCTACTCTGTTTGACATGTTCTTCTGAGACTGATAGCCCATCTTTACAGCTAAGTGCTCTTCACAAGAGCTCCTGTATTTGGTGGAGGCCCTTTGTTTATCATACTGCTAAAAGGTGTCATAATTTATGCATGAGAACGGGCTCTTATGTTTATATGCAATTTTCAACTCTTCATTTTTCATGAATGAAGAGGAAAAGAGGAGATCGTGTTTTTTTTTTATGAGTCTTCATTTTATAACAAAATTGTAACCTAAGATGCATTTATTTTAAAGAAATGTAGCACAAAACCCTTTTTTAAGCATAACATTTCACAAAAAAAAGTTTGTTAGGTTTCAAAAAGTAAAACAATAGCTATATTGTTCAAAATGCATAAAAATATATTTGAACACTTTCTGATTGTCAAACTTTGTGCAACATTTTTGTGCAGATGTCACCATGACATTCAGACATTTTTAAGTGTTGCTTTAAGGGTTAGTTTACCCATGAATGGAAATTCTGTCATCATTTACTCACCTTCATGTCATTCCGAACCCATACAATCTTCTACCGTGTAATACAAGAGGAGAAATTCTAAAGAATGTGAAGAGGGTAAATGGTGACTGAGCCTGTCAGTCCATAACATTCTAACATAACATTCAACTCCTTTGTGTTCTGCGGAAGAAAGTAAGTTATACATGTTTGGAACAACATGAGGTTGAGTAAATTATGACAGAATTTCCATTTTGGGTAACCTATAGCTTTAAAGTTGCACTCATTAATGTATTCCTCATTAAAAAAAGTTTAACTCCTAAATACATGAATTGTAATTTTGTAATATTTGAAGCAAATCATGACCACTCACATTAAAATGAAGACTCCAGTCATATCAGTCAGATGTTTTATTCTACATGGAGAGGGTACACACATGGGGAATTACATGACCAGCCAAATACTACTCGCTTAATCTCAGTAACCATCCTGTTATTTGACACTTTGACTCGTTGATTAAAGTAATCATGGCTGACTGTGAATACTAAATTTCTACAATGCCATCTTAAACTGAAAACTTGATTTTAAATTAAGCTGCATCCAAGCGGCTAGGTGTCAGTGCAAGATGACACAAAGAAAGATTTAAAGTGCACCTTTAAGTGTCCAAATATTATTTGGGGCCACTGAATGTTGCTTGTGAGTCATGCTTTTCCACAGCCAATTATGTTCCCTGAAAAGAAATCAAACAAATTTGTGACTGAACCACAAAACCAGTGAATTTCTTCTCTGACTCCTTGGCCTTTCACAAAATCAGGGCTGGTGCTGTGTGGTTAAAAAAATCCTGCACACCTTGTTGCCAATCTCAGGAGAAGAACAGTGCTGTGCTCCCGAGTGCCGTTTTTGATTGGTAAAAAGATTACCAGAGTGTTGAGAACGAGAAAGTCTTGGAGAAGATTGGCATTTGGAGTGCCACTGATTGATGTGGGATTTCTTGTAAGACACTTCACTCTTTAGTAATGGTGGAGCTCTGAAGCACAGGGAGAAATGGAAGTGTTTTTCTTGGAGCTGATATTAAAAATGGTTCTCGTATAAGACTCAAGCCATATCAAGTCTTAGTCATATTATTAGCATCCCTTTGCCACTCTCCTGAAGATACGCTTGTCCATACCACCTGATGCTGATATTAAACAGTAGTGTTAAAATTATTAACTGAAGCTATTACCTGGAATACAAGTCATCATTTTTTTTACACTCACATTGTAAAGGCCATATTACACACTTCAGTTTACCTTTTCTGGTATATGTAGAGGCACATTTTCCAAGGTGCAGTTGAGACAGGGTGGCCATAAAGTTATTAATATTAAATGCCAAATGAAAAAGTCTTGAAAATGTTGTTCGTAAAGGTCTTAAATTTGATGATGGAAAGATAAGAGATGCTTCTATAAGGGCAGCTTCACACTGCTGAGTTTTCCCTGAAACAAAACATCACACTTTTAAGCCATCTCAGAATATTAAATATGATCAAATATCTAAAAAAATTAATTAAACATAATTTTGATGTGTTTTTAAACCTCATAATTTAGAGGAAAGTTCTGGGGTCATTACAATTTAATCTCAAGCAACAACATTTGTGATATAATGTTGATTACCACGAGATTAATTTAGATTCGTCACTTGTTTATTTAAAAAAAGAAAGTAGCAAAAATCATTGTTACAGTAAGAAACTTAGACACTTATTTGTTCACTTAAATTGATAATTCTGTCCTCATTTACTAACATTTATGCCATCTCTAACTGGTATGACTTTTATATTCTGTCAAACACACACACAAAGATATTTTGATGGAGATTTGAGGTGTTTTTCTCCAGTCAATGCAATGGGGTCTAACACTTTCAAGCTTTAGAAAGGACGTAAATGAAGCATAAAGGGAATCTAAACAACAATAATTTTCTGAAGGTATACAATTGATTATGGGGTTTTGGTGCACCCATTTGAAACATAAAAATATTTAGTGTTTCAAATTTAAAGCCACAAGACGTATACAAGTTAACATGATTTTAGTGTGATAAAATCAGGGATTTACCGGTGTTACTGCGTTTAACAGATAATAGGCTTACCTGCGTTACGTCGTTATGACAACAAAGTAGCAATTTTGGATCAGTTGGTGGAGTGAAGTGGTGAATAATTGGACCAGATGACATTCATGACATTCAGGAGCCAGTTTATGGCAGAGCCCCTCCTTAACTGTCAAAGCAAAGAAGAGTGGCTCCATTTTCATTGGATCATGTCAGGACCAACACAAACAAATGTCAAGCACAGCCATCAGATAAGATGCTCAGACAACTACCAGATACTTCAGAAAGTAGGCCCCGAACCTTCCATCACATTGGAAAAGACTCCTCATTGGTCCATGAGTGGTTTCTTAGCAACCTCTCAAACCCCCCATCCTAAGGTTTGCCCTAAGACCAGAAGGACCATAAAAAAATCTTCAAGACCTCTCGAAGCACCATTAACTAACCATGTGGCAAAAGCTGAAGCAAAGAAGCCACAAAGACAAGTCTTTACACAAAAATTTTGACTCCTAACATGGACACCAACTGCAACACCTCCATTCCATGTTTGTACACAGAATTGTTTATGTAAATTGCAGTTGTTCAATTAGCACAGTAGTTCACACAAACTGAACTATGGTGGTATAAATAATGCATGTCTGGAACACGCAGATGCATGAAACTTGAAGAGAGGTTTTGCTCACCAGGGCTAAGCCTTGTCGCTGTATTTATCTCCCTTGTAATGGGATTTTGAACTTGCAATAGTCTTTTGTAGTGAGACTTGGTACTTGATCAATCTTCTACTCTCTCTAGGATGGAGACTAAGTACGTTGGAGGATCTGTTATCCTCTCTCTCGTGGAGTGAGATCAGAACAGAGATGTGTTATCGAAGTGTATCTTGTTAATGACCCTCTGGACGGGGACTCAGGACAAAGGTGTGGTCATCCGGACGATAGTTTTATACCTTCCTGATGAGGAGGAGATTTCAATTTGGCACTTCCTGTTTCAGGGTTATGATTAGCTGCTGACATTGGAGGGGGCCCACACAGTGTGGCTCACCCTCCCTTCTCTGTGTGGAACATTTGTATATTTTAAAGTGCATAAATAGAACAATGTCTTTTAAGTCTCATCTATGCAATGCTCCTTTTCCAAACCTCTTCAAAAATACTCTTGCCATTTTTCTGAAGATATAGAGACCAAATATGATATTGAGTGAATGTGTTGCAGTTGGTGTCCATGTTAGGAGTAAAAGTGTGTAATGATTTGTCTTTGTGGCTTCCTTGTTTCAACTTTGGCCACATGGTTAGTTAATGCTTCTTAGAGAGATCTTGAAGAATATTTATGGTTTTTATAAATAATATGCATGGTTATTTATGATTTATGGCAAACCTTAGGATGGGGGATGTGGGGTTTGAGAGTTTGCTGAGAAACCACACATGGACTCTTCCAATGTCTTTTCGATTGTGTTGGAAGGTCTTTCCTGCCTTGTGAGGGGTGTCTGGCAGTTGTCCGAGCAGCTTATCTGATGGCTGTGCTTGACAAATGTTTGTGTTGGTCCTGCCATGATCCAATCAAAATGGAGCCACGCTTCTTTGTCTTGACAGTTAGGGAGGGGCTCTGCCACAAACATGGGGTGCTTCTCATTTGTAAAATTGTGCATCCTCATTTCTTTTCCTCACTTCCTAGCTCCACCCTTCTAGGAAATGAGGAAAGGATCCAAGGAAAGCAAATGAGGATGAAGGAATCAAAGCAAGACAGATTTGTAAAATTAAATGTCCTGCTCACTCACGCATCACTTCAGAGCGCCCGCTTGCTGTTATTTTATTGACAATGTTGTTAATTAATATATTCATAATAAATCCAAATAATTCAAGATGCACTGGTGAAGTATGTGTCAATTATGGTTTATTTAAACTGCAAAGGTGATACATGAATTAAAACTATTGTGTCAGATGTAAAGGGGGAGGAGAATTAATATGTGTGTCAGGTGCTTCGACCACAAAGTCTTCCGCATAGGATGCTTCTTGTGTTTCCTCACTCAAGCGTCCTCGGTAAGCTTCCTCTGTCCTTGCCTCTTTGCATTTAGAGAATTTATACATCATTCATGGTCACAGACTTCGATCGGTTTCCGGGTCATGGGCTCCTTCCAGGACGGAGAAGTGAAGAAATGAGGATGTACAATTTAGGAAATGAGAAGCACCCATGGAATGTCCTCTGGTCCGATTGTTCACCACACACACACATACACCTTAAGTGAAGTGTGATTAAAAAATCACCACATACTTTGGTATCTTGTGTGAGGGCCAGTTCATTTCAGTTGGTGCCAGGGGGATTCTCACTACACAGAGAAGGTTAGCAAAGGATTTCATCACACTAAACGTTCATGTCTTGTGGCAATATTTTTGAAAAGTTTTTTTGTTTTGATGTTTATGGACTAACCCCATTCACTTCCATGGTAAGCGCCTTACTGTAACAGTGATTTTTATTTATTTTTTTCTTCCTTTTTTTAAATTAATGATGGACATGTCAAATATTTTTTTGTAATAACATTATGCTATAAATAATTTCGGTTCAGCTTAACTTGTATTAAACCTGGAATATTATTTAAGTACACCATTTAATGGCTCCCTATTTAATTGCTCTTAAAAGTTTTAAAATTTGCATTAAAAGCCTTAAAATGTCTTACATTTTATTCCCTTAAACATGAAGATACCCTTTGAGACCAGTAAAGGTGTATGCTAATATTATTGCTTTCTGTTATAGGTGGTACTACATTGTGGTCGTACCGGTATCTCTTACATCTTCACGAAAGTGGGCAAACCCTGATGAAATGGAGCTTGATGAGGTGAGTTTTTAAAAAAAAAAATATATATACTATTAGCTTTTTGTTTTTGTTGTTAGCGTGTACTATTGTAAATATAATAATAATAGACCACAGTGGTTAGTTTCTAGTCGTACAGTTTCTGTGCATTTAAGTTTAGCATTTAAAAAAATGTTCCATGCAACACAAAGTCTCAATACAATTCTCAAAATTCTCTTCTCAGCTTCTTGAGTCTAGTGAGGGAGCTCTGATCAGGAGACGACGTCATGCAGACACCATTAGGCCATACATCACTGCTAAGCTTGCTTCCCTCCCAGACACCTTCACTCTGGGCGACGAGGAGACATACAACGGTTTTTACAATCGTCCTGTTCCTAACAACCAGCCCTACCTTTGCTTTGTCATGGCTGAACTCAAGGACCAGTACCCTGTCACCGGCAATGAGAAGCAGGTACTTATGTTTGCTTGAAGAGCTCTCTCTTAATTCTTTACCCACTTCAAAACACCATTTAAATATCCTACCTGTAATGTACATGCACCATCTCCAACTCACAACAAGCATGTGCAATTCACTGATTATGTTTAATACATTTCGGGAAAACAGATCACATGTGGTCAGAGCTAAATACAGGTGTAAACGTTTAGGATTGAATCACAAAAACCACATACCAATGTAGTAAAAAATACATGTGACTATATTGCATTTGAGGTGTAAATACTATCCGTTCTGAATGCATCCCGAACTGCAGCAAAGTACCACCCTTCACTGTGCACCTTTAAAAGGAAGTACTCTAATTGTCCATTCATGCACAAGAACGAGAACTTCACAGATCTTCTTCAGTGTGTCTGAAATTAACATGCAGTGACACAGATGACACGCACCCATTTGAAGCTCAGCTGACATAGGTGCTCCACTAAAAAAATTGATAATTCTTCTGAAAAATGTTGCATTTATGCTATTTCAACTGCATCTGGGAGAAAGAGTGTGCCAAATTTTTTCATGCTGCTACTGTCTTTTCTGACATTGTTGTAGTTTAATATCATGCAGTAGCACACTGAAAATAGTGAGTGATCCATGTCCTCATGAAATCAGAGGCTCTTCTCTCGAAATCCAAACACAAGTGGTCACAGGAGATGCATTTATTTAAATAACCAGGTAGAAGTCACGAGAACACATGTGATGCAATCACCCGAGACGCATCTTAATACCAGGTGTAAACTGGGTCAGTGACAAGATGACAATGCTGACTGTCCGATTGTTCCATAAGAATGCACAGTCTCAAGCCCTTCACTGGCAACTTGTGAGCTGTGACATCAAAAGTAGCAGACAGGGAAGAAAGTCAATGTTACGCTTTTAATCTTAATTATTTACTCACACTCATGATGTTCCAGACCCTATGTTCTTCTGTAGAACATAAATGGAGTTTTATGTTTAATAAAATTTGCAATCCCAGATTTCCATATAATGGCAGTTGATAGTGACTCACTATAATGCTTGTTAAAGCAACCAAAAGTATAATTAAAGTAGTCCAAGCATCTTCTGAAGGCATATGATGAGAAACAACCCGAAATTGATTTTTCAGTGAAAATCTTGACTTCTGCCATAGTCCTAGAAAAACCATTTACAATAATATAATAAAATGTTTTTCATTTATATATTGCTTGCAAAAAATATTTTGTCAGAATACAGGGATTCTTTTTAAGGCTGTCAATGGAGAACGATGCTTTTTGCCACTGGAATGGTGTAGTTATGGCATCTACCAGCAGGGGCTAACTGTCCATGCTATCCAGGCAAACCCCAACCCCTTGATTCGTTCGTATTTGCTGCCTTTTTATCTTGGACAGTTTAGCTGCTCAGGCAATTTCAGCAACAATTGCATAACACGCATTCTATAATGACTATGTGAGTCTTGCCAAGGCTTTCTCCTAATAAGCAGCAAAGCTCAATAAGCTTTGTTTGTCGAACAAGCATTAGCTTAAATGCCTCGACACTTGCCTCAGCCCCCCTCGCTTTTCCCATCTGCTTCTCAAACAAATCAAAGAATCAAACTCTGTGCCCTCACAGCCCTGGAAGTAATCATAGCTGAAAGTTATAGCCCGGATCTCCAGAGGGCCAGTTGGAAAAATATTCATAATTTCCTCTTGTGGTGGTGTCAGCAGTGTTTGCCACTTCGAGCCTTCCATCTCAGTGTAGCTGAAAGAGCAGGAGAATGGATTTGCTAGGCAGGGCTTTGGGAGCATGGAAGCTTGTCCTGATTCCCTTGAAGCTGAGTCTTAAGTATCGCTAAAGCTTAGGCATTAATCTGTCTTCCATGGTTTATGACGAAAAGAGGGGGACAGCTTCCTCACTCAGCACTTCAAATTGGGCTCTCCAGTACCTCTCCTGCTGCGGAGCTGTCTTTAGCCCCCTTCACACAGCCAGCAACATTATCACTAGATGTCACTAGTCTCTGTATTCTAAAGTTGCTAGTGGACAGTCCTACTGCTGTCGTTTTAGCATGGACTGCACAACTGGCCAGAGCTTTAGATGAATGGTATTGAAAATGTATGTTGTTTTGTCGCTGTGTGTCACCGGTTGTGTATACAGGGCATCAGGAAATGAATAGCCGCTTTTCCATCATCGAGCCAGTGCAAGCCAAGGCTATCAACTGGCCAGTTGTGGAGCTGGCACAGCTCGAGCTGTGAGACCAATATTTATCTGTGTCCCCACCACCGGGTCAGTAGCCCTGCAATGTTGCCCTAAAACCCACCCTTAATACACAACCCTGGTGCCAATGTCACACTCCCCTCCCATTTCACAAGTAAGATGGAAGTTCAAGCTGAGGTTTCATGTTATCTAGTTATCTAGAATATTGAGTTTATATTGTATGGAAATATTAGAAAGCTAGCAAGATACACTGCCTGTAG
This sequence comes from Moxostoma hubbsi, assembly GCA_032164185.1. NCBI lineage: Eukaryota > Metazoa > Chordata > Actinopteri > Cypriniformes > Catostomidae > Moxostoma > Moxostoma hubbsi. The sequence continues at coordinate 18,023,503 of JAVLUX010000009.1, read as the reverse complement.
CTGCCATGGTGCCCCAAGTGGTCTCTCCACTAACAGCGGGATGATGTCCCAGAACACCGACCATGATCTCGAACCATTGAAAGTTCTACCTTTTGAGCACCGTTTTATCCATTGTGCATCTTAGTGGATTTGTACTGTGCCTGCAATTTTTTTGGTGGGGGAGGCACGATGAAGCTCGATAATGGCTTGGATGAGCTTCAGCATAAGGGGCCTTTACTTTGTCACTTGAAAGGTGAATTGGCATCTGTCGATAAAACGCAAAGACTCATCATGATTTTGTTCCTCATATTATCGTTTTGATAGCTTAATGCGAGGAATATTCCATATGTGTCACCACAAATAGTAGAGAAAAAACCTAAGGGATCCTAGATAGTCTACTGATGGCGTGCAAATCGCGACAGATAGTAATAGACAGTTTCAGTCGCTTGTGTCACTTACATCCGTTACATCAGCATCATATTATTAAAATTTGATTTAAACCATTATATAGCAGTTCATAATAAAGTTACCATCAAAATGAAAAGCTCTCCAAAGCAATTTTATACTCTCATTTAACGATTGCTGTGTGTTGAGTTTAGACATTGACTTTTAAAGTCTGACAGGAGCTGAAGCTAAAGACAGTGTTGTTAATAATTTCACGAGTGTCTTAAGTCCACCAGAACAACTGGAAGCCATGTCTGTGAAGAAAAAAAAGAAAAGTGAAAGGAACAGAGAGAGATGAAATGTCTTTGTGTACAAGCATCGACTGAGGCAGATAAACAAGCCAAGGAGAGTGTGAAATTGCATGATAGAAAGAGTGTGTAAACAGAATCATTTTAAGCAAGTGTGGACAAGCGAGCTTAAGTTGTTACGCTGAACGAGAGCAAGACAGATAGAGAGTTGGTTTTGGTGAGAGATTTGTTTCCAATGTTAGTCCAATGGAGAGAGAATGTTAGGGCAGGGGTTTAAAAACTTTGAGTTGAAAACCTTATTATAATATAAGAAAGCTAAATATTTTAATTTATGAAACAGTAAGCATAATATTATAAAGACAACCTAGTGTTTGCACTGTACAGTTGTATAGACCTATAGAAAGACATTTTCAAGATTTTGTAAATATTTGTTTATCAGTATATTGTACTGTATAATAAAATTATGTATATAATAAATATGGTTCCAAACCAGGTTTACAGAGAATATTTCCTGAAAACAATGAAAAAAAAAAAATATTATAATTTTCTTACTCTGTATTTTGTTCTTTTTCAGTAAAAAAAAAATAATATATCAAAACATAAGCCTTGTTTTCAGAGAAATCTTACAACATTTAGTGAGGTTTATGCTTAAAAGAAGAGAAAACTTGCCAGTGGGTTAAGAATAATAAACTTTAAAGAAAAAAAGTTTTTTCTTGCCCGATTGACAAATGGTTCATTCTTTTTGTAAGCATAAAATTCCCCGTTGTCCCCATATTTTATTTTTATTTTTTATTTTCAGTAGAGAAATGATTGCCTTTTCCAAGGACTCCCTTGCATCTACACTCCCTCTCTACTAATTTGGCACCTTTGGGGTCTGCAAACCCCAGGTAGGAAAGCCTGGCATTTAAGAACAATGTGCTGCATATTAAAGAACAAAACATAGAGAAAGCCAGAGAGAGAGAGAGAGAGAGAGAGAGAGAGTGTCAGCTGGCTGGTAAAGTTAGGGAGGGCCTGTGGCGGCAGAGCTGTTTCTGCCAGAAAAAGTGTTTACATTAGCATGCCCGCACTGAGACCACAGCGCTGAGATGATGTCGTTAACCTCGCCTACTGCCTTAGGACACATACCCATCCTTATTCGCTCAATGGAGTGTCACGTTTAGCATTCAGGTTCGTTTTTTTCTTTCTTGTCTGTAGGAAATGCGACACATTAGTGACATTATCTCCCTTTAACACTCAAATCGCATTAAAGTGCTGTAGGAAACATTTTTACCTTTTAAGCAGTAGATATCTAGCTGCAGAAAAGATTAGCGCCCCACCCTGCTCAGATGCATTTCGCCATACATTATGGATCAGGAATTAAACCGAGGGAGTGTTGACTATTATTGGCTTAATCTCATAAATAAATCAAGGTCAAATTTCATTATAAATAAATTGAAGCCTGTTTTAAGGACCATTAATACAAATTTAAAAAATCCACAATTATGTTGTTACTAAAATCAGTGTAAATTAAATACATCAAATACTAACATGATATGAAGTGCAACTGTATTTTAAAATCTTAATTTTTCATTTTTATTTTTAATTATAGGTGCTCTCAGTAATTTTTCCTCATTAAAAAAGTTTACCTCCTAAAGACATGAATTGTAATTTTGCTCATATATATATATATATATATATATATATGGGAAATCATGAGCATTCAGATTAAAATGAAGACTCCAGTCATATCAGTCACCTTATAAAAGCTGTTTTATTCTACATGGAGAGGGTTCGCACATGGGGAAATCACATGACCAGCCGAATACTATTCGCTTAATCTCAGTAACCATCCTGTTATTTGATACATTAATCAATGAAAATATGAAGATGAAAGTAATCATGGCTGAATGTGAATTCTGCAATGCCATCTGAAACTGAAAACTATTGATTTTAAATGATGCTTCATCCATGCCGCTAGCTGTCAGTGGAAAGGCCTTTTCACAGCAAACGTGACGTGATTATGAGAGGCGAATCACAGACGAATAGCCTTTTCCCATCCACCTTTTTTCTGACTTCTCCATGGGTGGCGCCATTACGGCGAGCTGTATCCTCTCGGATGCTCCACACTTCCGCTTAGTTGTTGTTATTGTACGCTAGAGCTAGACAAATGTTACTGGTGATGCAGATCATCTGAGGCTCTTGAGGAATATGTGCTGTTGGAGGATGTTATAACAAGTACAGGTGGCTTAAAAAATGACTGGAAAATGAATGTTACAACAATAAACCCACCCAAAAGCCGAATATTCGCCATTAGCACATTCACACCTTTACAGTAGGTCGCCCTAATGAACAAGAAATTTTCCATAGTATGGTAGGAGGCTCAATGCTCCTTTAGGCATGTCCTCCCTCCGCCCATAAACGGGTGAAAAGAACAACAACTAACAACTTGACAAGTTTGCAAAAAATCATGGAAGAAAAGAAAACAATTCTCTAGCGAGCAGATGGAAAATATAAAGTGGATCTCTCTATCAACTGAGGCAGCGATGATGAGTGTGTTGTTGATTTGCTAAATGAGAAAGAACTTCGAGACACACTTTCAGTTCACCTGCTGGACAAGTTGACTGACTGTATTATCATGGATACACAGTCTGAGTATGTATTTAGAAAGAATTGAGTGTAAAAAATGGTTTAACGGTTAAAACGTTATAATTTGGAACAATATTAATTATATGCCACTACAACGCATACTGTATACTTGTGTTAAGTGCATTTATTTAAAATCATATTGACTGTTAAAACAAACGTTTGATGGTACTCTTATTGCCATGTACATCTACTTGTGTTATGTTTGCTAAAAACCGTGCATGTTACTAAATAAACATGATGAAATTTAAACGCTCCAAGACTGCAAGCACTACGTCAAGTCATTTTTATTTGTATAGCGCTTTTTATCATTTCAAAGCGGTTTTACAGAAAAGTATGCTTAAACAGAAAAAGAAGCTGTAATGCCTATAATTTTGGAGAGTAAGCTGGCAATCTTACCTAATAAAACCCATCTTCAGTCTGATCCATTATAATATACTTTAATACTGCTACCAACAGACAAGCCTGTAAATGACTATTAAAAATAGCATAGCAATAATAATTTTGTTTTTGGAATTCAAAGGCACACAGAGTGCACTACAAGTCACAGCAATAGTATTATTATTATTATTATTATTATTATTATTATTAGGCAAAGGAAAACTCTTAAAACCCTCAAATTTGTCTTAAATTGATACAAAGGCAAATATGCTGTGAAATACTGTATATTATATTAAGGATATAAGAGAACTCTCTCCTCGGGGAAGACCCAGGACTAGGTGGAGAGATTACATCTCCACACTGGCCTGGGAACACCTCGGGGTCCCCCAGTCAGAGCTGGTTAATGTGGCTTGGGATAGGGAAGTTTGGGGCCCCCTGCTGGAGCTGCTGCCCCTGCGACACGACTTCGGATAAGCGGTTGAAGATGGATGGATGTATGGAGAACTCATGTAAGATTAAATGCAATGGCCATACAGTGCAGTAATACATTATGAAGACAACCCTCATAAGATCAGATAATTATTAAAGGGGATGCAAAGAAGTGATGCAGCAGTATAATTTACATGTTAAGAGAACCCATATGAGAATAAAATGTTTCAGTTTTTAAGGCATTTGATGCAAATAAAATAAACAGCCTCTCTACTGGTTTAGGATTTCTTTCTCAAGTTACTTCACCTTTAAATGTTGGTGGGCAAAATAGCTTTCTGTGCTTTAGTGCTACCTGTTTCTCTGGTTCTGGTGACTGCAACAGCTACGTGATCTAAAGCTTATAATATTATTGGCCAGGGCATTTCTTCACAGGGCACAAAAAAAAAAATTGACGCACTCACCATAAAAAAAAATCGCCATGCGATTTGGCATGAAAGTTCACTCCATGTGAGAATGGCTCCTTAGGAATCTATTGTTTTGATGTTTTCGAGAAAAGGAGACGAACATTTGCTTATGGTGTGCAGAGGCCTTAAGTCCAAGATGACACAAAGACAAAAGTTACTGAGTGCACCTTTTAAAATGAATTTCATTTATATTTAATTTTAAATATAATCTTAAATCAGTCGTGTCTTTTTTATATTATATTATTGAGAATAAGCTTATAGTCCTATTGGTCCAAAAATAGGTTTCAGTTTTGTAATATAAAATATAAATTCATGGATTTTTGTTTTCTTTTGATTTTGGGCTGAAATATGACCCAGACATTTATATATTTAGTTTTTGAGAACGTTTACCATTTTGTCCATGTTTAAGGAATATTCCAGGTTCAATACAAGTTAAGCTCAATCATCAGCATTTGTGGCATAATATTGATTACCACAAAAATGTATTTTGACTTGCCCCTCCTTAAAAAAATAAAAAATAAATCTGTGTTCCATTGAGACACTCAAAATGGAAGTGAATGGGGACAAATCCATAAATGTTAAAATACTTACTGTTTCAAAAGTATAGCCACAAGACAAACAGTATTTGTGTTAACATGACTTATCTGTGTAAAGTTATAGCCTATTTTACTACTTCATTGCCATGGCGATGCAATGTCAACAAACCCTAAAACGACTATAAATATTACGATTTATTGTCTGACTACCAGCTTGTCCACCTTAAACTGGTATGACCCAGTTTTCCCAGTAGCATAGGTGAGATATAAGACATTTCTTTCCACTATTCAAAATGACAAAACAAACTACAACAGTACGCAGTGAAATGTATATTGCCAGTACAACACACATGACCACCCACACTCACATAAACCACCATGTTAGCAGTTTGATTGTCATACAGCAGCGATAACACGTCTTCATCACTTTTTGAGTCTCCTTGAGCTAATATCCTGCTTATCTCTTCAATTAATATCTCTGCGCTATTAGAGAAGTCATGGTGAGCTGAGCTAGTGATCCGGATTATAGTTCCTCACTCTGCTGTGATGCTATGAAGAGAGAGAGAGAGAGAGAGAGAGAGAGAGAGAGAGAGAGAGAGAGGAAGACAAAGGGGTTTGGCCTTCAGGGAACTGGTGTCCATATGGATGCCATCTCCCAATACAGATAAAGCAGTAGTGACAGACCCATCTTTCCTCATCCCTTTCACTCTTTTTCTTTTCCCCCTCTCTCTCTTTCCTCTTTTTTGACTGTTTCTTTATATCTCCAGCAGTTTGAGGCAGAATTCAAACCTGTCACAGAGCACATGGTGGGATAAGGCCATAGCAGGGAGATGTCTCATTTAAGTCCCTTTGCTCTAGCTCTTTTTTTCTTCCTGTCTCACCCTTCTTCCCTGCAGCTCACTATCACCATGATTTGAGCACTAATGAAGAGGATATGATTCCACTCCTCTGCTTCCCATTTATCAAAGCCACAGAGAGAGAGAGAGAGAGAGAATTGGTCTCTTTTTACACCTCTGTGCATGTCCTCTTCCTCTGCATTTGTTCGCCTTTCCAGATTCGCCCTACCACTTTTATTTGTGTGTCTTTCTCCACATGGTCACATGTACCAAGAGGTTTGGTATATGCTAATAAAAGGTGAATGTAGCATGGCAGGGGTTAAGAGGAACCTTGTTAAGGGAATGTGGTCTGACATGGAGACAGATGTGAAGACCTGCTACGTGTGTACGAGGCCTGCTGTGCCCAGTTGATATTTGAGTCAGAGACAAAATAAGTAGGAGATAAACCACTTTTAGGAAAATGAATGAGCAAAATCGTAACACTCAACTGTTGGAATGGAAGTCCCGTCTTTCAATTAAAAGATCCAGTAGATAGAGGTATCACGCGCATGAGCGTTAGCTAGACCAGCATGCTATTTTAGCATGTTTTAAGCTGAAGAAGCAAACATTTTTGATGCCAAGTTTTAATGCTGATTTAAAATATATTATTAAAAATATTATCTTGACAAACAGTTTGAAGATTTCGGTAAGTTGTACTTGAATGCCTTTTGCGTTCTAGACATACTTGTGCAGGTAAGTTTTCTAATGAGGTGAAAGTTTTGAGAAGACTTGAGTCACAACGTGATCTTTGTTAACGGTTTCTGTCATTTGATTAGCTCATGTCTCATTCATTGTCAATTTGCATCAGAATATCATTCTTACACTAAACTTTAACCATGTATTATGCACCACCGACAAAATGGTGAGTTGATTCCTCAAACTCCAGTATTCTCCCTCGATATACCACGTCTACAGAGGCAGAACATTTATTATGAATAAAAAGAGGCAGTGTTATTTTGCGTTATAATAGATTTGCGAGTACACATGACATGTTTTGAGTGGCACACGCACTCTCTGAACGAGAACAGGGAGATTTGAGAGTGTGCATCCAGTTTTGAGTGAAAGCAAAGGAAATCCACGTGCAAGCGTAGAGATTTGCGCTTGCACAACCGGTACATGACATGCATGTGATCTCAAGACATAAAAGGGCAGAACGCAAAAGTTAGCTGTTGTCACGAGTCCTCACCATTAAGTCAGAATGCGCACAATGCTTGAGTTCAAGTCAAAATCAGAGTCATTAATGTTCATGTCCAAGACGAGTCATCAACATCGCGATTCAGGTCGGACTCGAGTACTACAACACTGCAACAGACAGGGGTTCAAAGCTACAAAACCTTGATTTTGAATGTTTGTAAACACAATACTTTACTGTGCAGCATTACATTCACTCAAGTTTGCATTGTGTATTTTTAGCCTCTCTGTGGACATGGCTTTTAACTCAAACTACTCTCTTTCTCTGTCTCTGTGTAGCGGATCTTCTCGGCCAGCCCGTACTCAGACCCCATCACAGTGCCAATGGATAACAGCAGTGTGCTGCGTAGTGTGGAGCAACCTGAGATGCTTTGGGTTATGGGCCCTGTGCTCGCTGTGGTGCTTATCATCATTATTGTCATCGCTATCCTGCTTTTCAAGAGGTGAGGAGGAGCTTTCACATCACTCACTCATGCAAAGATCATTGGAGGTTCACTGTAGCTTTGCCTTAAAGACAAAATATTATTGTTTCTCTTGATAAGATGATCGTACAGTGGATCCCAGAATTTCAATGTAACTTTTATGTGTATAGTACTAAAAAATAGACATATTGTACCATGCAAAGGTTGATTCCAAAGTGGTTCGTAATAAAGTCTGTCATGGTTATAACATAATCGCTGATTGCGATTAATCGATAATATTGGCATTAACCGCAATTATCGTGTGCTTTTAAATCCCAGTAAATTACTGCTGTTCAAATAAGGGAATTTTTAGGAATGTGGGATTTAGAAATATGAAATGCTTTGAAATGTGCATTGTTATGTCTCTACAGTGCAGTTGTGAATTATGTTGGTCCCAAGTTAAAGCACCCCTGGAGCACTACGGTGTGCGGTTGTTTACACCATAATCATGTGAAAGTATAAACAACGCAACAAGCCAACAAAGGGCTCTGGTTTCATTTTATTTAAATATTCACTTCATCATGTTTATTTGTGTGACAATTAATCGTCAGTTAAAATGCCATGATCGTGGCAGCCCTACCTTCATTCCTGTAAGCAGCTGTAGCATGTTTTGGATACAAAACCTCCTTAAAGACCTGTCTTAAAGACTGTAATATGTGGTGGAGATAAATGAAGGTATCAGCAACTGCAAAGGTATCATTTTGGAGGAATACACGCCACTGCACATCATTGTCGGCTTCCCAAGCCGTGATTCTGAATTCAGGGCTGCTTTGTACATGGAACAAGATGTAGCTAATTTTAGCAAGCTTTCCCACGGAGTGAACAAAAGGAGGACATTATTCAAAATGACATCTTGACTCATCCATATAAGGCAGACATGTAGCTCACGGCATGACTCGGTGGTCCTGTTCACAACACTGATTCAGTTCTGACTAATACTGCCTGCAAACTATCTTAGTAAGTTCCCTTACTTTAGATAATATCGTGCTTTTTTTTTTTTTGGCTGATTTCGCTTGTGTTCAGCACAAATCCACCATTTCAGCTACCTGATGGCTGACGACTTTTAGCTCAAATTGTCTCAAATCAAGACCAAACCAGAGCAAAGATGCAGCATCAGTTTTCAGTTTCAGCAGGCAAGCGATTATGTGTCTGTAATGCCACACCCTGCTGATAATACTCTCAAAGCTGTCATCTTGCACTGCGCGGGTAGTCACATAGTCCAGTGACCAACTGAGCTATTATAACTGGCCTGTCACGGAGGTTCTCTCTTTCACTCAGTCTTTTAGGGGCCGTTCACACCAAACTTATTTTTTTCATCTATATGTGGTGTTTTTAATTGGTGTTTTCTATGTAAACATTTGCTAGATGGAAATCTGTGGTCTCACTGTTTTTTCAGCCTCTCGCATAGGAGCACCGCCTTTTTAAAATGCAGTGTCAGGTTAAAACATACATTTTTAAAAACACATCTAGTCTTGAAACACCTGCATTTTGTCCCCATTTGTTTTGCTTTTTTAATGTAATAATGCATTTGGTCTAAATGGCCCCTTTAGTTTCTCAGTCTCTTGTTTGAGGGGTTTCACTCCATTGTTTAATAGATGTTGAGATAACCCCATATGTTGTCCTGTCCCAAATGGCACACTTGAGGACTTGTGGCGTTATGGCCAGGAACGAATTTCCAAAATGTAGAATGGCAGGAAAAGTCATTTATATTCATGGGGAAAGTGATACCTGATTGGTCATAGAAACTACAACCCAAACGTAATCCTACTTCTAAGCCTAGCCTTTATAAATCAGGTAACGTTTTACTCATAAATACTCTTGAATGTCTTCCCCTGCCATCCTACATTTTGGAAATCCGTGGCCATGGCCACATTACCCATTATAACTATTAGTAATTTTAAGTTCATCCCCCACACTCTTTGGGATATAATCATTGTATTTTAAGATTTTTATTTTTCTTGTCCACGGTGCAAAGGAAATATTTTAGCCAGCAGTGTTAAACAGCAACTTAATGACCAAAGTTTTATCAAATCAGTTAGGACCACAGGACGAATGTACATTAATTCATATTCATCAGCCATTAAGTTTTAAAATGCCCCCTCCCAAACACACACTTTTCAGATCATTCCCACACAGACATGGCCTTCATTTGCCTGTCTGTGAAGTCCGCAATGCCATAGAGATTATTTTATAGTTCAGAGGGAAACTCACACAAGCTCTGTGCACTTCCAACATGCCCTTTATGTAATGCTGGCACTGATATAGACTTAAAAGCAACATTGGTCTACTACCCAACAGTCCTTGCAATGTTACATCACCAAAGTATGGACTCCAAGGGCAGAGGATGCCATTCAGGACAGGGCCCATGGGTCCTGTTTTTGGTGGGACATGTCAGTCAGCATATCAAATATAAATACTAATTCAAATAGTGCATTACAGATACTTCTCTTTTTGACTCACTACCTCAAAACTTTTGAAAAATGCAATGTTAGTTAATTTGGATCTCTGGATTTCAAACAGCCTCTAATCATGCATGTCTGTTCCTTTTTTCACCTCTGCACAAATGCAGCAAACAGGAAAGGTAGGTACCATTAGATCATGAACAGGTGTCTGTTTATCATGGTTTATCATTTCCGAAGTGTCATCTATCGTACTCTTCACAGGCTGCAGGTGTGGCCGGACTCTTTACATTAACATCTTGATTTGAATGACTTTCATTTCAGTTCATTCAAAACAAGATATTCCCTGAAATTCCCTTTCTGAATACAGATTGACAGTAGCTCACCCTCACACCATGTTGTCCTTGAAAAGCTCCAGTACTTTGGACTGTCACAGTGGTGCATGCTTCATGTTTAGTGCTGGCTGTTTTGATTGTGATGTTTTATTTTGAGTTTGTCTGCCGTGCTGTGTTGATTCTGTTCATGTTGATCCTTCACCTTCTCCTGAAGGTCACTTAGAGTGAGTGTGTGCAGTCAGCCTTTCTGCTGTCTCACCTGAGCCCTGAATGGCCCATTGTAAAGGAAATGCCAGCCCGTCGGCAGCAGAAACAGAAATGTTCTCCTCTTCAAAGCTGACATTTCCCTCCATATAAGCATTCTGGGTTTCTTTTTTCTTTACTTCCTTCTTAATCACTAATGTTCAAAATGTCTCTCTCACACGCATATACACATTCTCTCTCTCTCTCTCTCTCTCTCTCTCTCTCTCAAAGCAAAATGCCAATTTTCTGTTATCTCCATTTGTCATTTAATTCTGAGCTCTGTACAAATGGTTCCATTTAGCCTCTGGTATATACGGTGGGCCCAATAAGTATTTGGAAACTTTAACCGCACTTAATTTATGAATGTAATATGTTATAACAAATATTAAACGTGGCATTTAAGTAAAGTAAAAGTACAATAAAAGTGGCAAATAAAGAAATATAGCACAAAAACACTTTTCAACCAAAACATTTCACACAAAAAAAGTTGTTTTAAATGATAGAACACCAGATATAGTCAAGTCAGTTCCAAAACTTAGTGAGCTGCCTCGCACTGCTAATTATGCTGCCTTGCAACTGATTTCCATACAGGTTACACGACAGGAACAACACGGTACTGTAATGAGCATAAATACGCATACCACACATATTTTGGGTAAAATAGTCAGTTTTCTATCACAATAAACTAGTTTTAAGGATTGAATGCATTATATTTATAATCAAAATTGATCTCGCATCATCCGCCATCTTGGATTTATTTTTCCACCAAGCTCATCACAGTGCATTCTTGGATTGGCTAATGAAGGATGCATATGATGATACTTAAGAATTTGGCCAAAATTAGATATCTTCGGAGGCAGCATAATTGAGATACCTACATTTTGGAACAGCCTTCGCTTCGGGACGGCGCCTATGATATCTTAAGCCCTAGGTAAACATTCATTTTGATGCAAACGCTCAGTGTCTGCATACAGTCGAATGTACAAAGTACACTTCAAGTACACTCCATATAACCGCACGCCCATACACAGGCAGTTGGCGCAAGTCACTACGACTGCTGTGAGACACCGGACTTTCTCTTCAGGAGTTTAGACCCATAAAGATGTCTTAATTTTTCTTCATACTCAAGTTACTGTATAAAAATACAGGTATCCACAGACCTACTAACACACATGCTCTTGACTTGCACATACAAAACTGTTGTTTTTACCTTCATCTTCTGATGTTAACCCTCTGGGGTCTGAGGGTGTTTTGGGCCCTGGAGGAGTTTTGACATGCCTTGATATTTGTGCTTTTTTCAGTTGCTTAAAAACACATTAATGGCTAAAGTCTGATAACACTGTATTCAGCACAAACTGGGCTACAATAATACGTGAGCAACGTGTGTACATGTTTGTATTTTTGAGAAAATAACGTTAATGCGTGGTTTTTGACAAAACTAATATTTGAAGTCACTGAAATAAGGCCATATAACATATACTAAACATTTGTCCACAGGCCTTTTGAGAACTGGATCTTGTAGCCTAGAGTTTTTGCTACAAAATTATGTGAAAACCATCCTGATCACTCATTCATACAAAACAATATAGTAATTGAACTTTTGTAAGACAATTTTAGTGTTAGAAAGGTCATATGCGAGGAGACGTGACAAAGAGACAAAGAGAATGGATTTGAGGAGACTTAATGATCAAAATCAAGTTTTAAGTTAAACGAAGTAATCTGACTACATTTTCTTTACATAAAGACTTCATTTTAGGCCTACACTACCGTTTAAAAGAAGTCTCTTCTGCTCACCAAGACTGCATTTATTTGATCCAAAATACAGTAAAAACAGTGATATTGTGAACACTTTTTACAATTTAAAATAACGGTTTTCTATTTAAATATATTGTAAAATGCAATTTGTGATCAAAGCTGAATTTTCAGCATCATTACTGCAGTCTTCAGTGTCACATGATCCTTCAGAAATCAAGATGGTGATTTTCTAATATTTGCATATTTAAAGTGCATTATGCACATTTAACCTGAACACATATTTGCAAGCACAAGCTTTGTTGATGATAATGAGGCAGCATAAACTCTAGATAAAATATAATCTAAACATTCATATAATTGTTATATCATATTACATATCATATTTATATCATACAGCATACAATTTAAATACCTGCTTTAACTGAAACAGCATTTAAATGTAACTAAAACTTGCTTATTAGGACATATTTCAAATGTCAGTACTCTGAATCCTGGCTGGCAAGTCTGGAAACAGTCCTACTAGTAAAATATGTTCAAGTTTATATAAAATAGCATATCAACTAATGAAAACTAATTGACTTACTCGTCTGAAATTGTATCCTCGGCTGGATCAAATCACTCTTCAAAATATAAATGTTCATCGGAGTCCCACTCTTCTTCTGAGGAAAATTGTAACTCTTCGTCACTATCCAGGAGTTTCCTTGACTATGTATCCTGCGATCTTTCAAACTCACAGAAAAGTGAATGAACTAGATGTTTTTAAGGCACAGTCAGGGGGCATTTACCATTTGCATTGATCGCCTCAGCACATTAGCGTAGAATGGCGTGCTCTGCTGGTGGGTGTGATCACATTAGAGATAATTCGCTGAGCCTGTAAAAACTGTACATCACTTTGTTTCATATAGATTGCATTGCAGGAGAATATTTGTTTTAAATTTGAATTGTATAATTTAAAAGTAGACATTTTAAGCTTTCTTTAGACATATGTTTCATGTTTGTGTGATAGTATTCGCGGAGTTTCGGTTCATTTTTGTGACGTGTTGCAGATATCTGCTCATGAACATAGACTGCTGTAAGCTCACTTTTTTATTTTCTTTATTTTACAAAAGGACAAGGTTTTGTTGTTATTGTGAGTGTAGTCTGGAAACAAGTAGACCCTTTATAGTCTCTAATGATGTCTTACACTTATCTGTATGCCCCAAAATGACGGAGAATTTTATGTTGTTTCCGCTGTAATGACGAAAAAATCCAGCAGGACGCACTGGCGCGTACGTCGACCCCAGAGGGTTAAGGGGCGCTTACATCTTCTAACACTTCTTTGAGACAGCAACTCAAATGTGAATGTTGCCACCTTGTAGACCCACTAATTAGTGCAGATAATTCCAGGTGCATGCACATTCTGCCTGTTCAAAGATGTGCAGTTAGAAAAATCGGGCTGCATGCATTCAGTGCTCGAGCTCTCTGCTAATGACAAAATTTGCATCATGTGTCCTGTATGTGGACGCTCAGCATTCGAATCTGACAAGTATATTTAGGCTATAAAGTGCCAACTCCAGAGGCATATCACTAGGTTTTGGAACAGACCCGTATTGGTCAAAATGAAGACAAAAAATTATTCGGACACTGTCAAACTTTGTGAAACATGTCCATAGTTAATTTAATAAACTTCACCTGTGGTTACTCTGCTAGGACACCTGTGTGATCTTGAGAGGAACTGAGTTTATACTTCCACTAAAAATCCTTTGTGCCAGTTGGTTGAAAAATTATTGCAAAAATGGCTCAGAAAAGCTAGGTCTGACAAGAATCATTTTTGGTAGCAGATTCAACTTGGTTTGATATGTTCTTATCTAATGCAATGAAATTCATAAGTTTTTAAGTGTGACATCAAATCAAATCACTTTATTGTCACACTACTGTGTACACGAGTGCAACAGCAGGTGAAATTCTTGTGTGCAGTTCCGAGCAACATTGCAGTAATGACAGTGACGAGACATAAACCACTTTACAATAACAGCATTTACACAACACAATTTACATAACAAATGTACACATACCTACACAACAATTTACATATCAAATGTACACAATACACACAATGTAGAATACACATACACTAGATAAGGGTATAAATATATATATACACTAACTGAATTGGGAGCGAGAATATATTGACAGAATGAGGATTAATAAAGTGCAGTGATTGTTGATCGTGAGAGATCATGTGTTCAAAAGTCTTATTGCTTGTGGGAAGAAGCTGTCATGTAGTCGGGTGGTGCGGGTCCTGATGCTGCGATACCGCCTGCCTGATGGAAGCAGTGAGAGCAGCCCATGACTCGGGTGGCTGGAGTCTTTGATAATCCTCCGAGCTTTATTCACACACCGTCTGTTATATATATATCCTGGAGGGAGGGAAGCTCACCTCCGATGATGTTTCTGGCCGTTCGCACCACCCTTTGCAGGTCTTTGCGGTTGTGGGCGGTGCTATTGCCGTACCAGGCAGTGATGCAGCCAGTCAGGATGCTCTCTACAGTACTGGTGTAGAACCGTGTGAGGATGTGTTGGTTCATTCCAAACTTCCTCAGCCGTCTCAGGAAGAAGAGGCGCTGGTGAGCCTTCTTCACAACGGCCTCAGTGTGGACGGACCATGTGAGTTCCTCAGTAATGTGGACACCGAGGAACTTGAAGCTGCTGACTCTCTCCACCGGTGCTCCATTAATGGTGATGGGGCTGTGCTCTCTGTCTTTCTTCCTGAAGTCCACCACAAGCTCCTTGGTTTTACTGACGTTGAGGGAGAGGTTGTGCTCCTGACACCAGCGCGTCAGAGTGTGCACCTCCTCTCTGTAGGCTGTTTCATCATTGTCAGTGATCAGACCTACAACCGTCGTATCGTCAGCAAACTTAATGATGGCATTGGAGCTATGTGTCGCCACACAGTCATGTGTGTACAGGGAATACAGGAGTGGGCTGAGAACACAGCCCTGCGGGGCTCCAGTGTTGAGGGTCAGTGATGAGGAGATGTTGCTGCCCATTCTAACCACCTGACGTCTGCCTGACAGGAAATCCAGGATCCAGCTGCACAGTGAGCTGTTTAAGCCCAGAGCCCGGAGTTTCACATCAAGCTTGGAGGGCACTATGGTGTTAAATGCTGAGCTGTAGTCTACAAACAGCATTCTCACATACGTGTTCCTTTTTTCCAGGTGGGATAGAGCAGTGTGTATTGTAGATGCAATAGCATCATCAGTGGAGCGGTTGTTACGGTAGGCAAACTGCAATGGGTCCTAAGAGGTGGACAGAACAGAGCAGATGTGATCTCTGATCAACCTCTCAAAGCATTTGCTGATGATGGGGGTGAGGGCAACAGGACGCCAGTCATTTAAGCAAGTGATTTTGGCTTGCTTCGGTACAGGCACAATGGTTGATGTTTTGAAGCATGTGGGGACTACAGACAGGGAGAGGGACAGGTTGAAAATGTCCGTAAAAACACCAGCCAGTTGGTTCGCGCATGCTCTGATGACGCGGCCCGGAATGCCGTCTGGACCCGCGGCTTTGCGAATGTTCACCCGTCGAAAGGATCGGGTTACATCCACAACAGAGACGGAGCGTGAACCATCAACTGTAGTATCGGCCGCGAGTGCTCTCTCCGCGAGGGCGGTGTTGTTGTTATCCTCGAAACGAGCATAAAAAGTATTAAGCTCGTCCAGGAGAGAGGCAGCGGTGTTCATGGCGGAGTTTTTATTCCGTTTATAGTCCGTGATGGTGTTAATTCCCTGCCACATACTTCTGGAGTCAGTGGTGTTGAACTGACCTTCAATTTTGTGCCTGTACTGGCGTTTGGCTGTGCTGATGGAGTTACGGAGGGCATAACTGGCTTGTTTACGCTCCTCCGCGTTCCCGGAATTAAAAGCGGTGGTCCGCGCAGTAAGTGCCGCGCGAACATCGCCGTTAACCCAGGGTTTCTGGTTGGGGTAGATCCGTATAGTTTTCTTCGGAACAACGTCCTCTACGCACTTCCTGATGAAACACGTTACGCTATCAGCGTAAACCTCGATGTCGTCATCGGAGGCAGACCGGAACATCTCCCAGTCCGCGTGATCAAAACAGTCCTGTAGCGCAGAGTCTGATTGGTCCGACCAGCACTGGATCATTCTGAGGGCGGGTGCTTCCCGTTTCAGTTTCTGCCTGTAAGTGGGCAGAAGCAGAACGGAAGAGTGGTCGGATTTGCCAAATGGTGGTCGGGGGAGGGATTTGTAGCCATCCCAGAAAGGAGAATAGCAATGATCCAAAACCCGGTCCCCTCGTGTGTTGAAGTTGATGTGTTGGTGGTATTTTGGTGCTATTGTTTTGAAGTTGGCTTTGTTGAAGTCCCCGGCAACAATGAACGCAGCCTCAGGGTGCGCGGTTTCCTGCTCACTTATACTGCCATACAGTTCCCTAAGTGCCCGGTCTGTGTCGGCTTGTGGGGGGATGTACACAGCTGTGATAATGACCGCTGTGAATTCCCTCGGTAGCCAGAATGGTCGACACAGAAGCATGAGAAATTCCAAATCAGGAGAGCAGAAAGACCTGATAAAATGTACATTCCTCTGATCACACCATGATTTGTTGATCATAAAACATACACCTCCACCTCTGCTTTTACCTGAGAGGTCGGTGCACGGAGAAACCCGTGGGTTCGATGGTCGAGTCTGGAATCTCCGCGGACATCCAGGTTTCCGTAAGACAGATAACGCAGCATTCTCTCGTCTCTCTTTGGAAGGAGATCCGCGCTCTCAGCTCGCAGAGCTTGTTGTCCAGAGACTGAACATTTGCCAGTAGTATACTGGGTAGTGGGGGGCGATTTGCGCGACGTCTTAATCTGATGAGAATGCCGGCTCTTTTTCCTCTTTTCCTTCTGCGTTTCCGCGGCCGGGCAGCCCAAACAAAGGGCTCCGCTGGCGTGTTTGTAAACCGCGGGTCGGTATTGAGGAATGTGAAGTCCGGTTTTCGGTGTGTGATTGCCGAACCAATGTCCAAAAGCGTTTGTCTGTCGTACACAATAAGGCAGACAACATCCAAGACAAAAAAACACAGAACTGTAAACAAAACAAACAATAAACTGCAGTGTTTTGACGGAGCTCGCGACGCAGCAGCCATACTCGGCGCCATCTTGAGTAGTGTGTGCGCCATCTTGAGTAGTGTGTTTTTGTAAGTTTAGTAAGTTTTTGTAAGTTTAGTAAGTTTTTGGACTTAATTGTCCAAAAGTGTCCAAATATTTTTTGGGCCACTGTATATTAACTCCTACACTATATACAACAGAGTTGAGGACTCTGAAGGAAGATTAAATAAGCCCCTGATGATTAGTAATTCTGGACACACGGCATCATTAAAAAGCATATGCCGAAGATCCATTGGTGCAACCCTCATCTCCGGTGTCAGTCACATTTGAGCTCTTCAACTGGGCTTTAAAACAGCTGAGTGCCTAAACTGTGCTTGGAACCTTGCTAATGGTGTGCAGTGAGATGTGAAATTTCCCATGCATTTGGCACTCCCATTTTAGTTGAGGATTTGTGCAAATGTGTGTGTGTCCGAGGATGGATTTCCACTGACAGATGGTGTGTGTGTGTGTGTGTGTGTGTGTGTGTGTGTGTGTGTGTGTGTGTGTGTGTGTGTGTGTGTGTGTGTACCATACAGCACCTTTACCTGCTAGAAGAGTGCTCTTGGGAGTGCAGGTGTTACTGTGGCATAATTACCTTGTGTTGTGCCATCCAGCTGATGTGCTAATTACCTAGTCGCCTTGTTTTCCCCACAAACAAGGAGCATCGCACCCTGAATATTTAGTGAGCTAGTTCACAGATTTGAGCGAGACATTGAATAAACCCATTTGTATTTGGTTTCTGTTTTAAATCTCTCTAACCCTTTTATAACCCGAAGGGACGTTCTGTATTCTTAAAGGAACACAGAGAGCTCGATGTATTATGAAAGCATACTGTAACTTTCAGAACTTCAAACTTCAACCCAAATCCAAAATCAGCTTGTATTGAAGCTAAACTGCATAATTACTCGCTCTGTGTTAACGCAGCTTCGTGGTATCAGACAGATAACATTTTATGCAGCACATTTCTGATTTACCCAAAAATGTATTTGTGCGTTTTTCTTCAACTTAAGGCACTTTCAGATTTAAACTTTTTCCTTTTTGTTTTATGAAGGTCTCATTAAAATTGTATTCAAAACTTTTTACCAGTCGTGAAATAAACATAAACCATTCACAGATTTATTCTTTGAAAATGTAAAAATTCTGTTAAATTTATTTCAAACACCAAGAATTTTGCCCCTAATAAAGTATGGACCCACTAATGTACACATTTCATTCTCCTTGTCTTAAAAACTCTCTTATTCGTCATTGTTTTTGTTTGTTTTTAACTAAGAACAGTTGTTCTGAATCTTGAGGTTGTCTTCTGCTAGTGGGACTGTCATGGTCTTAATGAATCAATAAGTGCACTTACGCTGGCTTCATTTTGCTGTTACAGGAAGAGGGCATCACCCCTACCTAAAGATGATCATTCAGGTGGTGTGAAGGATTGTCTTCTGGCCAGCTCATCTGATCCAGTTGAAATGAGGAGACTCAACTACCAGACACCGGGTAATACACTGTACATCACATGTTGACACACTATCATTGAGTCTGCCAGAGCCCTGTGTGTTCTCTCCACCATATGTACACATACTGTACACTTCTCCTCTGACTCAAACACACATAATGTGTGATATTTCAGTTTATCACCATATGTACGAAAGAATGCAAAAACACAAGTTTTCTATCTCTCGCTCTCTCCCTCACACACATACAATACATGCATATCAAAATTAAAAATGTGGCATAATTTACTCACCCTTGTTCCATTCAACACCGTGAAGCAAAAAAATACGTTTTGGAGAATGCTCCAGCTGCCCTGTTCCATACAATGAAAGTGGGGTCTGCCAAGCACCAAATAGGTCAAAAAAGTATCATAAAAGTAGTAAATACAACTTGTGCACTGTATTTCAAGTCCTCTGAATCCATATGATAGCTTTGTGTGTGTGTGGAAAAAAATTTAAGTCGTTATTCACTGAAAATCTTGATTGACAGCAGTGGTCACCTTTCACTTACTGTACACTGTATACAAAACATCAGCTCAGAGATTCTGCTATAATTAACTCCTTTGTGTTCTATGGAAGAAAGTAAGTAAAGGTTTGGAACAACATGCGGGTGAGGAATTGATGACAGAATTTTCATTTTTGTGTGCACTATCTCTGCCAACACCAGGTACTATATATCATCTGTATCTTGTTCATTTACCCTGATATTCTTTTCTCTGTTCACAAACACATCAGCATATGCCACCGAATATGTAATTTACCATAAACGGGATGTACATGCACAGACACAGAGTGACTGAACTGACAGCACGTCTTTGTAATCAGAACAATCTGTCACTACTGTACACATCCTCTAATTCTTACTGTCCGCCCACCAAAGCCTTAAAGACGGAGCACACGAGAGAGGAGGTGCTTTCAGTAATGACAGTGCATCTTAAAGGCAGATAAAAGCTGCTTAACAATAAGGTGCTTTTAAGGGGCTGCTTGCTTTCTTGTATTCTATGTATTCATATCTTATTCACTCTAGTATACCCTTATTATTTACTTGGATTAGATACAGTTGAAGTCAGAAGTTTACATAGACCTTAGCCAAATACATTTAAACTCACAATTTCACAATTAATCATAGAAAACATTCCCTGTCTTAGGGTCAGTTAGGATCACTACTTTATTTTGAGAATGTGAAATGTCAGAATAAATACAATACATATATTTCAGCTTTTATTTTTTTCCATCACATTTCCAGTGGGTAAGAAGTTTACATTCACTTTGTTAGTATTTGGAAGCATTGCCTTTAAATTGTTTAACTTGGGTCAAATGTTTTGGGTAGCCTTCCACAAGCTTCTCACAATAATTTGCAGGAATTTTGTCCCATTTCTCCAAACAGAACTGGTGTAACTGAGACAGGTTTGTAGGCCTCCATGCTCGCACATGCTTTTTCAGTTCTGCCCACAAAATCGTATTGAGGTCAGGGCTTTGTGATGGCCACTACAATACCTTGACTCTGTTGTCTTTAAGACATTTTGCGACATTTTTCGAGGTATGCTTGGGGTCATTGTCCATTTGGAAGAGCCATTTGCGACCAAGCTTTAACTTCCTGGCTGATATTGAAATGTTATTATATCAAATAATTTTCCTTCCTCATAATGCCATATATTTTGTGAAGTGCAAAGCAGCACCCTCCAGCAGCAAACCACCCCCTCAACATGATGCTGCCACCTATCAGATTCTAATTTGTCTAAAGGCTAATTGTCTGTAATTTTCCAAGCTGCTTAAAGGCACAGTTAAATTTCTTTCTAGACTTGTTGGAAAAATTACTTAAAGTAATTAAAGTAGATGTCCGATATGACTTGCCAAAACTATAGTTTGCTAATATTACATCTGTGGAATGGTTAAAAAATTAGTTTTAATGCCTTCAACCTAAGTGTATGTATGTAATCTTCTGACTTAAACTGTAGATCATATCAATGATCATCACCATTTACAGTATATTGCTCGTACTTAGGGTAAGGAACAAACCTCTAAGCCTAGCACTAAACTTTGGCAATGAACTCACCTCTCCTGTTTGTACCACAGGCATGAATGATACCTTAAATCAATTAAAAAAAGGACGTTTCTAAGTGACTGGTCTTATGAGATACCTGCCGGGCGAGTAAACAACCCAGAATGCCCTAGCAACCATGTTGAAACACCCTACTAATTACCCACAATGCCCTAACATAATGGCTGAGAGTTTTGCATGGACAAATGCTCCTAGTAGTTTATTTAATTTTAGTTTAGTTTATTTATTTAATCCAATGACAGAAATGATCCTCCTATGCCACTTTCGTTTTCATTCCTACGTAATAATGTGTGGGGGGAAAAAAACATAAATTTTGAATAACTGATTATGCATTAATCTAGTGTAATATGAAAATACTGTATTCCTTGAATATTTTACTATGTAAATTTAGAAATGCTAAAGACCTTTTGTATAATTAGCAGCTTTGTGCGAAAACAAATCTAATCTTTTTATGACTTTCTGCTTGCACTGATTAAGCAGTAAGCTTTGGGAAAGCATAATAAAGCGCTCTGCTTTACATTCCAATTATAGCTCCATTTGTCATTTGGAGGCTTTAAATTCAGGTTGCAAGCTGTTTATTGGCATTCCTCCACTCACTGTGTCATCTCCTTGGAGTGTCTTATATGGACTCAATTCACCCAAAGGCCCCTCGCACCCTTTCAACCCCTCTTTGTTAATTAGCCTTCCTGCTTTAAATTCCCAAGGTGAGTGAGAGGCAGAGCTGTGATGCTCAGAGAATATGTCAGACCTGCCTCTCTAATAGCTGAGTGGTGGCAGTCGAGCAGGTTATTACAGACCCCTCTCAGACCCTTTCAGTACTGAAGAGCGCATAATTACTGCAGGCAAAACAGCCATGAGGCTGTTTTACCATGAAATTATGCTGCCGCCTCTCCCAGCAGTTTCCATATATCAACAGAGTTTGCGACAAGCGCACTTCATATTTCAACATTTGATTAATTTTTGCAATTGTGTGAGTTAGTTTCATGTTGTTTATTAGTACAAATGATGCGAGTTCTGTGTTGGCATAGCTGAGACAGGAATAAGCGAGAATGTCTGTGTTGTACCTGCATTACCAATAGGTTTCATACCCTCTCATATTATCCAGGTTTATTTCCTGCGGATGAACATGTTTATATGTACAATGCTTCACTGAATATGCTTAATAACCCAACAAAGTGTACGGTCATATACAGTAAGCACTATAAACAGCGCTTTTTTATCGAGTAAAGGTCATAAACTGTTTAAGCAAACCTGATTGTCATGGCTAAATTTTTGCCCTAAAAGACTCCGCATGTAAGCTCACCGCTGTTTGCCGGCTTATTCAATGTTGATGTTTTGACATCAAAATGGGAGAAAAAAACAGAATCAGAATCTCATGTTAACGTGGTTTTCTTGCATAGTCTACTTTTTATACTGCTTAGTTATTTGCTTTTTTTGTACATGTAAATCTCGTGTAAACATGATTTTATATAATTGTCAGCTTTTGATAGTGAACTGATTTTTTCATAAATATCATAAGATGGTTCTTTTATATCTTCTGCTTTAGTGTCAATGGGAAATATACATTTTAGTCGATTTTCAAACATTTCTTTTGCGAATAGAATAGAAGAAGAACAAGAACAAGGAGTCTTTCAACAGATGGTTTGACCCCCACAGAGCCCGGATCTCAACATCATTGAGTCAGTCTGGGATTACATGACAAGACAAAAGCAATTGTGACATAAATTGAGCCTAAGTACACAGAACTGTGGCAAGTTCTCCAAGATGCTTGGAACAACCTTGAAAAACAGTGGGCTAATGTACTTAGGAGAATTGGTTTTAAAGGCATAGGGTGATCA
Source organism: Moxostoma hubbsi (assembly GCA_032164185.1). Taxonomy (NCBI): domain Eukaryota; kingdom Metazoa; phylum Chordata; class Actinopteri; order Cypriniformes; family Catostomidae; genus Moxostoma; species Moxostoma hubbsi. The sequence goes on along the minus strand of JAVLUX010000009.1, from coordinate 18,000,626 downwards.
CACCAAATATTGATTTAGGTTTTATATGTTTACAACACTTTTTAAGAAGTTAAATGAAAAAATATTCATGGCATAATTTTTTTAAACATCTTCACTATACTGTACATTTTCCACAACTGCATACAACTTTTGTACAGTACTGTACATGCAGATCTCTTGTAAACACTGTGTGCTGACATTGTCAGCTTTTTATAATAAGTAGATTTTTCTTTTATCAAATTTTGTTGTACATGCTCTCATTATTGTATGTAGCAATACAGTTATGTGTCTGTAGTCCCTGATTACATTTCATCTCAGTTTTAATGACCTTGGATATTTATTCATTTCAGTTCCAGGACATTTGCAGTCTGCCTTGCCTGCTTTGCATGCTCAGTTGTAGTTCTTTCTGCCTAATTAACTTGCTGTTTAACATGGATGTAGCCTGTGCTGTATTCACTTAATGTGCAGCTCACAGAACAATTGCACCATTACCCACAAAATATATAGAATACTTTGGGCTTAATTTATGTGCAGGTAACAGTGGTAATTATGTTGATGGTGAAAGCCATTTTTGTTTATATAAAAAATATATGGTCCCAAATATAAGCATCATTTAACTCCCCAGTATATATGTATTTGTTTACCCCACAAGGTAAACGGACTGCATTTTACAGACGCTTTTATCAAAACACTTTTTTTTTTTTTTTTTTACAGAAAACGGCAGACGAGCTTTACATTTTATCAGTATGTGCATTCTCTGGGAATAGAACCCATGACCTTGGTGAAGCTACTGTACCAGTTAAGCTACAGGAACACTGATACAATTTGCACACTTAGAATTTTTCATCTTCTCCCGGCAGTTTCCAGTTTTTTACTTCTGTCGTGACACTCCAAATGAATCTGCATCCCTGCTGATCATTTCCATATGCAGTGTCCTTACCAGTCTATCTTGCTATTTATCAACTCATCCATCTAGCTGTCATTCATGTTGCCTGAAACCCATGATTTCCATCAATTGATAAATTACTGCTTTGTACAAAACAGTACTTTTTGCCTTTTCTGATATAGACTACAAATGAGTATATTACTGGAGAAAGAAGCTAAAATAATGTTGCAATTAAAGGTGTGTTGTGTTAATTGTTGCGATTTAAAAAAAAAAAAAAAAAAACTTCCTCCTATCCCAGTTTAATGTGAACAGAACATTATTAGCTATTTTTAGTATGAAAAGCCTGTCCCAGACAAGCATAAACTCAGTGGCTCTGTGATGCCTTCAAAACATTGCTCATTAACATGAAGTGATCCAAAATGCTCAGCAAAAATGTTTGGTTGGGACCACACATTTTATGGGAATGGTTGGGTAACCTATTTCGAAACAGTTACTATTTTTGCTATTCCATTTTGTGCCACTAGTGGCGCAGAAATTACACACATCTTTCAGCAAACCAATGCGAATTGAGTCTTCACGGTGCTGGGCCATGGCATACTCCGTGAATTAGGGTTTTTGGCTTTGATTTAATGTGGTTAAAAGAGCGGTCCTCGGTCCTGACGCACACTGTCTCGCAAGAACGCTTGCATGAAGTAGCTGGCAGGGGGCTTGTCCATACATCAGTGTTCACTGTGTACATAATAAATGCATAATGGGGAATCATACCCAAGCATGTCCCATAAAGTATCTCAGTCCTGCTTAATCACCCTCAACACTTCAACCACTGTAATCCTAATGTAAGAACCTCTAATACAAAGCACTGTCCTTCCCTTATCAAACAACACAATGCAAGCTGAGCATTTCTTAAGATCCAGCTATGCATGCAGTCTTGCCAAGTTCAAAGTTTCATTTTTTTTTTTGGAACAAATTTATACAACAACAACAACAAAAATTGGAGTGTGTTGTGGGAGGTGGAAGTAAGCAGACACAGCATCCTTGCTGTAAAAAAAAAAAGCATCTTAAACCAGCAATAAAGTGGTTTGCTGAGCATGTTACTGTAGAGACTTAGCGCATTTGGAGGCTCACTCAATTCAACGTGGCATCCACGCACAACTCACCACACAACCTACCAAGAGTGTGAACCATCATATAGTGACCATGAAGAAAGTAACCCATGCATCTCTACCCACACTAGCAACCGAGCAAATTGATTGCTTAGGAAGCCTGGTTGGAGTCCCTCAGCACACCCTGGATTGGAACTCGCAACTCCAGGGGTGGAAAACAGCATCTTTACTCGCTAAACTATCCAGCCCCCGTGGTCTTAGCTAGTTTCAGATGGTCTAGATGGCCTCCCAGACTGGCCAGGCTGTTCTTCAGTTGGTTTAGTTGGTCAGCTAGAGGGTCTCCCAGCTGACAAGTGCCCGAAAACCCTCTAAACCTGCAAAAAGACCCACTAAAACCAGCATTCCAATTTATGCTGTTGTTTTCAGTAGGAATATGTCACCACGCATCTCACAGAGGAATTTTTCTATGTAAAACTTCAAGATGATCCTCTTTATGTCATGCCCTCATAGAACTCCTCAGCTCATACTGGCAGATTCACTCAACATCGTAACAGTATGATGCATCAGGTGTGATACTCTGGGGTTTACTCACCACTTTACATGTTTTCTTATACTCTCTTTCAGGAATGAGGGAACACCCTCCCATCTCTGTCTGTGACCTGGCAGACCACATTGAGCGACTCAAGGCCAACGACGCCCTTCGCTTTTCCCAGGAGTATGAGGTAGGAAAAAAGTTCAGCTATGACTGGACTATGAAAATACCGCAATTGTACTGTCTACTAACTCAAATGTCTGGATTAATTGCAATAGCATTAGGCCACTGCAGTTACAGTTTTACTGCCTTGGGTGTTAAATCAGCAAAATATGGTTGGCCATTTAGCTGATCAGGCTCATGGTTTGTTGGTTTTAGAGCATTTTTGGGTCAACTGGTCAGGCTGGGCCATGAGCTAAACCAGCTAACCACCAGTTTGGCCAGGCTGGGAGACCAGCTAAACTTGTTTAAAGGAATATTTTGACACATAGTATAATATAATCGACAGCATGTTTGGCATAATATTGATTAACACAAAAAAAAATATTTTTGATTTCTCCTTTTTAAAGAATAAAAAAATATGGGTGACAATAAGGCACTTACAATGAAAGTGAACGAGGCAATCCTTAAACATTAAATTACTCACTATTTCAAAAGTATAGCCACAAGACATAAATAATATATATGTTAAACATGATTTTAGTGTGATAAAATTGCTTACTAACCATTTCTGTGTAAAGTAATTTTTTATGCCATGACAATGTAATGTCAACAAACCCTAAAATGGATGAAAAAATTGTGATTTAAACAACTTAAGTTCAAATAATACATACATTTTAACAGAAGAATTAATATAAGTGTTTTTATAAAATTATAAGCATTGCATTTCTGCCTTTTTAAACCCTCCAAAAATTGTCCCCTTTCACTTCCATTGTGAGTGCCTCACCGAAACCTTGATTTCTGCTTATTTTAAAGAAGAGGACAGATGAGTAAAAATAATGTTTTGTGGTAATCAACATTGTCACAAATGCTGTTGATTGAGCTTGACTGTATTGAACCCGGAAAATTCCTTTTAAGCATTTATTTGGTTTTTGCAAGGAAACATTTACACTGGTGCTGTTGTTTTTGTTTATGTCTAGGTTTCCATTGTTTAGTCTGTTGCATTTGTACTTATCATTTTGTGTATGTTTTTATTTCTTTTGGTAGTTTGTTGTGTCTTGTCTGTCAATTTGCTCGTGAATTCACTGGTGGCCTATGTGGTGTTATCAAATATAGATTACCAGCTGTTAAGAACACCCACATTCAGTGTTATGACAGTTATTCACACTGATAAACATATTCTTTCTGATAAACAGATGTTCATTTTCCAGTGATCTATGGTGGTGATGTCTCGCTAGAAATCTTTAATATACACATAGGCCTTGTAATTTCTTCCTGATGTTGAGAAAGAAGACTATTAAACCTTTTACTAAAAGCAATATTTAGCATGCCTGACAGCCGTCTCCCTAAAGGTGTGGAATTATTCAAAGATCAGACTGTGCTGGCCCAAAATGTTCTTCTCTGAAGTACAGTCCCTGTTGAGGGTTTTTATAAATGTTAAGCGTTCGTCAAAAGATTGCGATGCGCGCATGTATATAAAAATTGGACGAACTGAGAATTTTTTACCAGTGAAGAAGATATTGATTAGCCTAGATCACACATCTCTCCTTCATTTATTACATTGCTCATATTTTTTCTTTCTCTGCTCAGTTCATTTCCTCCACAGTCATATTTATAGTAAAACTGCAATTAAAACTTCACTCCAACCAACCAAACCCTCTTTTCTGTAATTACACATGCCTGTGGAAAGGATATAAAGAAGACAAGACTTTCGTCTTTTTATAAACCTTCTTTAAATGATTTCTCTTTAAAGCCATTTAGTGACATTTTGATGGAAGGATCTAGCTGATCAAGCAGCCATATGTGACAAATCTCTCCTCCTGCATTTGTGGATTTGGTTTTCACCACACAAGCCCTCTGTAGCCAGGCAGTGCTCACAACTTGTTCTTGGCATGCTGTGATGTTATCTACTCCTGTTAAGGAAGGTCCCCTCTCAAGGGAACAGATGGTTCCACTAGGGCCAATGAGAGTAGCCTTGTCCAGCCAGCATGAGCAAGGCAGTGGGTCACTGTCACGTTTATTGGCTCAGTTGTCTGCTCTGTGCATCCATTGCTCAGTGTGTCTCACATGGTTATATCTGCCAAATATTATCATCACATACATCCCTCTGCCCTGTAATCACAGAAAAAGGAATGTCAGACAAAGAAAGAACAAGACCCATTAGAGGGCTCGACACAAGCATGAAGCTTAGAAGACATTTAATGGTTTGACGAGAGCAGTTTTCTTTCCTGGTTGACACATTTGGGGCAGAAAGGCTTGGTATTGAAAGGTTTGTCCTGTTTTTAAATAGCCAATTGTCTTTAGTTTTCATCAAAGTCAAGCAAAAACACATTAAAAAGCTGAAGAAATAGACAAAAGCAATAAAGACACTTTTAAAATGAAGAAATTCCAAACACTTCCTGAGCATAGGAAAGAAAGTATGAGCTTTATGGCAACTGACTCGCCTACAAACCACGATATGCTGCTTGATATTGCTAAACAGAGGCAAGTGGTATTTGTAATTTAAAGGGGAGGGGACTTTCTTGTTCAAGAGAATATTTTATTGGAAAAAAATATGTAAATAAAAATGATAAGCTTTATTTAGTCATTATTATTTTTGGACCATTTTCCTAGAAGAATGAATGAATGAATGTTCATGTCCATAGTTTAATATAATTAATAATGATTTTTTTTGTGATTCCAGAAGTTTTAAGAACTGTATGTTCTTCAATAAAAACAACAGTTGTTGAAGGGAGTTGCTAAATTAAAATAAGAAATATGATGTCAGTTCACATGTTGCACATCTTGATTTCTAGTGATTGTTGGTTCTTAAAGCACATTTTATCTTTATTACTGCTAAGTTAAGTTAAATCTTTAAAGACAAAATATGATCAAGACATAGATATTTACATTAATCACATATAACACCTTCGTGATAGCTTTATTATTACCTGTATATTTATGTATTAAGATAACCCATAAGTCAGCATTTTTGAATGTGTTTTTCATACTCCTGAACCAGAATATTGAGTGTTAGTTGCCCTATGAAATTCTTCTTTGCACCTTAAAGCCCTCTGTAGAGCACTGCTGAGCTCGACTGGTGACGAGCAATAGCTGACACGCCCGTCAGCTAACGGATTCTTGCCAGTAACAAGCCAATGTTTGTCAACCAGCATGAGTCGAATCTTCTTATAGAATGCTCACCTCCCACTGCTATCATTATCCGCATCTCTCAAGCTTGTCAGCCCATGTAGTGACAGCTTATATTCGCTTGCCTTGTTTGCCAAGTACTACCAGTCAGCATACCAGCTGTCTTGTTCGCACATTACCTGAACTTATGTGCGAAAGCTCATAGTGAGGTAAATGTTTTTCCAAGATGCTTGCTGATAAACTGGCAAAGCAACACTTAGCACATCAGATACTTCAATATACCAATTTATTCTTATCTAGCACAGAGGATTTGCTGTTTACTTTTGAGCTTTTTTTCCTGGGTGGAAATTGAAAAAGCCAATTGTCTTTTGATGTCAGAGTGCTTTCTGTAAGATTTATGAAAACCCTAGAAATGTCAGGAATTTTTTTTATTATTATTTCCAGACCTGGAAATTAATTAAAGCTGATCAAGTCACTGAAATGTACATTTACATGTATGCATTTGGTAAACACTTTTATCTAAAGCGACGCATTCTTGCGCTTCTGTGCAGACGCTGAAAAAACAACGAGATGTTGTGCAGTAAGAGACGTAAGTCTAGTGCATGTTTACATTCTTGACATGCCATTTATAAAATGCAGCACTCCTGTGCAAGACACTGAAAAAACAATGTTTACATTAGGGCTGTCAATCGATTACAATTTTTAATCTAATTAATTACATGGTGTCCCGATTAATTAATCGCGATTAATCGCTTATACAAATATTTGCTGAGAAAGCCCCTTATATAACAATAATTAAATATATAATGATTATACATATTTATATCAATATATAATTATACATAGTTATCTTTAAATATTACAAAATTATATATATATATATATATATATATATATATATATATATATATATATATATATAAAATAAAAAATATTCAAATAATTAAAATGCATTACATTCCTGTGGCAGAAGAGTGAATCATTGATAAGGCCATACAAATAGCGGCTTTAGAATACAATGTATTGTTTACTACCATATTATTGATCTTAATCCAATCATTGGCACACAGTTCACAGCAATCCATTTCTCAAGTGAATTTGTCAATCAGTTCGAGATTTATTATGAGGGTTTGTTTAAGAGCCCGTCAATTTACACCAGCGTCAGACATGCTTGTGTAGCGTCTCAGGTGCGTTGGGTCATAAACATAAAATGTTTAGGCCACTGTGTCAAGTTAAATATAGTTTAATACTCAATCTTTAAACACATTTTATCCCTTAGATCGCATTTGCGCTCCTTCGAGTGTTTTGAACGCAAGAACGTAACGTATGTTTGTGTTCTGCCAACTGAAGTGTTTTCTTCACTGTATAAACTGTGTGTTGCTCATACAGCTGAAATTTTACTAACTGTCCTCTGGAGTAAACAGGTGGTACTAAAAGCTTGCATTTCTCAGGAATCTTCCTTATTATGGTCCGCGATTAATTGCGTTAATTTTTTAACGTGTTATTTTTTGTAAAATTAATCGCACTGAATTAACGCGTTAAATTGACAACCCTAGTTTACATTGAAAAACAATAAAAAACAGTGCAAATTGACACAAAAACACGTTCAATGGCCCCTTACAATGCATTCAAGCTATACAATTTTTCAGTACATACATTCCTTTAAAATTAAACCTGTGACCTTGGTATTGCCAGTGCCATGCTCTACCAGTTGAGCCACAGGAATACCTATAGTGACTATCCATTTTTCTAGTTGTGCTCAGCTCTGAAATATATTTCGATAGCCACATATTACCTTTTGTACTTCCAATATCTATAAAAGCCAGTTATTATGAATGACTGGACAGGCCATGGAAATTAATAGGTCAAAAAGTGTGTGAACTCTTTGGCAGTTTACAGAAGCCCATCAAAATTAAATCTCTATATGGAGAGAGACATTTGCCATTGGCAAAACAAGCATTACACATTTAAGAGGATCTGAGGAAGCTGGTGTTATCCTAGATCAGGTGAAAGGTGTGGAGGTTGATGGACACTGAGTCGACCAGAGCCTTGTCCACAACAGGCAGATCGATGCTGAATAACAAGAGCCCCCGTGACATTATTGAATTGCCGAGCAGGCTGCTGCATATTGCTGTCGATCGATGCTCAGATACGACCTGGTGTCATTTGAACCAGGGAGCCTTGTGATTTGAGAAAAAGAGGGAGAGACTGCCAACCCATCTCTAGCCCCATGAGTAATCCTCTGTAGTCAGAATGAGAACTCCAGTAACCAACTCAGTGCAAGTTCATGCATCTTTTTGCAATGCAAAGTGCATCTTTCATTCCTTCTTGAAATAAGAATGCACAAGCTAAGAAGAATGCAGAATTCATTACATTTATTTAAAGCTAAATCTGTCAGGAATAAATGAAGGGATGGCTACAATTCAGTGGAACTGCAACACATTGTAATGCATACTACGGATCTTAAAGACCTTATAGAATTGTCTGTCAAGTGCCGTTTTCTTTCCTGTGTTGATATATTTCCTGTTTAAACAGGGAGTTGGGATGGGACATATCAGTAGGCTTGTACCTTTTTTTTAATTTAAATAGCTAATTGCCTTTTGTTTATGTCGAAGTAATGTAAACAACACTTCACAGCTCAAGGATGAAAGCAATTGAGACACTTTCGAAATAAATTTGCTAATAGTTTATTGTTGAGAAAGGAAATAAACAATGAGTGTTAGTTAAGGATGTATGAATATCAGCAGCCTTATTGGTATCGATCGATAAATGTGATTTGTTATAAGTTGACAGTTATCGGTCTGACAAGAAAATTAGGAATTTATGTTTGCATTCATATTGTGGCCTTTTAGGTTTTAATTTAGTGTTATGCACTGTATTTATAAAAGTAGCTCACACATCAAATTATACATTTTAGTCAATAGACTTTTTCTGATAAAAGAAAGTTGGCCATAGGAGTGTGAAATGTCTTTATTTAACTGGTTCATAGTAGGCTACATTTGGTAAATAAAATAATTTAGATGTTTCCTTGCAGGTTCCTTGTTTTCTGTATTTGAAGTTGTTTTAAAATAAAAGCAATTTTCCACTGTACATTTTTTTATTAATTTAAAGTACTCTGGACGTGGCTTTATAAGCTGAACCTTATGTTTTTGTAATCAGGCACACAGAATGTAGATTTATATTTATCTGCAAAAATATAGTCTATCAGCCTCCAAATATATCAGTTATCGCATTGGCCAACATTTCCATATCGGTGCATCCCTAGTGTTAGTGCAACACATCAGCGAACTATGATTTGCTATTGGTAGTCAGTGGCTGGTTGTATTTATAATTTAGGGGAGGGACATTCTCATTCTAGAGGGTATTTTATTAGACAAAAATTTGTGTAGTGCAAGGTGAGTCATCAATATATTAGATTTGTTTTGCTGAAAAAGAAAGACTGTACATTTTAAATACACATATCTGTTAAATATTTAGGAGTACACTAGTATGTGGATGACCTCAAAGTTAACAGACTTGGACAAAAACATAAAAGTTTTAGTCTTTCATGGTTGTAATGTGAGCATGGCCTTCAAAAAGTTGCACATGTAGGATGGTTAGATAACTGACCTCTAATAAAAAGGTCCTGTCTGGAACATCTGTTACTTAAACATTTTGAGGTATGGCCTCATGCAATCAGCCAGCATTATATGCAGTGTTTCAGTCAACATGTGTTCATCAGTCCTCTCTCTTTAGAGTTTCCTGTCTGTCTATATAAATCCACACTCTCCCTGTTGGGTTCGCTATTCCTCGGCCATTGCTGTTCCCTCTTCACTCCTGTCAGCAGGCACCAAATCAAGTGCAGACATGAAATCCACATGGACACCAGTTTTCCATTAGGCCAGCCTGAGCATCTTTACGTTCTTTCCTTTGAATTTTGAGTATCAAACCCATATGCCTGAATGCAGAAGCATCACATCCATTCAAACTGTGGGGGCACATGCCCCCTGAGATTTCTGAGTCAAGTTGATTTCTGAAGCATCAAATATTGTCCAAATTTGGTCAGTCCAATACAGTCGCTCTTTCCTTTGATCATTTGCTTAAAACTGAACATCATCTATCCACCCTAATATCACTCCAAACTCCAAACATGACCCACACACACAATTATCAAAATGTCAAAGATACAACAAAAACTTTTCCACTGAACAAAAATGTGTGGTGATGTAAGTTGGGGTCCCCTTGATCAGTAATTGAAAACTCTACCACTAGACTGGATTAACAAGTGCATATTATGCATATTAATTGAACTACTAAGTCAAAAAGTTTTTTTTTTTTACCTTTGGTCATGCAGTATCTTGGCACCTCTGCATGAAATGCTCAGGTATGCACAGTGTGTCACAGGAACTATTATGTTTGAATTAGTGTGTCAAAGAACAATAAACTATCTGCTGGTTGGTTCTGATAACATAGCAGAAGATGAATTTGTGCTCTTATTGCAGGGCATATGATCAATACTAATGGATGAAAACTGAAATATACCCAAAAAGGGGTCCAAATTACCACTCTCGAGCTTGGGTAATTCGAGTTGCCAGTACATCAGTTCTAACATCCCCTGGTAACAAAGTCATCTCTGGTTCTTCTGGGTCTCCGCTCAAAACGTTGGGTTGCTATAGAAACAAAGCCTGTCCTGCTGAACTGAAGCTAGCTCAAATTTACCCCCTCGGCACTCTGTGGTATCAAGCTTCAAACAAGATACCTCAAAAGGCTGAACAGAATTTTCTTTCTCTTTCTCCCTCCCTTTCTTTGTCCTCTCCTCTTTTCTACTGCAGTCTATTGATCCAAGCCAGCAGTTCACATGGGAACATTCCAATTTGGAGGTCAACAAGCCAAAGAACCGTTATGCCAATGTTATTGCTTATGACCACTCGAGGGTCGTTCTTACTCCTGTGGATGGTAAGCGTCAAACTCATTTTCAGAACTCTTGACCTTTAGCATTTCATAATGGCGACAGTGTTTCTGGATGCATGTAATTACCACAAATGTAAAGAGAATATGTTTGTTTGGTTCAAGTGGGTCACCAGTGAGCTCTTCTATATTTTTGCAGGTGTTCCAGGTAGTGACTACATTAATTCTAACTACATTGATGGCTACCGTAAGCAGAATGCCTACATTGCCACGCAGGGCCCTCTGCCTGAGACGCTGAGTGACTTCTGGAGGATGGTTTGGGAGCAGAGAGCCAGTACCATAGTTATGATGACCAGATTGGAAGAAAAGTCCAGGGTAGGTATCACAGGTGAAAGAATAATCTCAAATGGGGGGATTTGCTAGCCAGCTGTGTAAAATTACGACTCGAAAAGGATAGTTCACCCAAAAATGATGTGATCCAAAGAGCATTTGAACAGTAGTGAAACACTTTCTTAAGATGTGTAACATTCATTCGAGCTGACAGAAAAGTAGTGGGAGAGCGGGGCACAAATTAACGCAGGGCTAGTTGTATCACACATGGTATAAACGTTGTGTTTACTTGTTGCCATATCAACACTGTGTAGAGAAAAAATTAGGGCACAATTCAAAAACCTTTGGAAGATATTGCCAGCAATTGATTTTAAAAGTTGAAATTCACTTGAAAGTGAACAAGGCAAACTTGGTATCATTTTAAGCTCCAATCTGTTATCTACACCAAAAAGTGTTAGTTTGTGCCCTGCTCTCTAAGTTTGAAGTAAGTTTGGAGCAGCAGAAATATAAATAAACCTTGTGAAAATTGTCATGTGATCACTTAGAAAAGTAATGTCACACCTTTCAATAACCCACAGTTTAATAATTTGGGTTAGGTGTTTGTTCAACTTCCCAACCGAGAGTATGAGTAAAAGTAATAGTGATGCCTCTCTTAGTAAGCACCACTAAAAATAAGTTTGAATATTAAGTATGTGTATTTAAGGGGACTTCTGTGCTCTAGTTTTTGACTGTGTTTCGCTCCTTTCCTCAAAAACAGGTCAAGTGTGACCAGTATTGGCCCATTCGTGGCACAGAGACTTACGGAATGATCCAAGTCACCATGCTTGATGCTGTTGAGTTGGCCACTTACAGTGTGCGCACCTTTGCCCTTTACAAGGTACAAAAGCTGCTTGTCTTTCCTTCTCTTTATAGTAAGTTTACACTTTTGCAGAAACTTATCCTACTTTCTCCCACTTTTTTCGAGCAGAACGGCTCGAGCGAGAAACGCGAGGTCAGGCAGTTCCAGTTCATGGCCTGGCCGGACCACGGAGTGCCTGAATACCCAACCCCCATCCTAGCCTTCCTACGCAGGGTCAAAGCCTGCAACCCTCCTGATGCAGGACCCATGGTAGTGCACTGCAGGTGAGCGCTAGTCCCCAGTCTTTCATTAACTGCTGACCTTTTCACTTTGTTTGGCTCTTATAAAACTCTGTTGCAAAGTGAGCAGTTTGCTCTGTGGAACTTCAGATGCTAGAAACAATTTAGAACATATATATATATTATATTATGTATATTATGTTCTAAATTGTTTCTAGCATCTGAAGTTCCAAAGAGTTGCAACAGAGTTGCAACAGAGTTTTCATATATATATATATATATATATATATATATATATATATATACACACACACACACACAACCCCAATTCTGAAAAATTTGGGACAGTATGAAAAATGCTAATAAAAACAAAAAGGAGTGATTTGTAAATTATATTCACCCTTTGCTATATTGAAAGCACTACAACTACACATTATATGATGTTTTTCTTGTGAATTTAATTGTTGTTTGAAAATGTACAGTAATTTTAAATCAGATGATTGCAACACGCTCCATAAAGGTTGACTTGTAAAGGTACTATGCAAAAGTTTTAGGTACTTGTAAAAATGTTGCATAGTGAGGATTTCTTCAAAAATAGTGCCATAATTAGTTAAAATTTTTCAATTAACATCATCCAAAGTGTAGTAAACTTTTAAAAAGCTAAATCAATATTTGGTGTGACCAACTTTGCCTTCAAAACAGCACCAATTCTACTAGGTACATCTGGACACAGTTTTTCTTGGTTGTTGGCAGATAGGATGTTCCAAGCTTCTTGGAGAATTTGCCACAGTTCTTCTATCTATTTAGGCTGTCTCAATTGCTTCTGTCTCTTCATGTAATCCCAGACTGACACGATGTTCAGTGGGGGTCTCTGTGAGGCCATGCCATAAGTTGCAGGGCTACATGTTCTTCTGTTATATTCTGTTCTATTTGCAGAAGTAATGTTTGCGAGTCTAAAATGTATATTACCTTTTGACACACTACAACTAAAGATATAAATAACCATCTTAAGACTTTTGCAAGGTACTGTGTGTGTGTGTGTATGTATATATATATATATATATATATATATATGTATGTGTGTGTGTGTGTGTGTGTGTATACACACACACACACACACAGTACCTTGCAAAAGTATATATATATATAGTGTAGAACTGGATTGCTGACAGAACAGTAAACTGCCAGCAGGAGATGAAGCCACCAGAAGTGTTTAAGTTGCCATATTAGTATGCAATAACTGCCATAGATCAGGTACCGATTCCAAACTCCAGATGTGATAGTTGCCTTTCACCCCCTAGAGACAGAGTTAGGGGGACCTTTTAGTTATAGTTTAACCCTTTAGGATTTACCCAAAATTAAATGCTTATAACTCAACCAAATCATTTTAATTAATTGTATTTTTTTTTTTAATGATATAGATTGATACATTATACTAAAAAAAAAACTGCTAAAAAAAAATTAAAAAAAAACTTGAGCCAAAAATGTACTTTATTTTTCTGATTTGACATTAAATATCTCAGGGTTTTAATAAGGTAGTACCTGATTTTATTTTGTGCCCAATCATGTCATCTTTAACTGTGTAAAATTTAGTTTGATATGACAGAGCAATACAAAATTATAGCATTACAAAAATAATTTATCTTAGTATCCAAAAGCCACACCAAACAAATAAAACGTAATAATTGTGCATAATAACTAATTACACTTGCAAATACAACAATAACTAAAGGTATGCTCTCTCACCAAAGCATGCAGGCATGAGTAACAAGATCTCATTCAGTTCCAAACAGTACATAAATATCATGTGTAATATAAAGGACATTTTGTTTACTTTTGTATAATAAACAATTATCATGCTATATTGTTATATTATGCACTAATGTATTGGGTTGCCACTTGTTCAATGTAAAATCTGGATCCTGAAGTAAAACCAGTTCAGAACCACTGGTCTAACCAGCTTGTGTCTCACAGTGCTGGAGTGGGCCGCACAGGATGCTTCATAGTCATTGATGCCATGCTAGAGCGTATGAAGCACGAGAAGACTGTAGACATATACGGCCATGTCACTTGCATGAGAGCCCAGAGGAACTACATGGTGCAGACGGAGGACCAGTACATCTTTATCCACGAGGCCCTGCTGGAGGCTGCCACCTGCGGTAATACTGAAGTTCCCGCCCGAAACCTGTATGCACACATCCAGAAACTCACCCAGCCACCACCTGGAGAGACAGTCACAGCCATGGAGCTGGAGTTTAAGGTGACTGCACATCACCACAATAAATATATAAGCATACGCATGATTACCGTAAGAAAAACAATTTCTGAGTGCTTAAATTATAGAAATAGATTCAGTTTAATAAACTTTTTGTCTCATTTGCATAAAGTGTATCTTTTCTCAAATTTTTGATGCTCTCACTCAAGGATTTAACCAAATATTTTAGATTGGAGGGGCACCAGAAGTAGGATTGTAAGTATATTCAACTAGTCTGAATATTGGGGGAGATGCATCCCACTCAATGTCTAGAGAGCGCAACAGTTTAGTTCTGGAATTAAAAGTCCCATTAATTTTTTCCTTAGAGAAATTAATTATTAACAGTGTCTAATAAATCTTTACTGAAAAAATTACCATAAGTTCTGTTGTTGTTAATCAATGGTATTTACTTCTGATGAAGCCATTAGTCTGCATTATTTCAACATAATAAAATAAAATCACGTTTAATAGTATATCTTAATAGTAATTCCTGATGAAGAACTACACTTCCTGTAAATTGTGACAAGAAAGACCCACCAATCAGAGAATTGTGGCAAACAAAGTGTGCCAGAAGAGTTCTGAGGCAACCGCCCATTCCCTTTTTTTTTGGTCTGTTTTCCAAATAACTTTTCTGCTTCAAATCAAAGTTTGTAATGTTGTGATTCACCTCAGAGCTGTTTGGTTTGGTTCATAACTTAGAACTCTTTTCTGAAGAACTTAATGAAATCCCTATTATTATAAAATGAATGTGAAAAATACTTCCAGAACCAAAACAGCTGAAAATGTGGGTGGGCACTGTTGAACTCTTTATAGTGTCATGGCCCTGCTTTCACTGTTAGCTCTACACTGCTATCCCACAATACCACGTTCGAGCCTGTCACTCAGCTCCAATAGAGAATGAATCGAAAACACCTGCTCACTATGCGCCAGTGGAGACATAGAGTTACTCATAAATGCAGAAAGTATTAAAAAAGATCACATCAACTGAGGTGAGACATGTCGATGGCACTATAAAAGTTTTATTCAAAATGCGTTACTGTGCCATCTGTTAACTATGAAGCTCACCTAAAAGTGGATTCTAGAAGTAGAAACAGCATCTGGCACAGAGATAGGAGTGGGCACCCAGTACAGGCAGAACTTGTAGTAGAGCCAGTGGTCTCTACGTGCTCTCTGCTGCTGTCCATCTGTGCTTACTCTTCAACGCTGCCAGTCTCGCCCTCACTTTCCCAGTCAGCCTGTTATCCCCTCAACCCCCTGCACTGCTGCAGAGTTCCAGCATGACATCTGCTCGCCTTCAATTAACAATCACAGCACAACACCACACAACAAACAGGGTTTTAGCCCTACTCTATAGGGCACAACTCACCCACATTTACAAATCATTTTTTTCCAAACAGCCTGGTTATGTTTCTTGTTTACTGTTGGGACTTCTGAACCAAGCTTTGTTTCCACAGA
This sequence comes from Moxostoma hubbsi, assembly GCA_032164185.1. NCBI lineage: Eukaryota > Metazoa > Chordata > Actinopteri > Cypriniformes > Catostomidae > Moxostoma > Moxostoma hubbsi. The sequence goes on along the minus strand of JAVLUX010000009.1, from coordinate 17,984,835 downwards.
GGCTTGCCAACTCCAAAGCCCATACCTCGCGATTCATCAGCGCCAACCTGCCCTGCAACAAGTTCAAGAATCGGCTGGTCAATATTATGCCCTTTGAGTCCACACGGGTGTGCCTGCAGCCAATCAGAGGAGTGGAGGGTTCTGACTACATCAATGCCAGTTGCATCGATGGATACAGGTAGCTGCTCATGCCAACCATTAACAAAAATACTTTTTGTTCACATCTTTTTAAAGATTCATGAAATCTTTAAAAAAAATACAAAATACAAAAAAAAAAAATAATAATAATAATATTTGTTTAATTATGACAATTAGGCACATCCCCTGCTCCCAATATATACTGTATATTTAAATATACATATGTACACTCACTAAGCACTACATTAGGAACACTATATTCCTAATAAAGCTCCCAACGTGGTCTTCTGCTGTTGTAGCCCATCCGCCTCAAGGTTCAACGTGTTGTGCATTTTGAGATGTTATTCTGCTCACTATAATTGTACAGAGGGGTTATCTGAGTTACCATAGCATTGCTGTCAGCTCAAACCAGTCTAGCCATTCTCTGTTAACCTCTATCAACAACAAGGCTTTTTCATCCACAGTACTACCGCTCTCTGGGTGATTTTTGTTTTTGGCAACATTCTGAGTAAATTTTAGAGACTGTTGTGTGTGAAAATCCCAGGAGATCATCAGTTACAAAAATACTCAAACCAGCCCGTCTGGCCCCAAACAATCATATATGTGATTATCTAATCAGCCAATCGTGGGGCAGCAGTGCATAAAATCATGCAGAAATGTGTCAGGAGCTTCAGTTAATGTTCACATCAACTAGCACTACACGATTAATCATATCACAATCGCGATGTCAGCCTGTTCAATTATGTGATGGCAAATGCTATTTTATTAAATAAATAAGTGCATGTGTGGATGTGACAGCCCATTCTCTCCGAGAGCTGTTTGCCCATTTTCTACACCGCTAATAAAAAGATGACCAGTCAGTCTCAGTTTAGGGAGTTGCACGTGTGGTCATGTCATGTGAGTTTCCGGTGTGCAGCGTGGAAATCAGGTGAAGATGGATGCCGAACAGACCGACACTGAACTGGTGGCCAGAAAGAATTACAGAAAAATTGTGATCACAATGATTTGGACCGTGGCATGAATGTTGGTGTCAGACAGGCTGGTTTGGGTATTTCTGTAACTGCTGATCTCCTGGGATTTTCACACACAACAGTCTGTAGAATGTACTCGGAATAGTGCCAAAAACAAAAAACATCCAGTGAGCGGCAGTAGTAGTAATGACAATCAAATTATTCTAACTTTTTTTTTTGCTTGTTATGTTAATGAACAAAATGGAACCAGTACAGTAGTTTTGTTATTTTTATCTGTGGGTTTGTTGACATCTATTTCTTCTTCCACTTGTACTTAGATCAGAAGGCAGTACTCATGCAATGTAATCATACATAGTAAATGATATTATCCATAACTCTTTTTTTTTTCACTGCAATATTCTCCCTAAACAATGAGCAGCAGTGTAGTTTGTCTACACATTCTCAGCCTTCACATTTTCTGTTGCCGTACTGTGTCTGACAGCTGTTTATTGAATTACAAATGGAGGCACTCTCTATGGGCTGAGCGCTTGAGAAAATCTCAGACAGAATACTGCGAAAGAAAAGGCCAGTCGTGTTTGCCATAAAGCGGAGCGTAGGCACGAAATGTCACAGAGTCTGTGAAGGGAATGTCTGGGGGCTCAATAAATCAGCCCCTATCATTCGAATTAATACTTAATGAGAGCTACTCTGGAGAAGCTCATCATGTGCATATGGGTATTCGACTCAAACTAAATTAATATTACACGTGCTTCTCTCTAGCCAAGCCTCTGGGTCTGTCTGCTGGGAGACCCATTGTCTTTTCAAAAAGTTGCTTTTATGCATCACATTAATGCAATGAGAATAAAAACACGCCTGACCTTCTTACTAGTTTACAAAGAGTTTCACCAGTCACAAGCATACGTCATTAGAGCTGTTTTTGTGTCGGCTTTTATAACCATATTACAGTTTGTGTTGAATTCCGTTTGATTGGAGGAAAAAATTACCTCCAAAGAAGAACTGCGTGATTAATATAGTGGTTATTCAGCTTTCTCAAAGGCAGTGTGTCCCTGACGTGTGCTTCATGTCCTTTGTAGAGACGTGTGTATGTGGATGCTCTGGAATTAGTGTTGGTGGGGGTCTCTCTCTCCTCTGCTCTGCGTTCCTGCTCATCTTCCCCCTTTTCTCTTCTCTTCTACTCTGCCATTTCTTTATTTGTCAGAACAAGGCCCTGAGCAGACTTTAATCTCCCAGTTCCATGTTATTGCCTCACCTGCAGCACCTTCATTAGTTGCTAACCCGTGGCTCTGTTTGTATGAGACAGTGAAGTGTTTGCCATGTGCACGCTGGTTATACAAGCTTCCATACCAAAGCACACTGCTGCCATCCTGTGCTCATGTTTGAAACTGCTTCCTGCATAGTTCTAGGGATTTTAAAAGGTACTTTTGACAATTATAGAATAGCAATGGGGTAAAACTACATATTTTCAATTTTGAATATTATTTGGTGGGTTGTCTTAATGACCAGTTGACTAGTTTGACTTAAAGGGCTAATCAACCACTTTTGTATCCCCCATCCCTTCAACCACACACCACACGCCTCTTTTTCCAAAGCCCCACAATTTAAAAACATGTTAGCAAGTCCAGTTTTTAAATTTATTAACATGGAAAATGATTGACAGTTGTAGAACATTTCTGATTTGTTAAAATGGGTGGGTCACTTTTCTTTTTTTTTGTTTACTGATTTTAGGGCTCTAGTTTACAGCCCTGGAATTTAAGGTCATGTTCATCAGACACCCATCAGACGAGTTCTCAGATATATACGTAGTGGTTCTTGACCTTTTGGACTCTAAGGCCCATCTTTGTCTTTTTTAACAGTAACTAGAAATGTCAATAGGTTTATAAATAATAATAATGATTATAATGATTTATTTTGTGATTCCAGAATTCCAAGAACTGCAAAACAGCCCTCAAAAAGTGTAACTGACAGATCAAATCAAAAGGCTAAATAACTATAACCTTGCACAAACCTATCATGAAAATTAAGATCTATGGATTTTGCATAATAACGCAATCAATGCTCACAGGCGATTTTAAATCAGACAGTTATTGCCTTTATTGTTAAAGGCCTTAAATTAATATTCTGGGTTCAATACAAGTTACGCTCAATCAACAGCATTTGTGGTATAATATTGATTACCCCAAAAATGGATTTCAACTTCTCCCTCCTATTCTTTAAAAAAAGCTGAAATCTGGGTAACAAACAGTGAGGCACTTACAATAGAAGTGAAAGGGGCCAATCTGTAAACATTAAAATACTCACTGTTTAAAAAGTATAGCTACATGATTTTAGAGTGATAAAATCAGTTACTAACATTTTCTGTGTAAAGTTATAGACAATTTTACAACTTTGTTGCCATGACAATGCAGTGAACAAACCCTAAAATTACAATTTTAAACAACTTTACAGCTCAAATAATACATGAGTTTTAAAAAAAGAATTCATGTAAATGCATTTACAAAATTATAAGCTTCACATTTTTGCCCTTAAACCCTTCAGAAATTGGCCCTATTCACTTCTATTGCAAGTGCTTCACTATAACCCAGATTTTAAATTTTTTTAAGAAAAGGAGGGATGAGTTGAAATGAATTTTTGTGGTAATCAACATTATGCCACAAATGCTTTCGATTTAGCTTAACTTGTGTTGGTATTCCTTTAATTGAATACGTGAAATGTTCTCAAAAGCTGTTGTCCTATGTTCACAGACAACAAAAGGCCTATGTTGCCACTCAGGGTCCTCTAGCAGAGACCACTGAAGACTTCTGGAGGATGTTATGGGAGCACAATTCCACTATTGTAGTGATGCTGACCAAACTCAGAGAGATGGGACGGGTAAGAGCATGTTCCTTTTTTTTTTAAAATGAATCAGTTTTTTTTTATTATTCATCATAAATCATAAATGATCCTATTTTCTTGAATCTATGTAAGCTCTTATTGTAAACGATTTGTTGCTGCACATTATCTCAAAGAGAAAATGTTTGTCTTTGAATTCTTTCATCAAAATGTAATAACTTGCTCTACAACTGAAACAACATTACTTTTCAGGCTAACGTGCCCACGTGTTTGAAACACCCATTTTTCGCGATCCAGTCAATTCCTCATTGATAGGCCTTTTTTTCTATCATTGACTATCCTTTTTCACCCTGAAATATGTAACATTATGGAAGTAAAATGTGTTGTGAATACCGTTTCTCTCTCTCTCTCTCTCTCTCTCTCTCTCTCTCTCTCTCTCTCTATCTGTCTATCTGTCACTCCACCTCCTACAGGAGAAGTGTCATCAGTACTGGCCTGCTGAGCGCTCCGCCCGCTATCAGTACTTTGTGGTGGATCCCATGGCTGAATACAACATGCCGCAGTACATCCTGCGCGAGTTCAAAGTCACAGATGCCAGGGTGCGTAGCCCCACTCCATCTATCATTTATGTAGCCCTTTCTTTGCCACATCTATCACCTGCATTCAATCTATGCTGTAGTAGTCTGCCAGTAGAATAGTATTTGTGTTGATTATTCCATGTGAAAGTCACTCAGTGTGGTATTTGAGGGCACTGCTGGAGTGCATGAGCAATCTGTTGCTGGTGCTGGATGTTTCCCATGAACCCAGCACACTCACTTCCTGCAGCTCAGTGTAGGAGCGTGTCGCCTTGGACTTAAGTGCTGTCTGTAGACTATAAATACATCCAAGGTTATGAGTAAGCTTGTAGCTCATACACATACACGCATACGTTCATGCAGTGACCATATGGACAGAGACTCCCCTACTGTGTGTGATATGAATGGGAGGTGTCCAGCTGGTGTGAGTGAGAGTGAAAATGGGCAATCTATTTCTCCGTAACAGAAGCGTTGTCCCCTCTGTAGTGTTATCACCACGCCCTTGTTTCTCCAATAATCCTGATGCATATGGTTCAACATCAGACTAATAAACTGGTAAATCTCTACATTTCCTACAGGATGGCCAATCCAGAACCATTCGCCAGTTCCAGTTCACAGATTGGCCGGAGCAGGGAGTGCCAAAAACCGGTGAAGGATTCATTGATTTCATTGGTCAAGTTCATAAAACTAAGGAGCAGTTTGGGCAGGATGGACCAATCACTGTGCACTGCAGGTATTCTGTTCTAATAAGGTCATTCTGCTTGCAGAGATGAAACTTTTGAAAGGTCTGATAGTGAATATGGATGGACATGGAGTTTTAAGCATGAATTTATATTGTAAGTGATTTTTGAAACATGGGGCAAAACAGGCTTCACAATTGAAAACTAAAAGTTTGTGTCCCAAGTATTTATTTTAAATTAATCTGTTAAACGTGTTCAGAGGTATTAAATAACATTTGGCTTCCATTTTCTCACAAAATGTGTTTTCTTCCTTGCCATTATTTAGTCTTTGTCATCACTGTCAGATACAAAAATAATGTGCACTGTTATTTCAAATATATCTAGTTTAATATATATTGACAAATATAGCATTCAACTTAAATAAAGGGTTAGTTCACCCAAACTAACCCTCGCTAATTAGTGGCGTGGTCAGCGTTCCCATGGGAACAATCATGAGGGAGAGAAATAACAAAACAACAATGGGAAACGGCCCGATAAACTTGGGACCCAGCTTACATGAGGGGAGTCGTTAGTGGAATGTCCTTAGAGGACAATCAGAACTTCTGACCACACACTGGGGGCTTAGACTTGTGCCGGTCCGCCGACCTCTTAACATGAGCGCCAGTTAGTATGAGGGCTTATCCGACGCCTTTACAGGTGTGCCGGCACCTCTGCAAAAATGTGTGAATGGATTGGACCTGAACGTCGGGCTCTTGAGCTGGGAACAGAGGGGGCTGGTAACAGGCTACACTGGAAGGGTAATAGATAACCTAGTAGACGATAACTGCAAGTAGTTAATAGTCATTATAGACACAGACTGATTGATCATGCTAAAAAGACAGATTATAGAAAGACAGAGACAGAGGCCAAATAGCGCAGGGTTTTCTCAAGTTCCTGATTCGCCCACTCGGAAGAATCCTGCACAAAAAAGTGACACAAGTTGGGGGCCTCTGTTAGAAACCACATTGACCGGGAGGCTATAAAAACGTGGTTTATGACAGCCACCGCTGTCTCCCTTGCTGTGGGTAATTTGGGGAGGGGAATGAAATGAGCTGCCTTCAAGAACAGTTGACAACAGTCAAAACTACTGTGTTGTCATGGGAAGGGGGGAGACCAGTAACAAAATCCATGGCTATGTGCGGCCAGGGTCTCGAAGGGACTGACAGCGGTTGGAGGAGCCCTGCCAGGGGGTTACTGGAGGTCTTATTAGTTGCGCAAATGGGACAAGCAGCTACGAACTGGCATACATCCTGCGATAGTGATGGCCACCATAATCACTGTCTAATGAGTGTATGGGTGTGAGCTGCCCCTGTATGACAAGCGAAGTTCGATGAGTGGCCCCACTGTAGGTAACTGGTTGTGGAACAAACAACCGATTAGCTGGACATGTAGTGGGAGGCGTGGTTTTTCGTAGCTCAGCATGGGCTTTGGCTCCACATCCCAGGATACCTTGCCCACCACCTGAGTGGTGGGTGGAATGGTATCTGGTAGGATGGTAGAGCTCTCAATTTCGAAACATCAAGACAACGAATCGGTCTTAATGTTTTTAGAGCCCGGGCAATACAAAAGGACAAATATGAATGGAATATGTCTGGAGTTAAGATGTTTATCACTACGAATGTACTCTCATGATGAGTCAAAGGTACCCCCGAACCCTCTAACAAATTACGTCACTCACTCTAAGCCAGTCGGACAGCCAGTAATTCTCTGTTAACGACATCGTAGTTCCGTTCAGCGGGTGTTAAGTGGTATGAAAAAAGGTACACGGATAAATTTTTCCATCCGACACCAACCTCTGACACATCCACCTCCACCACAAACTGACATGCCGTGTCGGAAGTTATCAAAATTGGTGTGGTAGAAAACTGCTTCTCTAATTTATAATACACAACCTCGGCCCATGGGGACCAACAAAAGTCAGTGCGGGTGAAGTTGAGATCCATCAGAGGTGCGGCGATTAGGCTGTATTTACGAATAAGCCTATGATCGAAATTAGCGAACCCCTGAAACCTCAGCAAATCCTTGCGAGAATCTGGGGTTGACTAATCGGAGATGGCTCTGACCTTGTCTGGGTCAATGTGCACTCCCTTGGAGTCTGTTTTCCCACATGGCGGTTCCACATTCACCGGCCCTTCTGGTGAGGAGTGTGATAACACATGCCACCTTCATTGTCTCCGACGGGAATGCAGAGGACTGCAATATGAAGAACAAGGAGCATTGTGAAAGGTTCTGCAGGACCCCGCCTCACCTGAGAATGTGACTGGAGTGTTGATGCGAGCCTCTGAGCATTCATCTACGTGTGGAACCACCAGAGAGAGGTGAGGTGCTTCCTGGGTGGAACAGTAATAGGGAGGCTGGCAGAGTTGTTGAACGATAGAGGTGAGCTCCACGAGCTGCAACGCCATCGTCTCCAGAGCCCGGTTAGAAGAGATCTGATCTTGCTGACGTCCCAGTAAGGCTCCTTGCTGAGACAGGGCGGAGCAAAGAGTAGATTCCTCCTCTGGGTCCATCCTGGATAGATTGTTCTGTCACAAAGGCAAGACAAAGAGGACAACGAGCAGGAAAAGTACAAAGGACTTATTAACAATAAATGATAACTTCAGCAGATCCAGGTGAAGCGTGGAGATCCCAGCACTGACTGCAGAAGGTGATGGGTGTATTTGTCGATGAATGCACATTGACTGTGCAGTGAGTAGATCCGTAAGGAATCCTTTGTGAAGAGTGTGTTCGTAGGCAAGTGTAAGCATTGTGGTACTCAGGAGCAGATTCATTAGGAATCGTCAGTTGAAGAGATGTGGACGAAGAGAACGGACTCACCAGAACCGTGACTATAGTCAAATTAAACTTCTCTCACATCTCCCTACACTCTGTTTTTCATGTTTGTTGAAAGAGGAGAGCAAGATTTGGGTAGCAGGAGACAAAATAATAATTAGAAAATAAAATAAAACAATTATCCACATCTCCCTACCTGATTTCTTTATTATTTTCAGCTGGTTTTATTTAATTTTATTCCTTTGAAAATGAATGAAAATATGCTTAAAAATGGGAGAGAGCCTTTTGTTTTTTGTTTTTTTAAAGAGAAGAGCAAGGTAATTGGAAGGAGAGAAAAATAATAAGAAAAGAAAATAAAACCTCACCCACATTTCCTTAATTGACGTTTTTATTATTATCAGCTGTTTTTATTTGAATTGTTCTTTGCAAATGATGCCAAAAAAACGGTGATCCGTTTGAAACGGGACAAAGCTGGGGCTGAAATAGCCAGTTGTGCAGATTTAAAGGGAAGTGTACAATCAGAAAATCTAAAAAAAAAAGCGAATGCGTGAACATGTACAATTGGCACACAGAACTTAGCAGCACGGACTAAAATAACTCTGCTCTAAACATCATCTTTTGGAAGAGAAACTGTGGTCCGGTTTTTAGCACTTTCTTTCTCGTCTTTTACTTTTTTCGCGCATTATCATCATCCAGTAATACACAGGTAATGACTGATGGATGTCAATTCAAAGACTCTCTCCTTGAAATCTGAAAACAAGTGGTCAAAAGAGATGAGCAGGTTTAACGGTTGTCTCACTTGTACATTTGTGATTGGATCACCCAAAACTCATCTTTATACCAGGAGTGCACATGGTCTCAGTCGGGGACGAATGGTCGTGTAGTTGATACACTACAGTCCTGAAATGTTCGAACCAGTGCCGACTGCAAGTTGTGTAGTGTATGCTTGGTTCATATGGTGGAAAATACAGATACAGTAATACCGTATGCTGTTGTTTTTCAGTGCTGGAGTGGGAAGGACAGGTGTTTTCATCACACTCAGTATTGTACTGGAGAGGATGAGATATGAGGGTGTGGTGGATCTGTTCCAAACCGTCAAGACTCTTCGCACACAAAGGCCTGCCATGGTGCAAACAGAGGTACAGTCCTTCTAACCTTCACTAATGAGATCACTCGTCTAATATGTTGTTAAAGCTGCTTGCTAACTTCCAACAGACTTAACCATCTAATAAGACCACCCTTCATCCCTTTAACCACACATACGCTCCCCAAAAGCTCAAAGAGAAATGTTTCTATTGCTGAATAATGCAAAACAAATGCAAAGCTAACAGTAGCTTTAACAACTAACAAGGAAGTTCATTTATATTTCTACTGTTTGACTTGTATTGCATTATAATAGAGCAAGAGCTCTCTGTCAGGTGAACTCATTGTTATTAGTTAATCAGACAAGCATTTATCTTTCTGACACATGTTAATTTTCCTCCTCCAGGACCAGTACCAGCTGTGCTACAGAGCAGCGTTGGAGTACCTGGGGAGCTTTGATCACTATGCAACGTAACCACCCCTGGACTACAGCCCTCTGGTACAACTCTTCAGGAGTGCACCAAGTGTTCCTTCCCCTGCCCCCATTCCCCTGCCTCATCCTGTACAGATATCTGGGGTGGGGGTAGGAAGGGCAGGCTATCCAGTGGTTGGTTAACCAATCACAGCAGTCCGTTATTGACTGGCACCAAGAGATTGCTTTAAGAAATATAGACAACTCTCTTTCAAGAAGCAACATCTAAAAACGATATTCTAGTTTCTCTTTAGTGTACACCAATCCACAATACAGTCAAAGGCTACTGGTAGCACTAATTCTTTTTCTTTCCTTTTTGGCCTTTTTTTTTTTTTTTTTAATCACGATTACCATATGTTATTATTCTGAAATTCAGTATGACAATATTGTTTTTATTTTTATTTAGTTTTTAATAATCTTTTAACATCTTTTGTCTTAATGGCCTTTTTCTGCGGGTCTACTTTTTCATTCATTGGTACTGTTCTTTTGTTTTTTCTTTATAATAGGTTATTTTAGCACAAGAACATGTATTTTTAACATGTTCCTGATACTAATACCAGAGAACCACTGTTCTCTAAGCTGCTGATGGTTTGACTTTGTAACATGATTTTATTATTATTTTATTTTATGTATAATTGGTCTTATTGGGTTAAAAAGAGCAGGTTCCCTTTGGAGAAGCCTTTATTGTTCTGTCTCTCTCTACTGAAAAAAGAAATATCTCAAACTGCAAGAGGTATGCATTCGGGTTAGTGGTAATTAGAAAACACTTTGCTAGAGGAAAACAAGTCCGCTAACTAACAAAATCAGCACTGTACAGAACGCAGTTGGGATTAAATATGATGATTTGTGAAGAATAAATTGCGACCTTTGTTCTGATTGTTCATTCACCGTGACGGATGTTGGGAGGGATTGAGCACACAGTCCATGATGAAACGTGACCCTCACTGCCCACTTCTCATCTTTGAAGACCTGAAATTGTAATGAGTCCAATCGCCACTGGCACCTGTACAATATAGACCACTCGCCCGAGGGAGAGTCAACTCTGTTAATCCAACTCTTCTTTTTATTCAGAAATATATATATATATATATATATATATATATATATATATATATATATATATATATATATATATATACACACACATTTATATACATAAATTTATAATTATGAATAAATATAAATAATATTATAGATACAGTATATAAACTGCTTCTGCTCTATTGTCAATAATTCTCTCAAAGCGTAATCCTGGATTTTCTTGATATTCCAACATATAGAAAACTACACAAGAGACTGCTGTCTGTGAATCTATTAATGGTACAAAGTTTTAGCTACTGTATTATCTTATTATCTAAGCACCCCAGGTATTTGGTGGTCTCCTCATTTGGGGTGGGGCAGCACAACTTAAGTGAAAAACAAACTCTTCAACAGAATGTCATTTCATGCCTGGTCATTTACAACTGACACGTTAAAGGGAGACCTGGCCATACATTCAGAATAATGTTGGCAAGTACATTTTTACCTTGTGAATGATTAGTGCTGTAGAGGTACAATCTGTTGTATACACACAGTCTGTTTTCTATTTGTTAATAAGAAAACTGGAATTAAAAAAAATGTTTCAGGAAAAAACTCAATGTTAATAAAGTTCAACAATTGGTTTTTGTACAAAACATTCTCTTGTATTTTCTCTTTTTGTATTATCATCAGTCGGGCTAAACGACTAGTTTACTTCAGACAAAAGACTTGTGGTGCTGTTTTTTCAGGCATATAATATTTTGTAAAAAGATATTTCATTTTTATTTTGCTCTGTGCACAACACAAATTAAGCTTTTTAGAAGAATATTTCATCTCTGTAGCTACTGTACATATAATGCAAATTAATGTGTGCCCAAATTTTTATGCTCCAAAAAGCACATAAATGCAGCATAAAAGTAATCCATAAGCTTCCAGTGGTTAAATTATATCTTCAGAAGTGATTTGGTGGGTGAGAAACAGATCAATATTTTAGTCAATTTTTGGCTAGAAATGCTTCTCTCTGCTCAGTAGGGGGTGTATGCATGAAGAATGTGAATCACCAAAAACACAAGAAGAAGAATTTGAAAGTTAAAGTGGAAATTGACTTAGCAGGGAGGAGAAGTTGTAGGATATTTTACTAAAATATTGATCTGTTTCTCAGCCACATCTATCAGATCGCTTCTGAAGACATTGCTTTGACCATTGAACTTAAATGGATTATTTATTTGCTGACCTATGTGATTTTTGGAGTTACAACATTTGGCATCCATTCACTTGTATTGTATGGATCAAAAGAGTTGAGAAACTCTTCTAAAAATCTTTGTGTTCTGCTGAAGAAAGATAGTCATACACATCTGGAATACAATAACTGAGCAAATGAGAGACTTTTCATTTTGGGTGAACTATTCTTTTAAGCTGAATCAACAGCATTTGTAGCAAAATATTGATTACCACGAAAAAATTATTTCGACTCATCCTTTCTTTAAAAGCAAAAATCTGAGTTCCAGTGAGACACTTACAATGGAAGTGATGGGGCCAATCCATAAACATTAAAATACTGTTTCAAAAGTATAGCCACAAGATGTAAACAATATGTGTTAATGTGATTTTAGTGTGATAATATTGCTCACTGACTGCTTTGGTGTAGTTAAATCCAACATAACAGTTTTGTTGCCATGAAGATGTAATGCAATAGTAAACGCTAATTTCAATTTAACAAATGTATAGCTCAAATTATACACAAGTTTTAACAGAAGTATTAATGTAAGTGCTTTTATAAAATTATAAGCTTCACATTTCTGCATTTAAACCCTCCAAAAACTGGCCCCATTCACTTACATTTTAAGTGCCTGTAATGGTTGAGCGGTCTCCCATCCACCAGAGGGAGCCCTCACCTGAATTCTGAACAATGTCACTTCCTGTTTGTCAAATATATACAAGCAGTCCCTTCACATTTTGCGAAGTATTGCCAGTTCATCTGCCTTACCAAGCATTTTCCATTGCCCATTGCTTACGTCTCATGTTATGACCTTTTTGCCTGTTTATCTGGATTACGTCTTTTGGATCATTGTTTTGCTTTATCGCCTGTTTGGATTGCCTGCCTGTTATTGAATTACTGCCTGTTATTTCGACTTCATCTCTCAGCTCAGTACTTTGGATTGTTTGTCTGTTTATTGTCATTGACAATAAAGAACCTCTGCAACATGGATTCTAACCAGCCTCCAGTAATGGAATACACTGCCTCACTGTAACTTCGATAGCTGCTTTTTTATAGAAAAGGAAGGACGAGTCGAAATAAATTTTTGTGGTAATCAACATCATGCCACAAATGTTGTCGATTGAGCTGAACTTTGAACCAGGAATATTACTTTAAGTGCTGTATTTAAAACTAAACATTCCATATAGAAAGTACCTGCAGAAAGGTTTGGTAAGGATTACATGATTTCAGATATGATGGACTTATCTGTAGTTATCCAGCATGGAACGGCATGTTATTTTGCTTTCTGTCATGAAACATCACACATTTGGTGAAACGCATACATTATTCAGTCAATTGAAAGCCAGATTTCTACATTTATAGTTAATTTTTGGAGTCTCTGTGGCAATCAGAACTCAAACACCTGCTTGGTATTTAATGATTTAAAGACTAGATTTGTGAGTCATGTGAATGCTGCGGAAGGTCAATGCTGACTTGGAAGATCTTGCTGCGATGCGTCAATCGATCACTGCCATGGAGGTGAAGTAGTTCACTGATGTGGTTACAAGAGTGGGGAGGTTGAGAAAAGGATGGAGTCATCAGAGAGGGAATTATGTGCTAATCCGCTAGCAACCAAGGTGGATTTGGAGCATGTCTGGGAGAAGTTGGAGGATATAGAGAACCATAGCCAGCGGAATAATGTCTGAATCATCAGAATTCCTGAGGGCAAAGAGGGACAGGAAATGGTGAAATTCCTGGATGGGCTCTTTCCAAATCTGCTTGACAAAGCAAGCCATAAGCTGGAAATCGAGCATGCTTACAGGGTTCCTGCTCGGCAATCCACGGAGGGAGTCAGGCCCCGAACAATTCTGGCCAAATTTCTGAGATTAATCTGATAAAATCTTGTGGTAAGCGAGGCAAGGAGCAAAGGAAGGCTTTCTTGAAAGAACCACAGCATTTTCTTGTTCCCAAACTTTGCAAATTTTACAAGAGAGAAATGTGATTGATTCAAGGAATGCAAGAAACATTAACATCAATTGAAAGTCGCTTTTGCACTGATACTCCCAACCAAATTGAGAATAGATGCTAAAAATGGCCGTAAAATATTCTTATGCCCATAACAAGCAATGTCCTTCATAAAGAATCACAATCACAATCAGCTTTATTGCCAAGTATGCTTACACATAAAAGGAATTTGTCTTGGTGACAGAAGCTTCCAGTGCACAAACAATACAACAAGACAGAGATAATAAAAATAGAACACAAATAAAAAGTGAATAGAAAATAAAGTATATAGTAAAGTATATAGATATAGTATATATACTAAAGTATATAGATATACACAATAGGACTAATATATATATATTTATATATATATAACTTTCGCTTGAATGTTTGAAGAATCTGCATGCTCTTTTTGTGCTGATTCTGCCTAGTGGCTGGTGTTTATTTTGTAGAGTAATACACCTTCAGGATAGTTTTATGGATGAATCTACATGCTCTTTGTGATTATTACACCTATTGGCTGGAGTTCATTTTGTGGAGTATTTCTTGCAAAGTCATTAGAATAAGTAATTTGCTTGCACTCATGTTGCTGCAGAGTGGACCGGCTCACTGAATATTCACTTGACTGTTTGGGAAATCTGCATTCTTTTTTTGAGCTGGTTCTGCCTAGCGGCTGGAGTTTGTTTTATAGATTATATTTTGATGTGTAATATTGTCTCACAAAATTTGTATAGAAACACTAGACTTGAGCATTCGGACGGCAATGTTGTCGCGGGGGGTTCTCATGGGCATGCGTGGACTGTTTGAGTTTGGAGGGATGGATGCCAGTTGGCGATGTCGTGCACGGTGTTTGTTTTGTTCTGGGAATGTTTGAGTTTTGATGGTTGCACTAATGTTGAAATGTGGTTTTTATGGTCTTGTTTTAGAAACACAATAAATTTTTTCTTATATGTCAAAATTTTAAATGTTAATATGAATGGATTGTCGCTCTCTACATGGAATGAGAATGGGTTGAGGTACCCCATAAAAAGAAGGAAGGTTATTTCTCTTCTTAATCGTAAGAAATTAGATAGTGTTTCTTCAAGAAATGCACCTTTCTCCGCAGGAAGCTGAAAATTTTGGGAAGATATGGGGTAGGCATTTTTTTGATAGTGCTGGCTGAAATTCAGGGACAAAGTCTTATTTTGGATAATATTTATGCACCTAACGTTGATGATCAGGCCGCAAGCACACCTCATGATATAATATTGGGAGGAGATTTTAATCTTTTGATGGACTCAATCATAGTGAAGCAAAAGTGTGTAAGCCTACTAAAGCAACATTTATGCTTCACAGGATGTTTAAAAATCTTGATCTTACAGATATTTGGAGACTTTTGAATCCATCTGGTAGGGACTTCATCAGTACATAAGGTTTACTCTAGAAAATCTATATTTTTTATATTTATCTAAGTCCCTCATTTCATCTGTTTTTGATTGCTCAATTGGAAACATTTTACTCTCAGATCACGCCTTGGTGTGTTTAGACGTGTTGCCACATACAGACATTTTGATATCTAAAGTTCCACATCTTCATCTACTGATGAAGAAATTAGAAACTTTGTGGAACCATAAGAACATCTTAAACTGATGACTGAGCATAAAAAATCTCTTGATTCTGAGGAAACCTTGGGGGATCTTGGCGAGGTAATTAAGGCCCTGGGGCCGCTGAATTTTTTAGATCTGATGCTACAGAACTGGCTCCACTTTGGCTATAAGTTTATACAGAATCATTAAAGAATGGAAAGCTTCCACCAACCATGACACAAGCCCAGATCAGTCTGATTCTTAAAATGGACAAGGATCCTTTTAGTCCAAGAGTTATCATTCAATTTCCCTGATCCAGCTAGATGTTCAAATATTGTGTAATAATGTGCATTCGCATGCTTGTGTTCAACACTTGTGTTCAACACTGTGTCTTCTGGCTGTGTTATAGTCTCACCCATTCATTTGTGTGTGTGCGTGTGTGTGCGCACGCGTGTTCTGCATTGTGAGTGTATTACACTCCCTCACTTTGTTATAACCACTTAGACTCATCAAATTAAGTCCAAACTTTTGTATGTTCAGACTGCAAGTCTACGAAAATTCACAAAGTTTTGTTCAACTCAGATTGAGGAAACAATTTTTATATAAAAAAAAAAAATGAAATCGGTTAAAAATGACTGAACAGCCCAAGTAGGTTAAACAAATTGGAACAAGATGTTAATTTTGTTTCCATTACTAATTTCTCTTGAGGATTCCATCCATGCCTTGCCTCTAACTCTACAACAAAGCTATAGAAACAAGTTGGTAAACCATTCACTTGACCAAGGAAAAACTGTTTTAATGTCCCTGATTTATTGTTTAGGACACTCTATCCAGTCATCTCTCTGTGCTGCGTCATAATTATTCCGTACCATCCATCATTCTGTTGATCTTCCATTAAATTAAGTTTGTTATTTTCCACGCCAGATTGTTGTGTTGCTTTCGATGACTTGAGTGTTTTGCTCATTTCCTCTTAAGCCTATTCTCACAGTCCTTGTAAAATCCATAATCAAGACTTTCCTGTTTAGAGCACACAATACAGCCAGACAAGCATATCAAACCAAGTTCTTTAAGGGATTGTTCCCCCCAAAATGAAAATGTTCGCATAATTTACTTACCTTTATGCCATCCCAGATGTATATGAATTTCTTCTGCTGAATTCAAAAATAAAGATTTATAGAAGAATATTTCAGCTCTGTTGGTCCATACAATGCAAGTGAATGGTGATCAATACCTTTAAGATCTAAAAAGCATATAAAGGCAGCATTAAAGAAATGCATTAGACTCTAGTGTTTAAACCCATGTCTTCAGAACTGATATGATAGGTGTAGGTGAAAAACATAACAATATTCAAGTCCTTTTTTGCTATAAATATCCACTTTCACTTCTTTTGTTTTTGGCAATTTGCATTCTTCAGAATTTATGGTAAAAAAGGACTTGAGTATTGATCTGTTTCTCAGCCACACCTATCGTATCACTTCTGGAGATTATTGCTTCATCCGAAACCATGTACTGTATTTGATGAAGGACGCACTCATCTGCCAGCAAAACAGTATGTTATTTTAGGTATGCGTGAAAGTAGTAATAATTAATAGTTTTCGGACATACTTCATCCGGGGACATTGGCATTGTCTCGTGACCTGAACATATGACGCAATAACATAATAACTGTGAAAACGATTTGCTTTGGTTTGTTAAACAAGCACCATTTAAGCACAAAGAACAATTATCTTGGTATATAGCATTTACAGATGAGAAGAGCTGTCTGATTTGCGGTTCACTGCGTTCTTTTAAATCCTGCGTTTTGAATGTGACGTCACCTCTCGAGGGATTATGGGATCATCAAGTGTCCAGTCGATCCACACTGCAGAATCTCACCAGAAATAGTAGATTATCCGGGTATTTCTCGCTTACTGCTTTATAAATACTGTTGATTCGGATATACTACTCAATTGCCATAGTGTTTTTGGCATACTATATAGCAGAGAAATATGGATATTTGGACGCAGCGATAGATTTAAACAGTGGAGTCGTGTGGATTACTTTTACGCTGCCTTTATACGCTTTTTGGACCTTCAGAGTTCTGGTAACCATTCACTTGCATTGTATGGACCAACAGAGCTGAGATATTCTTCTAAAAATCTACATTTGTGATCAGCAGAATAAAGAAAGTTATACACATCTAGGATGGCATGAAGGTGAATAAATGATGAGAGAATTTGTATTTTTGTGTGAACTATCCCTTTAAAAATGTTTAGCTGAAAATGTAATTTAATGTCAATTAATCTTTACCTTTTCTCATGAGAAGCTTCCTCTTTTTTTCTGTCTTATTTATTGCACAGTTCAATTAGGCTAATAGTTAAAGTTACGATCTAACATTATGAGTGAATAATAGACAATAAAGAGGTATTCAAACAGTACATTAAAATTAATCTTATAAGCACTTTTAATACATAATTATTTCGAAATTATAATTATACATAATGCAAAAAATTATTCAAACTGAAGGCAAACTACACACTAGCAAACTTTAGATGCTTCCTGGCATTTTGTCTCCTCTCCCAAACTTCTCATAACTTTTACAAACTTCTTAAAGGGAAAATTCAACCAAAATGAAAATTTTAATGGGATATCCACCTATTGAAGTGTACAATACTTATGTACATGTGATTTGTTTGTTTTTTTATTTTTAATACATTTGCAAAGATTTCAAACAAACTTCTTTCATGTTGTCATTATGGGGTATTGTTTGTAGAATTTTGAGGAAAATAATGAATTGAATCAATTTTGGAATAAGGCTGTAACATAAAACAATGTGGAAAAAGTGAAGCGCTGTGAATACTTTCCGGATGCACTGTATTATTTATGTAGAATACATTATTTTTGGCCCCATAATGAGTCATTGTGAAGGCGCTGTTGAGTAGAAAAATGTTTTAGAATGTAACTTACAAGTAAAGTAATTAGTAATGTGATTAATTTTCAATGAAGTAATTAGTAAAAAATCTGATTACAACTATAAAGCTGCTTTAAAAGTAAGTGTGTTGGGAAAATCGTTATCCAAAAGAAAAAAATGACTTGACTATTGGAATCAGCAGTGTGCATTATCAGATTATTTTTTGTTTAAGGGCGCTAGTTTTTCAAATCAGTCATTTATGAGGTTTCATGATGGTTAAGGTGGGATCTTAGAAAGAAGCCACCTTGACTTAAAAAAAAAAAAAAAGTTTTGTAAAGAAATTCATAAGTATGCGAAATTGACTGAAATGAATGTACTAAACTAATTTCAGCTTCAAGCAAGCATATGCATTTAGGTCATTTAAATTCAATTAAGTGTGCCCAAATTCTGACTGTCAGTGTTTATTATAGTTTCTCTTATATATACAGTATATACAGGTGTATATACTGTATACACCTGTATATACTGTATATATAAGAGAAACTATAATAAACACTGACAGTATATATATATATATATATATATATATATATAAAAATTTTATTTATTTTTTCAAATAGAATAAAGAAACATCTTGTTGACACATAAAATAACTTAACACTATAAATAACCTACTGTTTTGTAAATCTCTTATCTATTTATATCAAAACTAGAAATTATGTAATAGAATACGTTTCCTCAAAATATAGCCATTTGTCATACAGGTTTGTTGGTATAACGAAATGGGTCGAAGTATTAGTATTGACACAGATAACTAAAGGTTACTTGTGTAATGCCGGTTATCTGATAGCACTAAGTGAGGTGTCTCACTATGGGATACGCCCCTTCCACGTATTCCTAGAAGCCCTATTACATTACGCAAGCCCTTATTGGCTGGCAGAACTGTGTCTGGAGGAGGCTCAGCTTCCCAGTATAAAAGGGTATTTTTTTATTTTGTTTTGAATAAAAGTATTCAAAACAAGTAATACCTCTTAATTGCTTCACGCTGCAAGGAGGTTGATCGGTGAGACACCTCACATAATGCTATCAGAGAACGCTCTGGATGAGGATGGAAAATCTCCCCTGTGTCTGCGACAACAGGTCTCTTGGCAGTGGCCACGGCTGTTCATATATATATATATATATATATATATATATATATATATATATATATATATATATGATCTCCACCAGCCAATACGTCTTTGGCCAGCGCGGAGCTATTAATATCATTCTCAATCTCTTCTCTTTCACTCTGGAGAGGGTTGGAGATATCAACGCTATTGGCGGGAACGCATGTCATGGTATTTCTCCATCTGGAATTCACACAAGTGGAAATGTTCCAAACACATTACAGGACACAACGCATTTTTATTCATACCACCCAGCCGGGGGGAGAAGCTTGTGTCTTCTCCCAAACACACACACATGACATACTCATGTATTGTTCCTTGCTACATGTGATTTGACCTCAGCAGGTTTAATATGTAATATGTACTCAGCAAAATATTTGTTAGGGATTTTATAATCAATTCTGTACTTGACAGGAAGCCAGTGCAAAGCAATTAGAATTGATGTAACTGACTCGTACTTGTGAGTTCCCACAGTGATAAGTTTGGCAGCTGCATTCTGTACCAGCTGTGGATGAGAGAGGGAAGACTGAGAGATACCATAGTAAAGTGAATTACAATAATCTAAACAAGATGTTACCAAAGCATGAATCACAGTTTGAAAGTTGCGCATGGATAAAAAAGGTTTTACTTTGGTGAGAAGGCGAAGATGAAAAAAGCATGACTTTACAACTGCACTAATATGTTTATCGAATTTTAAATTATTATCAAATTGTACACCCAGGTTTCTGGCGCATGTGAACCTAGGTCGAGGTCAAAAATTATTTCTGTTTTATCTTCATTTAGGTTCAGGAAGTTATTTGCAAGCCATAATTTAAAATCTTGTAGACAGTCCAACAAGGGTTGTAAGGCTGATTTATCATTATGTTTTAGTGGAAGATAGATCTGAGTGTTGTCAGCATATAAATGAAAAGCAACTCTGTATTTATTAAAAATTTAAGTGAGAGGGAGCATATACAGGGAGAACAACACCGGACCAAGGATTGATCCCTGAGGAACTCCACATTTGAGAGGTATGTTAGAGGAGGAGTGATGGCCATTGCGAACACTGAACCAACTATTTGTCAAATAGGAGCGGAACCACTGTAGTACAGTACAACGAAGGAGTCAACAAGCGAGTCAACACAATCTCATTGTCAACCAAATCGAACGCAGCACTCAGGTCTAACAAGACTAAAGATTTCCCTGAATCAGTCTCAGTGAAAATATCATTTGAAACTCTTAAAAGAGCTGATTCTGTACTGTGTGAGGATTTAAAACTGGATTGAAAGATTTAATGTGTAGAGTTAACAGTCAAATATGATTGTAATTGAATCAAAACCAAAATTTTCTAAATAAAAGGTAGATTAGAAATCGGTCGAAAATTAGACAAAGTGGAGGGATCAAGGTTTTTTTTTTTTTAGATATAGTGACGCCACAGCATATTTAAGGCAGTTTGGGAAAGAACTAGTAGCTAGACATTTGTTAATGACCAGCAACAGTGCAGGACCAACAGTGTCAATCATTTGTTTAAGGAAATTATGCAGAATAACATCCTGGGGACATATTGTTGGCTTTATGTGACCTACAATTTCCCTACATAAGCCCAAGTCAATAGTCTTAAACTCAGACCAAGTGACAGAGCATAGTGAAACATCGGGCAAAGTATAATCCGAGTAAGACATCTGAGATCTTAAAATTATACATTTCACTATAAAAAAACTTTCCAAAATTTTCACAGAGAGAGACAGAAGGCTCAGAAAAAGGCTGCACAGAAGGGTTTAAAACTGATTTAATGGTAGAGAAAAATGTTTTAGTCTATGGCAATTGTTTGTGATAAGTTCAGAAAAATATAAACATTTAGCAGCCTTTGCAGCTTTCTGAAACATGTTGTAGGAGTTACTCAAGATTCATATGAAACCTGCAGTCTGTCTTTTTTACATTTACATTCAGCACAAGCCTGTCTGAGTGAGCGTGTATTATCATTATGCCAGGGCACGGGCACAGGCTTATGATTTTTAAACCTTAACGGCGCAATGGAGTTCATGATATTGGCACAGGTGGAAATAAGATAAAAATGTTCACCAGCATCCATATTATGCAGTGTAGACCATTTCCAGAGATTTGCATGCTTCCTGATATGTAGTTGATAACGCTTCTCAGGAGTGTGTTGTGAGAGAGTGTGATAGACGTGCCAGTGATAGATTTTTCAGGGTTTGGTCAGCAAGGGGAACAGAGAAAAGTACAGGCCTGTGGTCAGAGAATGTTTCACAGCTGATTTCTATTACAGAGATTGAAAAACCATGGGTTAATATTAAATCCAGTGTGTGTCCTTGAGAGTGTGTGTGGGACCCATCGAATGTTTGATTCAATTGTTTGCCACAACTGTTTTACTATCAACTGTCATAGTTATATTCGTATCCATGTTGCTAGTTATAGCCATAGACACCCCACCTTTATAATAGGCTAGGCTCATTATCCATGTTACATACACTCGGCAGGTGGACATCCCCACAAATTGCCCTGGCCCATAACTACAGACACATCTCAGATGTTCTGATTTCTTTATTAATTAAGGAAAGACCAATGCTGGAATAAAAGGGATTGTAAATAACTGATCAAATAATTTTAATAACTGCAGTAAAAAGTGAAAATCGGATCAAAGTCTAGCAAAAATAATGACATCAAAAGAGGTCCAGACCTCTGCCCAGGTATGGATGCTCCAAATTGTAAATAGATGTTAACTAATTACTGCACTCAATTAGAGATCTGGGTAGCTGAATGTGGTTTCCCAAAGATGGGAAGTTTTAGTACAAGACAGATGGGCGTTCTGTCTGCCAGGGGCTGGGTTACGATGTCCAAGCTACGGTGTATCGGAGAACCGGCGAGTAAGTGTTTTTTTCTTTCTCTCTCTTTCTCCCCGTGAAGCTCCGTGTTGGTCTTTTCCCTCTCTTTTAAATTGTACTATTTTTTTGTTGTTGGGGGATACTGCACTGTTACAGGGAGTACCCCTCTATTTTTCATTATTGTTTCCATCCCCTTGTCTCCTCCCAGATTCAGGAAGGGGGGGATGACCTGCCAGCAGACAGGGCATAAGGCATGTCCTACCCCAGGGATAGGTGGGGGGGTGTACGTCATGCCGGGGGCTCCCCGGCCTGAGAGAATGAGGGTGGAATGTGACAGGGTGGAGGGTGGAATGTGACAGGGTGGAGGGCGGGGCCGGGTCGTGATTTTACACACCCGGTCCCTTATCAGGCTAATCGAGCCTCCGAGAGGGTTAAAGGCCGACTGCGGAAGGTGGTGCGACAGAGAGAGAACGTTTACAGGCAGCTGTCCATCATATGTGTGTGTGTTTGTGTCTTTTGGTTTTAGTTCTTTAATAAAAATATGATTTATATTGTCAAGCCGGTTCTCGCCTCCTCCTTTCCATTAATTGCTTTACAATATTGCTGGACTTTCACAGTACCCTTGAGCCAATTGTGTCCATGTGTATGTTTTTCCCTCAAATGAGAAACAAACCAGAATTGCGAGCCTTTATCAACTGGAATGCTGAAAAAAGCATTAGATAAGTCTACAACAGAAAACCATTTGCTATTTTTCAGCACTTGTGATAATATGGTGTTTGGATTTGGAATATTTGGAACATTTGGAGCTTGAGTGTGTACAACTGCTTTCAAATCTTGTACAAATCTCCATTCTGTTGGCTGGCTAGCATTACAAATCTTTTTGACAGGAAAAATTGGAGTTCGTACTGAAGATGCTGGACATGGCACAATTATGCCAAACTTTAATAATGGGACGTATCCCCTACTTTGCTTCCAATTTGAGAGGGTATTCAGGGCTCAACGCTAAGGATTGGGCCAGTGCTTCAGATTTTTTACTGACCTAGGCAGGACCTGAAGTGGGAGACCTACATTGACTCCATTGTGAAAAAAGCCCAGCGAAGGTTGTACTTCCTTCGCCAGATGAGGAAGTTCAATCTGCCACAGGCGCAGCTGATACAGTTCTACTCAGCAGTCATTGAGTCTGTCACTCCATCTCTTCTCCAACCCGTGCCGCGCCCACTTAGCCCCCTCTATCTGGCTGAACAAAAGCTGTTTAGGCATGCGGTGGCCAGGCATGCGGGCTACATGACCCAACCAACGCAACCCGCAGTCAAACACACACACACACACTTTATCACCAAGCAGAGTACAGAGCATCCATACATTATATGGTAAGGCAGGAGACAGAACAGACAGAGACAACACAAAGTTCCCAGAAGAGAAACAATAGAATACAAAGACTTATTAGAGAATAATTTTCTATAACAGTGTAAATGTTTGATCTGACTTTACGTGACTCTACAGAGCTCTAATTAACATTCTGACAACTTTAAGGAAGGCATAATGCGACTGAATCCATAATTTTCACTGATATATTCAAGCTGCTACTGGTCTTAGACTAAACTGGTAATAAATAACTATAATAATAAGATAATAAATTCAAATCATTATTCTCTGTGCCTGTTTGGGTTGGCTCTGCATTTTTGCAAGTAAAACAGCTTGTGTGCGGAAAAAATCATCGACAACTGTCAAATCGACAAATCATCAAAACTGAGAGTGGTAAAGTTAATATTTGACATTCTGGATGATATTCATTAAACTCGATATACATCTGTCTTTTACACGGTTCAAATTTTTAAACCTCACACACATAGTAATATTATTACCCCTATAAATAAAAGATTGGAAAAATGACTGTGAAATGTTCAGAAAAATATCCCTTTTGTGAGACAAGGCTGTTTTTTCGAAATGTATGTGGCTATGTTAATCCGCACTGTTAAATCTGCTTACTCTTTGCACATGTTAATAATTATAATCAGTATTAAATGCATTGTTTATTGCACATTTCCTTCTTGCTCTCTGCTGCTGTTACTGGGATGGTGGGTTAATATACATTGTGTATATAATATATATATAATTTGTGAAAATTGGTAACTAAATTTGACAGGATGGCTTGGTTTCATTAGTTTGATTATGTATTAGTATTACCTTTATACTGCATTTAATGTTTTTGCGAGTCTAAGAGGTTCAATGAGATATAGTGAATTATATTTGTATTTTTGCATCTGTGCTGGGATATCAAGCTTTTTCAATTAATTTAACGTGATACGGAGACGAGAGGATTCTCATTTATGCTAATGAGATGGAACCTGGTAAAGAAACCCCACCAGCACTGTATTTGAGCATAGCAACTCAAGAGCCCGTATCTGAATCAGTTCGGAAAAGATAAATAAATTATGTGTACATTATATTGTGACTCCTTGGAAAACAGACCATACAGTTTTTTTGTAAACCCGTGTACGGAAGACAGCAGGCTACTGTAAACGTGACCGTGATTCGATTGGCTATGGTGACTATGGCGTGGGTGGACCAATAATAGTAAACAATTCCCGTGCGCGCATGCGCACTGCGCGTGACGTAATGGAGGTTTGTCAAGGGAATCATCTGCTGTTAGCTGAACATTTCTACGAAGCTTGAGGGCAGCTATTAGGGTTTTATTCGATAAAGTCGGTAAGTGTTTATATATTAAACTGTTTTTATTTCCATATAAACACTATTCCGATAGTTAACTATTTACATTCATTGTTAATAGTGTTAAAGTTGCCAGCTCAGAAGAACCAACCGTTGCACTTTCACTACAGCAACCATCAGATAGTTTACCAAGTTATGCTAATTTTATATTAGTTTAGACAATTGTACCTTGTAGAATGTTCACACCGCGTCGTGTACTTTGTATAATTTTCATTTTTAAGCGTATATGTTGCTTATAAAATTGATAATGTTGACGTTTGGCCTAACTCGTTAGCCTAGCCACACGACGTTTAAAGAGACGCAGGCCTTGGCCAATCAGCACCGAAGTTTGTGCATATGGGGCGTGGCCTGAAATGTGTGTAGACTGAATAGGTTTTGCTCTAACAATATCAGTGTTTGTCTCTCTCTCATGAGCACACTAGGGCTTTTCTGAAAAATGCGGTTCAACAGTGGTTTGGTTAGATTTTATGGATTGCACACAGTGCTGTTTTAAACCTGACTTTTTGACAAGCAACAGCTGTGGTTTACTCGGATCAGTGGGAGTGTTATGAAACTCAGGAAGCCAATAATTATGTCATGTCTGGGGTATAAATTAAATGTGTGTTATAGTGGCAGATTTTCTGGGAAATCCGTATAATAATAGCATTGTAGTCATCCCTCAAATATTATTAGTGCTTAAACATGACTGAACCCTTGATTGTATGCCACACATATGTAGCCTTATAATATAGTGTGTTGCATGTCATTTATTTTAGAATATAATATTTTTTTTGTAAATGGCATAGATTAGATACATGCATGCTTTGTATGGAAATGTAAATTTTCATGTCCCAGAATTTTGCAAACAGCATTTTTAAAAATGGTTAAACCCTGTAACGCCTGATATATGAAAGAGTTGTCAGAAAATAATGTTTTGACACTAAACTGTTTTTAGTACCATTAGACAAACAATAAAATATAAATGGTAAAAAAATATATTTTATTTTATGTATCATATTGGATACATAAGGCTTTAAATGTCATTATCCTACTGAGGCCCAGCTATTAATTTTTGTCTAGGACATTTGTTGTTTAAGTTTTTCTTAGCCCATACATGCTACGGTAAATCTTGTGGTATTATCTGATGACTCCCTGGGCTTTTCAGACATACCTAATGTTTGAGAGTTTGGCCATGACAACTTTCTCTCCTTGGTCTATAAATATGGATTGAAATGTGTCACAGTTCCATTCAGCACATCAAATACAGTATGAATAAAATATCATTTTTTCAATTAACAATTTTTATAATTTGTATGCACAAAACACCATATGGCATTTAAAAAAAGGATATTCTAAAACTTTTATAGTTGGGTCTCAGGAACTTACAAGAAGCTTATAATGTAAAATAATGAGATCTTTATAATGATAGAGCAGGCTGCATATATGAAAATAAACAGAAATAGTTCACACTTTAACAGATCTTATTTCCAAAGCTTTGATGTATTTTTAATTTTTTTTGATGGTCATGAATGTAATATAAATGTGATTGAGAGATATACCTCAAACACCCGTTGTATCATATTTGATGGTGTATTTGACGACATGGATTTCAATGGGTATTTTCAATAAAATAATAGACAACATTTTAACCAAGTACAAGTTGCTTATATTCAGCAAATGCTCTTTTTAAAACAGCAGTAACAATATAATAATTACTGTCACTTTTACTTTATTAAAATCAGCAATGTCATTAAAATCATTTTCCATCAAGAAATGCCTGGAAATTTCCATCAGGTGGCAGTAGATATCTAATTCAATAAAGACAACAGGAATTTGGTAAAATTTGTATTATGTTAATGATGCACAGTCTTTTGAAAACAGCAAATCAAATTTGATACAGGTGGCGTTATAGGGTTAAAAACGTAAAGGAAACGGGTGACCATTTACAGGACATGAAATATACACTTATACATTCATGCAAATTTTAATCTAAAACCTTGATGGACACAAATATGTGTCAACTACCTATATACTGTTTTAACATTAGCTGTTCATTGAGATTTCAGTCATTATAATTTTCTTCAAACAGGTAATAAGGTCTCGGGTCAGTCAATATGGCCTCTGACACGCTGGCCTCTAGGGGTATTATGACATTTTACCCCACTGTTGAGGAGTTCATGAACTTCAACTGTTACATTGCGTACATGGAGTCAAAAGGTGCACATAAGGCAGGCCTGGCTAAGGTAAGAGGAAAAAAATGCTATGCTAATCAATAAAGCTACTCCTGTCAAAAACAAATTCACATTGCCAAGCATATTGTTCTTGATTTTGCGATCCTACAGATCATCCCCCCAAAAAACTGGAAACCCAGATGTTCATACGATGACATTGATGACCTGTTAATACCTGCGCCGATTCAGCAGGTTGTGACTGGACAGTCGGGGCTGTTCACACAATACAACATCCAAAAGAAGGCAATGACTGTGAAAGAGTTTCGCAAAACGGCCAACAGTGACAAGTAAGTTTTGTCTGCCCAAACCTATGGTCATTTTGTAGTGAAAATGAATTGTAACCACACCTGCTCTTCTTATTTAAGATTTTGCAGCCCTCGATATGATGATTTTGAAGAGCTTGAAAGAAAGTACTGGAAAAATGTAACTTTTAACCCACCTATTTATGGAGCCGATGTAAATGGTACACTTTATGACCCAGTGAGTAAACACTTCTAAGCAATTTCAAGGAATAAAATTTGGTTTCAGTTTTGCTTTGAGTGCTCTCTTTTTTTAACATTTCATTTGTTCATTTGTCATTTGTTTTCTTTCTTGCCTTATGCAGGATATCAAAGAATGGAATGTTGGGCACTTGAATACCATACTTGACACTGTGGAGAATGAAAGTGGTATCACTATAGAGGGAGTGAACACGCCCTACCTCTACTTTGGCATGTGGAAAACCACTTTCGCTTGGCATACCGAGGACATGGATCTCTACAGCATTAATTACTTGCACTTCGGAGAACCAAAGTCCTGGTAAATTTGCTTGTAAAAACTGTGGCTTTGACTGGAAAGCAGTCTGGTTAAAGACTTGATAGAAAAATATAATTTGTAGGTGAAATGTCAGTCCCTAGGCATATAGATGATTGTTGTAAATATCTGTCCCTATGCCAAGTGGTCAATTAATTTGTAATGTTCTCTCAGGTACTGCGTGCCTCCGGAGCATGGGAAAAGACTAGAGCGGTTAGCCAAAGGTAAAGAGGCGGAGGCCCAATTTACAGCCTTTTTCATCCTCAATTCATTACACTTCATTCATTTTAATTAATTTGTTCATGTGTAACTAGTTTAGACAATGTTGCATGTAATCTTCCCCAGGATTTTTCCCTGGAAGTGCACAAAACTGTGAAGCATTTCTCAGACACAAGATGACTCTTATTTCCCCATCAATTCTGAAGAAGTATGGGATTCCGTTTGAAAAGGTAGAGTTTTTGCATGTTATTGTGAGTGCATTGTGTCCCACTGCTTGCTTGTTTTCAATCTGTTTTCAGAACTTTGTGTTCAAAACTGTCTCATCATCGCTTGGTGCATGAATTTGTTATTAAATGTATGAGGAAGTTTGGTGACATCATGGTCCTAATTTGTTTTTTTAGATCACTCAGGAGGCTGGGGAGTTTATGGTGACTTTCCCATATGGCTATCATGCAGGCTTCAACCATGGTTTCAACTGTGCTGAATCAACCAACTTTGCCACAAGACGATGGATTGACTATGGAAAGCAAGCCATTCTGGTGAAAATATAAAATGTTACTATATCCAGTTTATCAGCATGCCGAAGAAGCATTCTTTATCAAATAAAAAAAATGTCTGTTTAGCACAGTAACTCAATCTTTCTGTATTTTCCTCAGTGTTCTTGTAGGAAAGACATGGTGAAGATCTCCATGGATGTATTTGTAAAGAAATTTCAGCCTGAACGTTATGATCTGTGGTTGTTGGGCAAGGACAATGCGCCCATTGACCATTCCAAGCCCACGCCCGAGGCAGCTGTGTTTCTTGGTGGAGAGGCTGGAAAAAGTGGCGATCAGGAACTCTGCATTGACAACCAAAGTAATGATGGGCAGAAGAAGAGGTGAAAACTAAATGCTGTTGCATACATTGTTTTTCTGCTTATTTGCACGTAGTGATTCCAAAGAATTTCATATAAGATCTAAACAATTTTTAAGATACTGTAAATCTCAATGTCTAACCTAAATGCTTTTTTTTTTTGTTTGTTAATACATTAAATTAGCCTGGCCAAACAAAGAATAGGAACAAAAAGACACCGAGTATGTCTGGATTTACCTGATGAAGTTCTTCCAAAGAGTGAAATGAATGATGAGGAGGCTGAATATGGGAAGAAAGGAAGATTGTCTCCATATGCAGAACAAAGCAGACAGTATGGAGGTATGTTCTGTAGTTATGGTCTTAATTTACACTGTTCCAGTTTCGCACTTACATTTTTTTATCATAGAAATAATTTTTAAAATGTATCTGATGTGAATGTGGAAAAAGCAATATTCATTTCATTTCAGAATTCAAAAAAGAAGAGAACCTGCTGTCCCTTGAGGGTTTGACTAGTATAAAAATGCTTCCAGTTTCCAAAAGCACTTCATCTAGGGAGTATGTAAAGGACACATGTTGCGGTACAGCAAACTCTTTTGCCAAAACAAGTCCACCGTCCCCAGTCTTTCCACAGCCATTCCCAAAGCATCATCTCTCTATAGCATCTGTCTCTACTGCCCCTCACTGCCTGTCGGCTGTGCCACAGATTTCCTCCAAACCAGGAGTGGCAAGCCTTCTCTTTCATCGAACTTTGAGTCCTTCAGATGCTCTGCAGGTTCACAGCTATGCAGCCAGATCAACACTCTTTAGACCTCAACATCTCAGCACAGAGAAACCCACAGGAGACCTCAAAGAGCCAGACACCAAACCAGATGTGAGGCCAAATTTGCACATGCCAGAAGCAAACACAGTCAAGGTTTGTTACTCTATTGCATTAAGTGTGTGGATTTGAGCTACAGTGGCCTCAAAAAGTATTTGAACACTTAAAGGTGCAATATGTAAAAGCATTTCCCAATTGTATTTCGACACCCCGGGTTGCCAGAATTGAAACAAATTAGTGGGCAAACACAGTGCGCTGCAGCCATGGAAGCCAGCAATACATCTAGCTAACATTGACAGAGTTTTAAAAAATCCACATGAGCTAGTCTATAATTTGCAAACAATAAAAACATTGCAAACGTATACATTAGCTGATCAACTTGCAGTCTGAAGCTCGTCGCTTGCCTTTGTCAGTTCGCTCATTGCTGTTGCGTGTCCTCAACCTAGCAACCCATGTGGGGACGAGTGGGTGGGGGAGATAACTTTCTCCAATATTTTGAATTCGGACTGCACTACCCATTTTAAACACTTGATGTCAATGTTACATATTGCTCCTTTAAGAACTCTTAAATCGATGAACAAAATATTAAAGGAATAGTTCACCCAATAATGGAAATTCTCTTAAAATTTACTCACCATAATGTGATCCCAGATTTGTATGACTTACTTTCAACTGCTGAACACAAAAGAAGATTTTTAGAAGAATTTCTCAGTGCTGTAGGTCCATACAATTCAAGTCAATGGTGACCAAAACTTTGAAGCTCCATAAATCGGATAAAGGCAGCATAAAAGTAATCTATAAGACTCCAGTGGTTAAATCCATATCTTCAGAATCGATATGATATGTGTAGGTGAGAAACAGATCAATGTTTAATTCCTTTTTACCATAAATCTCCACTTTCAAAATTTAAAGGAAAGTGAAAGTGGAGACATTATTAATTATATAAATATTGATCTGTTTCTCACCCACATCTATCACATCGCTTCTGAAGATATGGATTACTTATGGATTAAGACCATTGGAGTTTTATGGAATACTTTTATGTTCCTTTGTGTGCTTTTTGGATCTTTACATTTTCTGGCCACCTTTCACTTAAATTGTAAGGACCTACAGAGCTGAGATTCTTCTAAAAATCTTTGTGTTCAGCAGAGGATAGAAAGTCACACGTCTGAGATGGCATGAGGGTGAGTAAATGATGAGAAAATTTTCATTTTTGGGTGAACTTTTCCTTTAACTACTCTTTCCTCAGCATGAATATGAGGGTGAGAAAGAGAACAAGAGCATGAAGAGAAAACTGCAGCCGCTGAGTAAGCTGCCCCGCTTTCATCCCCTGCTCAGAGAGAGCTCCATTAATGACGGTTAGTTTTCTTGATACTGTTCGTACATCGTTGTGTAGCTGTTTGTATCCTCGCTTATTAACTCCTTCACCCCTCAGAGATTCAGGAACATGTAGCTGCGCAAGAGGAAACCGATCCCTGGGCCAGACTCCTCGCTCCCATGTGGCAAAGCAAGCCACGCAACTTCAGGGCTGAGAAGGATTTCAACTTGCGCATGGGCCTGCAGCCTCCATACTGTGCAATCTGTAGTATATTTCACACTTACAAACAGGTACCACTATACTATTGTCATTAAATTATGCTATTAATATTTAATCATTTATACTTTAGCATTAAAACTACTGTGCCCTGTTACCCAAATTTCAGAATTGGGTCTAGTGCCTTAAAGGTGATATGTCTCATTTTTGTTTGATTTTAAAATACTTTCTCATATCTGAGCTTAATATGGTGAGACACTTTAAGCAATCCATTGGTAGGTTGATTTCCTAAAAGTGTAAACACTGTGGAACTGTCAAAACATTGTTCTATTTGTTTGAGTATCCCGACCAGCCTACTGCAATATTTTAGCATCCAACGGTGTCATTTTTGTGCAAGACTGACAAGTAGAAGATGAGAGAAAACAATCTGTTTGAAAACAATTATCATTTTTCTAATTTGGTCTGATGCCACTAAAGGAATAGAAATTACACACATCACCTTTAAAACCACAGTGTTTAATTTAGTGTTTAAAGAAGTGCAATCTGTTTTGGGGTTTTTAGCAGCGAATTTAGAAAATTAATTGAAGACATTATGAAATTTGACAAAGTATTTATCCCTTCATTAGTGAGGTAATAAGTGAACAGCTGTTTAGAAGCACTGAAAGTTAGGGGTATGCATCACTTTGGCGGTTCTTTCATTTAGAGTGATGTAATCAACCTGAGTCAGAGCAGTTCTGCAGCTGAA
The DNA here is from genome assembly GCA_032164185.1 of Moxostoma hubbsi. Lineage (NCBI taxonomy): Eukaryota > Metazoa > Chordata > Actinopteri > Cypriniformes > Catostomidae > Moxostoma > Moxostoma hubbsi. The sequence continues at coordinate 17,952,709 of JAVLUX010000009.1, read as the reverse complement.
GGAGAAGACCAGCAGAGGAGCAAACCGCTGATTCCAGAGATGTGCTTCACTGGCAGCTCTGAGGGACACCTGTCCACCCCTCATCTGGAGGAAGACAGCACAAGCAGACTCGTCAGCTGCTCTGTTTGCAGTGTGCGCGTACATCTCAGTAAGTAGTTAATTTAAATAGCTGGAATATGTGCAGTGACAGCATTTTAAATAGTGTTGAATTACTTAATATACATTAATGGCTATTTAGGCATTGTTTTAGGCTATCTTGTGTCTAATGCAGCCTTTCTAAAAAAAAAATAATTAACACAATAATTAAGTGCTGGGTAACGTTAATGTAACTTCATGACAATAATAGAAAATAAGGATAAATATCTACTTTAAAAAGAAACGTTACAATTGGGATATATTGAGATGCTCTTGATGATTTTTACCTTCAATGTTCACATGCTGGCCAAAAAGCCGCCTCAAAGTGGGTGCGAGCAATGTTTCAGGAGGATAGAATTCCTCCACAATCCCCTGCAAACATGTATTCAGCTTTTCTGGATCCAATCAATTTCCAATGAATAAAGTCCCGCTTTTTTTTCCTCATTGAATATCCTGTTTCTCTTGGAAATGTGTCACATAACAGAGGTTAAATGGGTTGCAAATGCCTTTTTTATTTACTTTGACTATAAGTCTTAAAAACTAAAATGTGATTAAAAATGGGGGGAAAATGGGGAGTGGTTGCATCATCTAAGCATACACATTGCTTTATAGGTTGATTTTAATTTGAACCTAAAATCTTGATGTTGCACAAGAAAAGTTTGTCTGTTATTTGTCAGCTACCCAAAAAGTGGATTTTAATAGATTCTTTGTCTGCAGGTTGTTACGGAGTGTCTCGTGACACAAAGCTGGACGGGTGGAGGTGTTCCCGCTGTGAAGCTAATGCCATTGCTCAGGTGAGTTTGACCATTTGCGTACAGCTAGAGTCAGTTTTATATCTACAAAATCTCTGCTAGAGTTTTACATCACACTTTGATGAAATGCATGACTAGGTTTTTCCAGTTTCTCCTACTTGCTCTCAGCTGCAGAATTCCCAGTGCAGTCGCTGAGTATTTGTGTCTATCCCTCAGGACTGCTGTTTATGCTATCTCCGAGGAGGAGCTCTGCAGAAGGCCAACAATGATAAGTAAGTAGCTTGGTGCCTCTTGGTGGAGCACTTCATAGTCAAGACCAGACATTTTCAATTATACCCCTCTCATTTGAAAGACACTTGTCTGTGCTGATTCTCTGAGCTGCTGACAGCATGTTGTACCTCAGGCACTGATGAAACCTGCTAAGGAAGAAAATTTGTTTTTTTTGCAGGTGGGTCCATGTGTTGTGTGCTGTGGCAGTGCAGGAGGCTCGCTTTGTGAACATTGCAGACCGTAGTCCTGTTGATCTCAGTTGTATCCCACTTCAGAGGTTCAAGCTGGTGAGTTTAAGCTGCCCAAAAAAGGTCTTTATTTTGTATGCGTTTCCAGTGCAGCATTGTAATAACTCTAAGTCTGATTACAGTGTTGATCGACATGGAAAGTAGATTAAATAATTTATTTTAATACTCAGCAGTATTTATCGTCAATAAAACAATGAGAATCTTAATTAGTGGGAGTGTATCAGACTTGAACACTCAAATTTACAAGTTAATATCAACTTTCTAGTTAGTAACTCCATTACATTGCTGGTATGTGTAGGTCTACTGCTGTTTAAAGTATGGTTCACCTAGAAATGAAAATCCTTTCATCATTTACTCACACGGATGCCATCCCAGATGTGTATGACTTACTTTCTTCTGCTGAACATTTTTAGAAGAATATTTCAGCTCTGTAGATTCAAACAATGCAAGTGAAAGGTGGCAAGAACTCTGAAGCTCCAAAAAGCACATGAATGTATCATGAAAGTAATCCATACCACTCCAGTGGTTAAATCCATATCTTCAGAAATTATTTGATTGGTGTGGGTGGGAAACAGTTGAATATATTAAGTTATATATATTTAAAATGATTATTTAATTATTTTTTTTACTATAACTCACGTTCATTTTTTTTTTTTTTGGGCGATTCACAGACTTTGTGTGTATCTCCACCCGCTGGTCGAGGCTGGGCAAATGTTAAGATTTATAGTAAAAAAAAAAGAAAAAAAAAGGGCCTAAATATTTATTTATTTCTTAACCCCACCTATCATATTACTTCTGAAGATATGGATTTAACCACTGGAATCGTGTGGATTACTTTTATGCTGCCTTTATGTGATTTTTGGTCCTTCAGAGTTCTGGCCTTCATTCACAACCGTGCTGAGATATTCTTCTAAAAATCTTCATTTATGTACTGCTGAAGAAAGAAAGTCATTCACATCTGGGATGGCATGAGGGTAAGTAAATAATGAGAGAATATTTAGGTGAACTATCCCTTTAAGCAGTATTATAGAGGATTTTGTTTTGGAAATCATATATATTTTTCATGTAGGCAAAAGATGTCAAATAAATAGCCTAAATCAAAGTCTTTGTTGATTTCATGTTTCCATTTTCAAAGACATAACTAAGAAAAACATATTTCTTTGTAGAAATGCCTGTACTGTCGTAAGTGGGTGAAGATGAGTGCAGGTTGCTGTGTGCAGTGCTCTCACGGCCGATGCTCCACTTCCTTTCATCCCACCTGTGCGCAGGCAGCTGGAGTTCAAATGCACCCAGACGACTGGCCATTCATTGTCTATTTCACCTGCTGGAGACACAAGGGTGGCACACACTTGGAGGTACAGACACAACACACTGTAGCACGTCCAGTCTGAAAAGAGCATGATAACAGTTTAGATATGATCATCAAACAATGTAAACACAAATATACAGATTTGCTGAAGGGCAGTTTTATTATGTACATGTGCCCGCTATCCACTTTGTTTGCCTTTACCTACATGTTATGACGTACCATAATAAATCTTAATAGTCTATGTCAGTGGTTCTCAACTGGCAGTCACAGGTCTTCTCTGACAGCAGGGAAAATAATGAGTTAAATGTATATAATTAAATGCAATAAACCATATTATCGTGCATCGTTAGTATAGCAAAATATATAGGGTTATAAACTTTCAAACAGATAATGCCTCCCACATAATTTGCTGTTGACGTCACACATTTTGCATCTGATCAAACTTTATGGTATTTTGTGTGCTCATTTTTGTGTGGCTTGGTAATATGGCTAATACCACTACAATATTAGGCTCAGTGTTTGTTCCATATATATAAGGTTGGTAAATCACACTTTTGCTGTTGTTTCTGCGTCTAGAAAAGTGTCAGGTTTCCTGTTTAGCCTTAGGCATGGTAATAAGTTTGCATATTGTTTGGCCAATGCAGTTTATTTTAATATTAATAAATATCACTATTTGGTTTTAAGTAAATTTGTATTTATACTTTTGTTTAGTAAACAAAATTGGTACTGTGTTGGGTTTCCATTTGATATCCAATGTACAATCTGGGTCCTGAAGTAAAAACCAGTTGAGAATCACTGTTCTATACTACACAAGATTTTTTAATCACACCTGTGTGATTTATTAGGGTGTAACTTTAGACCAGTATGTATTGTACAGTAAATGTTTCTACCATCACCTGTTGTTTTTGTTATGCAGGGTGATGAATATGTTTCAAACATAAGTATAAGTTATTCTCTTGCAGTTAATAATCTAGTATGTTTGATTGCTATTGTTAACAGTTGCCTGCAAGCGATGTGTGGTACTTTGTCTGGTCTTAGATACCTGATTTCTGATGTGATCATTTTCAGCGCAACAAGGCATCAATGCGGGAGCTGGAGAATGGACAAAAAGTCATCTGCAAGCACAAAAACGGCCGATACTACCATTGTGAGGTTGTTGAGCTGACCAAGGCCACCTTCTATGAGGTCATCTTTGATGATGGCTCATTCAGTGACAACCTGTTCCCTGAAGATATAGTGGTAAGAGCCACACAGGTTGAAAGAACTTTTGGTGATCAATTTTGAAGTGTCCTGTTCTGAAGTTATTTTGATCCTTTATTTCTCAGAATAGGGACTGTCGGCTGCTCGGTCCACCACCAGTGGGCGACGTAGTTCAAGTGCGCTGGACAGATGGTCTGATTTATGGAGCCAAATTTGTGGCCGCTCATTTCATCCCAATGTACCAGGTCAGTGAACAACAAACATACTTGCACTCAAAATATGGGTTAGAGTTCATTGCATTTCAGCCACAGTGGCATGGCTAGAAGGATCACTGTTTTCAGTGTATACTGAGGACTGATATATTGTAAAGTAAGAGAGGTGACTAATCTATGCACTGTATACAGTTAAAGTTTAATTTCATAGCATACACTACCATACATATCCACATAATAAAAAGGTACAATAATGGCTTTGTCTTTTTCCATGATGTTGACCTTTATTGTGGTTGTTGATTTATAAATGACTTAATTATTTTCCAGGTGGAATTTGAGGACGACTCTCAGAGTACTGTTAAGAGGGAAGACGTGTACAGTTTGGATGAGGAGCTGCCTAAACGGGTTAAGGCACGTCTGGTGAGTTGATTTCCAGCCAGCATTGCACTCAAAATAAACAATGACAGAAATATTCTAAAGACTATGAAGGAGGTCCCACCCCATGGTTCATTAATGTATTGGAAGAAGCATATGCTAGGCTATGGTTTGCATTTTTTTTTATGTTTTCATATTGCTTCTTAAGGCTCATGCGTCTCCACACTACATGATAAACTTTGGGTGCAAGGTTAAAGCATCCAGGGGCATCTCCATATATAAAACATTGTAGAAATAATTAGAAACACTTTTTTTATCAAAATAAGATTGGATAATAATGACCCTTTTATCAATTTGCACAGGATTAGTATAACCTGCCCATTTTATTGAAGGTAAAAGACGCTGTATTTTGTTTCTACCGCTGGAACGAACAGTCCATAAAAAAACAAAGATTAAAATCATCATTACCCCATGTCCCCATATAAAACTAATCCCCTCCAAATAGAGCTTCTGATTATTAAACCTTTTTTTATATATATATTTATTAAACAACCTTATCAGCCATTACCGATAATTGGTAAGTGCATCTGTGCATCGCTAGTACTTATTCCTCACTATAAAAACTGGATACTAAAAGTTGTCAAGACACAGTATTGAGTGTATACTTTTCTGTCTCTAGTCTGTGGCATCGGACATGCGCTTCAAAGGAGTGTTTGTGGAGGAGGAGGTAATGCAGGACTCGAAAAGACAGCGGGTGATCAACTCTCGCTACAGGGAGGACTACATTGAACCAGTCGTCTACAGAGCCATCATGGAGTAATTGACTCCTAATCACCAAGTCCCCAGAAACTACATTGGTCAACAAACATATCAATTCGCCAGCTTCATTCAAAATATAACATACAGACAAACAGGCTGGACCAGATGCTTTAAGAGGACAAACATAAAGTCATACAATGGGACAACTGCAAATACATTTCCACCACAGAGCCTTTTGTTTTTATAAAACATCAAGATCAAATTTTAGACCTTCACGCTGAGAACGAATTCTTGCAGAAGTGTTCTTACTGTGAACAATAATATCTGCAGTTGGCAAAGGCTCCGATGAGATTTCCAACAATGGAATATTAACTAAATCCAATAGAACAGGCATGTTTGTGTAAGGGTGTTTGTTTGTTCAGACAGCACGCAAATGGCTCAGGCTCTGTAGGAGTGTTTGACGGCTCTCCAACTCCCACTATCATCAATCAGATGGTAGTAATGTTTCAACTGTGTTTTTTAATCCCTTCCCTGCAGACCCACTGGTTGTGACTGCACATGAACAGGCCTTTAGACCATCAGACAGCTTTTTTAAGTCAAGTTTTTTGCAATATCTGAATCTCATGGATGAATCTAGTCTTTATTAGTATGAGCAGCTCTTTTGTGTGATCTACTGTAAAGATGGGACATTCTAGGAAACTGTTGCTTCATACTCTCACATTTATGCTTTTGGTTTGGATCAGGTTTATTTAATTTATATTTCTGATGAAGAGCAAAGAATGCAAATTTCCTGATTGCATATTAGTTCTGGAGTTACTTTGTAAAAATAAATGTATGTGTTAGAGCAAGATTTTCTATACTTTTTTTACTTGGTTGCATTTCTATGCCAACACAGAATAACTTGTGGCTAGGCATGGTCAAAATGGTGCACTTAACATGTTTATTTTTCTTCAGTTCAATAATACTTAAGGCAGGGAAGGTAACCTCTCAAAGTGCTCCATTTGGAGAGTGCCAAGACTGGTGCCTGGTTTCAATTACCTACATTATTTTAAAAATGTATTTTGTGGAGATTCCTTTAGCTGTATAGCATTATCATTCCCAGATCATTGTCTAGTTGTTTTGTGCATTTGCTTGGCATTACATGCCTTTCTCTTTAACTCTAGATCTACATTGTTAATTTAAGGCTAAAAACTTTATTTTTAAATTAAAAAAAAAATGCCTCCCGTCCCCATCAGCATCTTTGTTATTTGTCTGATTTCAGCCTTCCAAGTGTGAGTTAAATGACATGAGAGCTTTCATACGCAGCCTTTATGACAGGTCTAGTTACCTTTAATGTGTGCCTGTACATACTTTGGGTCAATTTCTGTCTCTCCTTTCTCACAGCATTTTATCCATTCACTGTTATAATGTTGAAAATACAACGTACATACACATAGAAGCTGCCACCTACTCCCAACCAGGTCAAGCGTACTTAACTTATTTATACCTGTTGAATTCCATAGAGAAATCATATCTTTAGCACCTCAGGGATGTTTTTGTTTCACTAAGTGTTTTTGTGTTTCCAAGCTCTGAGATCAAGTTAAGCTATTCCCAGGAAGTGTCGTGGTTGGCGAAAGTGTGGAGGAGATAATGAGGTGAATGTGTTATTCCATGCCATCTTTTCAGCTTGGCTAATTTTTTAATATTCTTGTGAAGGATGTCTTAGTTGACAGTTACCAGGCTCTGCCAATTAAGGTACATTGGATAATTATGTAAAGTTATCATTTAATTTGGGATCAAGTAATGACTCCATATGCTCATCGCCCTTTCAGAGGCTGTTTGTATATCATCATGGCTTGTTTTATGTCTTTGTCTCTGTACATTATTTCCATTTAAGTGGACATCCTAATTACAGCATGACAGCTAGACTTAACAGTTTCTCTCATGGGTTTTTTGGGGACATCCTGAGCATTCAAGATAACATTTTGTAGAGACTAATGTCCTTGGGTACAGGTCAGAGCAAACTGTAATATCAGCTTGTTGGAATCCAGTGTGTGTTTATGCTTTAAAGTCAACATGAAATGGCCTTCATCAACCCATTTTACAAACATAACCCGGTGTGTTAAACAGGATATTCAACAAGAAAAATGGTAGGGCAGGCATTGACTGGATCACCAGAAAAGTGGGCATTACTTACTGGAATATGATTCATAAAACCAAAGTTAATATATATATACTTTAAATATTTTAAATTCAAATCCATTTTAATTTATAGGAGAAGTACAACTGGGCAATTTAACTTAATTCCTGGAGGACGACTGTCCAAATACAGTTTGGCACCATGCCTATTGAAACACATCAGGTTAATCAAGATCTTTAAGATTACTTGAAAATTACAAGCAGGTGTGTTTGATTAGCATTGGTACTAATGCTGCATTTCATTCAGAATTCCAGTTTGGAAGTCCATTGTACAAAAGGGCCTCAGTTTGTTCCTGGGAGACAGCAGGCGATCTGAACCTGAACAGTACGATGGAATGCCTTTATGGTTGGAGATATCAAATAGGAATATACCACATCCAACTTAAAACAAATGCAGCATAAACTCTGCAGTGGCACTCCAGGACGGGAGTTGAATACTCCTACATTACAGCACAAGTTATGCTGATAACGTCTTGCCATGTCCTATTTGAGCTGCTCACACTGGGTCTTTGTGTTGGTACAAGATCCCACACTGTTTCTAGGACTTGCACCATGACAGGCTGTAGCTCTCATTACAATCCTCACCTCAACATCAATGCATCCTCAACAGTGAAAACAAGCACTAAAAGGAGAAGTGTTAACAGACTAATCAATGCTAATAGGAAGCAGCCCCAAGAACAGTGCAACGTTCTGAGACCTTGAGCACACATAATGAGTTATAACTCTGTATGGGAGCTCCACTTTACTAGACAAACAGACCATCATACTGTCCCCTCTCCCATTATATTCACTTTATGGATTATATTAACTCCTGCTGACAGAATATCAAAGGCTTCAAATGAAGGGTATTATTGTCTATCTCTCCATCCCTCTGCCAGTATCTTACTGATATTACAGGAATGAGGCTATGGAAGAATCACACTTTTGACCCTTAAAAAGACCATTATACTTTTGTGTAGTTAATAGTGTAGTATTCTGTAAAAATTTAAAGGGATACTTCACCCAAAAATGTAAAATTCTCTCATTTACTCTCCCTCATGCCATCCCAGACGTGTATGACGTTTTCTTCTGCAGAACATGAACTAAGCTTGATTTCATACCTTTATCTCCATTTACATTTGTTAAATCAAAGTTTACTTAATCCATTTAAGTTGGGAATACGTTAATGCATTTTGTGGCTTTAAAGTAGCATTAATCAAACTGGTCAGGGGGTTTCCATTTCCCAGCATGCTTTGCATGGAACTCAATAGGCAGGTATGTTAAAATTAAGTGTTTTTGTGCAAGATGAATTCAGAGGGGATACTTGTATTTAATGTTTTGCCATGTTAAGATTCTCTGTTATGTTGGATATTTGGAGGTTACCATTATGGTGAAGAGTTGAGCTTGAACTAAAGATGAGGACAGGTAAGTAACATAAGTAAAATGTATTGCTTTGTTGAGTAAATGCTGTGCTAACTATAGCATAGTTACAAATCTAAACTCTTTAGTGCTTCAAACCGGTATGAATTTAGCAAAATAACATTACTTTCACAAGTGAGTACATAGGGAAATGAAATACATTTATTTGAGTTTCTTTGACACATCTAATTTTTTTTGGGTTCTACACAATACTCAAGTTCACTCTACACAATGTTTAGTGTTGAGATTTCATAGTAATTGTCAGTTAAGAAAACTCATTTAAAAAACTTGGGACCACTGTCCATGATTAAATCCAGTTCAGCCAAAGAGCTATTTTTTGAATGCACCCTAAATGTAAGTAAAGTGTAAATACATGTATGGATATAATAAGTAAATTGTTTCAAATGCTTCATGTAAGTACATAATTTAGTAGTTAAAGACACTTAATATAATGTCAGATCAAATCTTGAGCTGAAATTTTATGGTCTAAATGTTCAATTCCCTATAAATTATCTCAACAGAACATGGATTTTTTTTTGTTATTAACATTTTTTATTGATTCCAACTAAGAAAAGAATACATTTAACCACAGAATTATCCATACGGAATCAACTTCTAACCCTTTATAAGTGGGCGGCTATGGTTCCCGGCCCATGTGACTCCACATGCCGAAGTGTCCTTGAGCAAGACACTGAACCCCAAGTTGCTCCCAATGACAGGCTTGCACTTTGCATGGCAGCTCTGCCATCATGTGTGCGTGAACGAGACACAGAGTAAAGTGCTTTGAATACCAATAAGGTAAAAAGGGTCCAATGATGCAAAATCTTAAATTGCATCAGATGCACCCTTGCATCTCTATATGTAGACTTGACTTTTTTTAGAATCCTATCCCATACTCCCTCCTCCAATACCAAGTTTAAATCTTTCTCCCATAATCTCTTGAGAAGTTGAAGCCCCATCCCCCAGACTCTGAACTAATAGGGAGTAATACACTGATGCCTCATGACCTTTTCCAAAATAAGTAATCACCACTTCCAGAGTATCTGCTGCTTTTTAGGGGGGTGTATGCTACCCCCAAAAATAGTACAGACCAGGTGGTGCAGCTGTAAATACCTAAAGAACTAAGATTTGGGAATCCTAAAATGTTGAACCATATTTTCAAAAGATCTCAATGCTTCACTCTCATATAGGTCACAGAGCATATTAACCTCCCTCACAATCCACTCTGACCGGCAGAAAAGGGACTTATTAATATATCATTTTAGGTTCATCCAAATGCTCCAGACAACATTTAAATAAATGTCCAAATTAAACACTGGCGCAATGCTTGATAACGGGGTGTAACTTACTTCTAGTTAGTTTAATAGAAAGGCTTTGCAATGGCAATATAGGGGCAAGAACTTCCTGTTCAATACAAAACCAGGGAGGGGATCTCTCAGGTGGAAGCAACCAATAAGCCAAATGTCTGAGACCGAATGCATAATAATAAAACAAAATATTGGGTAGAACTAGCCCACCTTTGTCAGTCGGCCTATGTAACTTATTGAAATGTCATTTGGGACATTTACCATTCCAAATGAAGGACTTCACTATACTATCAAATTGCTTGAAATAAGAGAGGGTGACATCCATAGGGAGAGCTTGTAGCAGGTAGTTGAATTAAGAAACACAATTCATCTTAATAACATTAACCTTCCCAATCATAGATAAATGTAATGAAGCCCACCTGCCCACGTCACTCGAAAAACTTTTTTAAGGGTTTGAAATTAAATCAAATTTAACACACAAATTTTCTGGGAATAAAATGCCCAAAGACTTAATGCCTTGTTTGGGCCATTGGAAGGTGCCCGGTTGAAAAGCTGTTAGTGGGCATAACACTGTCAGAGCCAAAGCTTCGGATTTTGACCAATTAACCCTGTATCCTGAGAATTTAGAAAAGTAATTAATAATTCTGTAGAGGCAAGGCATAATGGAGTAGGAGACAAATAATAAAAAAATATCATCTGTATAAAGCAAAAGCTTATACGCCAAACCTCCCTCCACCATCCCTGGAAAATCATCTTCCTTTCTTATCGTGCCTGCTAATGGTCCCAGGGCAAGACACAACAATAATGGGGAAAGAGGGCAACCCCGCCGGGTGCCCCTGTCCAGAGTAAAATAATCTGAAATTAATCAATTTGTTTGTACTGCCACTACATGGTGTCTATAAAGTAACTTAATTCATCCAATAAAAGTATTCCTGAACCCATATCTTTCCAAAATCTTAAAAAGATAATCCCATTCTACCATATCAAACGTATCAAACGTCAAGTGAGATGGCAGAAACTGAGCTGAAGCTCACTAAAACTGAACTAAACTCACCAGGGCGTGATCTGAGACTAAGATGTTTCCAATTGAGCAATCAACAACAAATGAAATAAGGGACTTGGATATAAAAAAATATCTATTCTAGAATAAATCTTATGGACTGATGAAAAAAATTTATAATCCCTACCAGATGGGTTCAAAAGTCTCCAAATATCTGTAAGACCATGATTTTCACACATCCTATGAAGCGTCAGTGTTGCATTTGGGGGCTTACCCAATTTTGCTTCACTTGATATAGGATTTTAAGGAGATTAAGTCTCCTCCGAATATTATATCATGAGGGGTGCCCTGATCATCAACGTTAGATGTGTAAATATTAGCCAAAATCAACCATTGCCCCTGAATTTCTGCTAAAAATATATGTATGACTCAATAATAACTCTTTTTTATTCAAATTTAATCTGTTTGTGTAATTTGAATTGTAGATGTTTACTTATCAATGTAATGACTCCCCTGCTCTTACTTGAGCCTGCACTAAAGAATACATGCCCACTCCATATCTTCCCAAAATTTTCAGCTTCCTGTGGGGAAAGAAACACTATATCATATTTCTTACTTTTAAAGGTACAATGTGTAACATTTTTCATGTAATATTCACCTATTTTTTGCCAATGTGTGAATGGCTTGTAATGCAACTTAAAAAATTAGCTCTTCCCAGACTTCCTAGGTTGCCTATAAAAGCCTGTAGACTGATTTTCATGTGAAGGCAGCAGGTCGATTTTGAAGGGAAAATCCAAAGGATGTGATGTTTATGCGTGCTCCCGAGAGCCTTGCCTCAGACAGTAGCGTCTCTTCTGCTATTCAACAGTGTCAACAGACAGTCTGCAACACTAGATAATGTTATCTTAGAGATGGAATCCAGCAAACGTCCGGCTCCCAGTACAACACTAACTCATACACAAACTCAGAGTAAGCCAAAAAAAATAAAATAATTATCTACTGAATCCTGCCTGGCTAAGCGGGAACATGATCGTGGTTTAGTGAAATCTAGAGTGAACATCAGCAGGGCATTTGATTCCTAGAGGGACCTTCGTTCTGGTTTTGGAGATCAAAACCGACCCTGAATTGGCTTTCTTATTGGACAGGTAAGTTTACATAACCGCAAAGCATGTGAAATATAATGCCATAAGGATTGATCTGTGTAATTTTAGCTAACTTGATCTTGCCTGCTAATGATGACTAATTGAAAGCTACCTTGGCTCTAAACATTAAAATAATTTAAACAATCTTCTCTTAACTAAAAGTCAGGTTAATGTCAATGTTATTCTGTATTTATTCAGTAAGGTAAACTACAATAATACATTAAATGAATGCTAGACAATGTTCAAGATAATGCAAAAAGACCCATTCGTTAGTGTAATGTAACTTGGTTATACAGAAAATATATACAATCTATTATTATAAAACAATAACGCATCGATATATCAAAATGACAGTTGTGATGGAATCACATCAATACTGAATTGTGTCAACATATTTATAATGTACAGTCTATTTTATAAACAGCTACTGTCATCACCCACCAAATTTTGCTAACAGCTATTGATAAAGCTGACTAGCTAGCTAACGCCGATATAGGCTATAGTATAAATGCTGTCAATGTATTATGCAAAGAAAGGTTATTACTTCAAACTAGAGTATTGCATAGTCAGAACTATATCCACACTTTGATTTAGCCCTGTTCCAGTACTGGAGATTCAAATTTAATATACAGTCTCAAAGTTTGTATTAAAACAATTAAAACTGTGTAATTTGAATTATGCTACCTCATCTGTCAGCATGATGTCGGTGAATCACATTCAGCCTCTTTGTACATTACGTCATTGTTTTTGTCGATGATCGCTCGCATCCCTATGGAGTGTGTGCGTGAGCGCAAGCAACAGGTAGCTGGCTGCAGTTCACTTAATGGCCACAGATGTCATTAATAACAAGGGTTTCTGAATCTTACATATCGCACCTTTAAGAGAAGAAGTAACCTTCCTTCTTTTTATGGGATGCACCAACCCATTTACATTCCACGTGGAGAGAGAGACAATCCACTCATTTTAACATTTGACATTTTGACATATTAGAAAAAATAGATTGTGTGTCAAAAATAAAATGATAAAGACCACATTCCCCATTAGTGCAACAAACAAACCCTGAACTTTCACCGGAAAAAAAGAAAACTATGCGCATTAACCCTGTGCACGAAAACGCCAACTGGCATCCATCCCTCTAAACTCCAACAGTCCATGTTGTCTACGAGAGCCCCCATGACAAGTTTGCCATCGGATTGCTCAAGTCTGGTGTTTCTTAACAAAAATTGGTAAAACAGAAGATAATCTATAAAACAAACTCCAGCCCATAAGTGGAATAAACACACACACAAAAACTTGTAGATTCATCCACATAATTGTCTCGAAGGTGTGTTCCTCCACAAAACATGCTCCAGCCGCTAGCGGAACCAGCAAAAAAAAAAATCCTGCAAAATGTCCTGCAAGAAATATTGCACAAAACCAACTCCATCCAACAGGAGGCATAAGCACCCAAAACGAACATATTCACCCACAAGTTGTTTCATCGATTACGATTCTCTAGATCCTCTAGTTTTTCACAGATGCGTTCCAAATCTCCCTCAGTCACTAGTGGGTTTGCAACTAATTCCCTCTCCGATGACTTCAGATAATCGATACGTTTCTCAACATCCACAACTCTTGTAACCAACTTAGAGAATTTCGCCTCCATGGAAGTGATCGATCAACGTTTTACAGCAAGATCATCCAAGTCTGCAACGACCTTCGTCAGCATTGCTGACACATTCATCAATTCACGCCTGATTTCTTTCAGTTCACTGTCCGAATTGAGTCCAGGTCTTTCTGAGGATTTTGAATTCTTTGACATTTTGTCTCCCTAGAACATTTAAGAATCAGGGTGTATCGAATCTCATTAGTTTATGACACAAATAGTATTAAAACTATTAAAAACTACTTGCTGTTCAAACGTCTGACCCTCGCATGGCGTCACTTGACTCTCCTCCAAAGTTAATTCTTAAAATAATGTTAAGATGTACCTGGTCAGAAAGATAACTGGCCTTGTCCTCATTTAATCCTAATGAAAGCAAGTCCACCTTCACCTGTACAGCTCTCAGGTTTCTTTTTGAAGCACCTGTACAGCTCAGGTTTCTTTTTGAAGCACCCTGAAGTAGCAGACCCTTCAAAGGCCCTGCACTCATCCATTCTCTCCAGCAAACTCCATCAATTGGTGCAAGAACTGCTCTGACTCTTTTGGCTCTATCAAGAACTGATATAAGATCTCAGTCATTCCCTGAACTTATTCATGAAATGTAACTGTAACATTGTTCATTTTCAGCACATGGTCTTTTAGTATCTAGGACATTGACACCTGCTGAATGTTTTATATTGACTGTTTTTCTGCTCTTTTGTATAACTCAGGAAGTCTGATCCTGAAATCCTACTGTGATGTCATTAATTAAAATTGGAGAAGCTTGGCATTTAGACAGACTAACAGAGCTGAGCTGTATGAAGATGAACAGGATGAAATAGAGGTATTAGCATTTAACTGAGGAGCATGTTTTCTGCAGATTAATCTAACCTGTTTAGACAAGCACACAAATATATTTTGTTCATAGATTGCAATGCAATAAATGGTCTGGTATTGCCATTATATCTGATTAGCTGCTCTGAAGTGCTACTGAATTGTGCTATCTTTACTGAACTGAATATGGGTAACACAACCATGGAGCTTTGATCCAACTGGTAACACTTTTCCATGAACAAAAGATGTATGCTAAATAAAGACTGTTCTGAACTACTAAGGAGTTAACCTGCTGAGTGTGCACTGGATGAATGCTGACTGCTGTAGTATTCCAGAGACACAGTCTGTTTTCACAAGAGTATGAGTGTCAGTTCTTTTCTTATTTAATAAACTACTCACTAGAAGCCTTTCATTAAAACTTGTTTA
Organism: Moxostoma hubbsi; assembly: GCA_032164185.1. Classification (NCBI taxonomy): domain Eukaryota; kingdom Metazoa; phylum Chordata; class Actinopteri; order Cypriniformes; family Catostomidae; genus Moxostoma; species Moxostoma hubbsi. Next base: position 17,937,543 of record JAVLUX010000009.1, on the reverse strand, counting down.
CTCTTACGTCATGTTATTAAAGCTGCTGTAAGTGTATTTTAGAAAACCACAGATAAAAAAATAGCAATTAACAAATAGCAAGTTGCTGTTTGATTTCATGTTTATTAAAGGTTAATGAAAATAGCTTTAATTGGTACTTAATACATTTAAAAAATTACTAATTAGATTTAGCAAAGCATGTATTTCAAGTGTAATCAAATAAGATTAAAACTTGTAATCTAAGAAGATACATTACAGTTTTAGTGATGTAATTTGAGAGATATACTGAATTACATTTCAAAAGTAATTTACAAACACTTTAAATACTACTGATGAAATTGCAAGATCTGCAAACACATATTTCAAATGTACAAGGCATATACTTTATGTCTTGCTAAATGAGACCTTAGTCAGAGTAGATGCTGTGTTTGACAAAAATGAAAATAAGACAGACGTTCAGTCCATTCAATAGGTTGGACAGTCTTAATGTCTAATGTTCACAAACCATGTTGCCCACTGAATTTTTTTTTTTTTTTTTTTGGAGAGATGCCTTCTGACTAATTTGTTGGAGGATTATTTTGCACAATAGTGTAGATTACTGTGCACTGAAAAAATAGAATTTGGTTAATATAGCAGGGTACTTTCTACATTGAATAAATTAAATTGTGAACTTTAAAATATTAAGTAAATTCTACATTTGTACAAAATACAAATTCAACATAAAAAATTAATGCTCTAGCTTATAAGTAAATATTATTTATTATTGTTATCTTTACAATGCGTCATTGTATATTAGTATTGTGTTGTGTAAGTATATGTACATTTTATATGTAAATTGTGTTGTGTAAATATGTTGTTTATTGTGAATTGGTATATGTCTCGCCACTGTCAGGACTGTTATGTTGCTCGGAACTGCACACAAGACTTTCACCTACTGTTGCACTTGTGTACATAGTAGTGTGACAATAAAGTGATTAGATTTGATCATTTATTAATCCTAAAGGAGAAAACCTTGTCATATTTATTTGCTAATTTGAGTAAATTTCACATGCAAATAAAATAAGGACATTTTTAATTTTCGAAGCTGGTGTTCCCAGCATGCACCGGGCTGGAATAATTAATGAGTTTGCAGAGTTTCTCTCTTTGCAAGTTGATTTACACCAATCTTATTGTTGATTTTGTTGTCACATTTGATATCTTCTTGTTTTGTGAAGTCTGAAGTTCATTTTCTACTCAAAATTACCCATTCGTGATAAAAAAAAGAATTATCTGTTGATTGTTAACGTCATCGTCTTTTATGCATCAAGTGTTCAGGTCTGCGTGCATAGCTGTGTAATTTGTTTCTTTTGCCAATAAATTTAGGTGATGTTGTCTAATAGAATACATAGCATGTATAATGTGTTCCTGTGGAAGGCTTCCTTGTGTCATGTGGTACATGATTAAGTGCGTTTAAAATGTGTTGATATGCCAGTACTCTAATCAGTGCTACATTGCCTGAGTAAAATGTAATTGGGAAATTGTAATTAAAGCTACCAAGAATTGTATGTAGCCTTTACTTAAAAATATGGTTTGTTAAATTTACCAACAATTTTTGTTTGGAAATTGTTTCCAATGTTTTTTTGTTTTTTTTTTTAAAGTAAACCTCATTTCAAATTACTTTCAGTGTAAGCATTATTCAAATTAAATATGTGTATTTTCTTGCAACAAAATTTTGCCTTAACTGAACATTAACTTGTCTTATTAAAATTGACTCACTCTGAATACCATGATTTCACTCTGCTAACTGAAAGAAACTGTCTGAAAAACAGCTAAAATACTTCAGTAAGTAATCTTGACTATTCTCAGTGAGAATAGAGCTGCTCTTTGTATTTCTCAGGAATTTCTTTGTATTTCTTTCTGTCATGAGTCTAAGGAAGTTTTAAAAAGCTGGAAGATTATCTCTCATCTTGACAATGATTGACATTATGACATAATAAAACTTATGAAGCACGAAGCAATCTTGAAATGAAACCATGCATGATTTTCTTTTCTATTATAACCATTCAGTTCTCTTTTTTTAGTGAGCTGTCTTTAATCTGCAGGGACTTAAGCAGCTCAAGAGCCTTGTGGCGATCACATGGGGGTCAGATGGTAAACTGCTGGGACTCTTTCAATATACCACATCCAAAATATGTTTTGTCCAAGAACATATATAACAGAACACCCATATGATTTAACACAACTATCATTATAAAAGCTGAGTAATCTATAGAGCCAAGCAATCTGTGCATGTTCGAATATCTAAAAATCAGTGTGTAATAACAGTCCTGGAGGGCATGGGCACTCATGGAATTAACTCAGCTAGAACATGTGACCAGCTGACGTCTTCAGTCTAGCAGCGCTCACTTGACTCCACTGGCTTCAGGGTGAACTTTAAAAGCTAACTCAGAAGTTAAATGTCCTCTTGATGCAATAATAATAATATGGCTTTGGTGTTAGTAGATAGCTTTGTTGACTGTTGAGCTTATTCGCTCAAAAATTATCATGCAATTTATGATTGCTATATTTTCACTTAATAACAACTTACATTTCTGTCTTTTTCTCACAAATATACAAAGTATTGCACCTGTATGCTTGGAATATAGTGTACAAGTCATATGGACTTTTTGGAGCTTGACAGCCACTGATCCCCATCTACCGTACTTTTTTTGTATAGGAAAGAGCAGCCTGGACACACTGCTAGATATCTCCTTTTGTGTTCCACATAAATTAAAATCATACAGCATGTTTCAGATGAGATAAGTAAATGATTACAGATTTTTTTGGATGAATTATCCTTTTAAGAACACATTCTTTTTTGACTTTTTTAATAATTCTGTTGTTGCAGAAAGGAAGTGTTTGCACCTTTAGGTATACACTGGCAAGAAAAAGTATGCAAACCCTTTGGAATTATCTGCATTTATTATGTATACATTTGTCTTAAAATCTGGTTTATGTTACAATCATGAACAAACACAATCTGTTTGAACTAATAACACATATTATTGTATAATTCTTGTACATACTGAATACATCATTCAAACATTTACAGTGTAGGGGCGAAAAAGTATATGAACCCCTAGGCTAATGACATCAACAAAAGCTAATTAGAGTCAGGAGTTGGCAAACCTGGCATCCAATTAATGAAATGAGATTGGAGGTGTGGGTGTGAGCTACTTTGACTTATAAAAAGCACTCAAACATTCTGAGTTTGCTATTCACAAGAAGCATCTGCTAGAATGGATCATGCCTCGCAAAAAGAGATCTAAGAAGACAACTATGATCAAGAGTTGTTGCTTTGCATAAAGCTAGAAAGGGTTACAACGTATTCTTGAAGAGCTTAGATATTCATCAGTCCATAGTTAGACAAACTGTCTATAAATGGAGATGATTTAGTACTGTGACTTCTCTCCCAAGAAGTGTCCGTCCAGATAAGATGACTCAAAGGGCATACAGCAGAATGCTCAACGAGGTAAAAAATAACCTTTGAGTGACAGCGTATGACTTGAAGGAAACTAGTTGAACTAGTTAACATCTCAGTTCAAGAGTCTACTATACGGAAAGCATTAAACAGGCATGATGTCCTGCCATGGAAGGAAGATGTTTTCCAACAAAACATTGCTGCGCACCTGAAGTTTGTGAAAGTCCACCTTGACACTCCACAATGCTTCTGGGAAAATATTTTGTAGATTGATGAAAATAAGGTTGAATAGTTTGGAAAGAACACACAGCACTATGTACTGTATTACATAAATAGGGCACCGCAAACCAACATGAAAACATAATTTCAATGGTGGAGGGAGTATCATGATTTTGAGCTGCTTTGCTGCTTCGGGGTCTGGACCGCTTGACATCATTGATGGGAAAACTAATTCCCAAGTTTATCAAGATATATTACAGGATAATGTCAGGGTGGCTGTGTGCCAGCTGAAGCTCAGTAGAAGTTAGGTGATGCAGCAGGACAAAGACACAAAACAGCAACAAGCAACTTTTATTACAGCCATAATCCATGGGAATCTATGCAAAAGGAGTGCATTCAGAAAGCATTCAGACGCCTTCATTTTTTTCACATTTAGTAATGTTGCACCCTTAAAAGCAAAAAACTATGATTGATAACTTTGCAAATTTATTCAAAAGAAAAAACTGAAATACCACATTGACATAAGTATTCAGACCCTTAACTCAATACTTAGTTGAAGCACCTTTGGCAGCCATTACAGCCTCAAGTCTTCTTGGGTATGATGTGACAATCCTTGCACACCTAGATTTGGGGATTTTCTGCCATTCTTCTCTGCAGATCCTCTCAAGCTCTGTCAGGTTTAATGGGGATCGTTGGTGGACAGCCATTTTCAGGTCTCTCCAGAGATGTTCGATTAGGTTCGAGTCCGAGCTCTGGCTGGGCCACTCAAAGACATTCACAGAGTTGTCCCTAAGCCACTCTTGCATTGTCTTCACTGTGTGCTTAGGGTCATTGTCCAGAGTGTACTGCAATACTCTGGATGGTTGTCCTTCTGCAAGTTTCTCCCATCTTCACACATGATCTCTGGCGCTCAACCACAGTGACAATCGGATTCTTGGTCACCACTCTTACCAATGCCCTTCTTCCCAGATTGCTCAGTTTGGCTGAGCGGCCAGCTCTAGAAAGAGTCCTAGTTGTTCCAAACTTCCAATTAAGAAGGAATGGAAGAGGCCACAGTGCTCAACAAAAATGTGTAGCCTTCCCCAGATCTGTGCCTTGACACAATCCTGTCTCTGAGCTCTGCATATAGTTCCTTTGACCTCATGGTTTGGTTTTTGCTCTGATATGCATTTCCAGCTGTGAGAGCTTATATAGGCAGGTGTGTCCCTTTCCAAATGTCCAATCAATTGAATTTGCCACCAATAAAAGTGTAGAAACATCTCAAAGATGATCATAGTGTCATAGCAAAGGGTTTAAATTCTTATGTCAATGTGATATTTAATCTTTTCTATTTAATACATTTGCAAAGTTATCAACAATCAGTTTTTTGCTTTGTCATTATAGGGTATTGAGTGTAGACTGATGAGGGATTTTTTTTTTTTAAAGCATTTTAAAATAAGGCTGCAACATAACAAATTGTGAAAAAATAAAGGGGTCTGAATAATTTCTGAATTCAGTCAGCACAGCTTGGCATTTTCTCATGGCATTCCAGTATGCTGATATATTTTATGCTGATTCCCAAGAAACCTTTATTACATACCTTGCAGTAGTTTTTAGGAAACTCTACAGAATTTAGTTGGAAGATCACATTAAAATGTTGCAGGTGATTTACATATTTTTCAGTTTGTACTATGCTTTGTTATGAAGATATTCTGAAGTGTGTCATCTTGCACTGAACACACATTCATTTACACACTGGCATTAATGTAAATAAGGGATTGCTGCAAGGAAGGGTGGCTCATATTGTATAAATGGACAAGAAAAAAAAATGCACAGAACGTCCTCTGAGCTCCTTTACTACCAAATATATCCCTTTCAACAATCTCCACCAATCAATTTCAAAGGTGTCAGACCACCAGTCTTTCCTGGTTTCAACAGTACAAATATAAATTATAAATATAAAATATATTTTTACAAATATAAAAATAATAAATAATTGCCTTTCAATTTTAGTTGTATTTTGGTATTCCTAAACAAATTATTTTAAAACAATGAAAAACAGCCAGGAGGAGAACCATGTTGTACTTACAGTACTGTATCAGGTTTCTATTGGTAAAGCCGGTATAACATTCTTAAAATCTGCCCAAGAGAAAATTAGACATTTCCTGGCAGAGTAGAAGCATGCTCAACAGTTCATTCAAAGATGTTCTAGATTGACCATGTTCTTTAATAATTTTTCATAATAATTATGATAATTAACAACAATTAGTTACGTTTCTATTATCTGATTGGACAAGTGGCATTCCAAGAGTATTAAGAGTCTTAAACTGTACTTAACAGCTCTTCAGGATTTTTGGCAATCTGATCACTTTGATATCAAATGTAAGATAAGAAATAAATAAAATAAAATTAAGTTATTATTGCTATACTTGTATACATTTTATGGACCTACAGAGCCGAAATATTCTTCTTAAAATCTTTGTTTGTGTTCAACGGAAGAAAGAATGTCAAACACATCTGGGATCGTATGAGGGTGAGTAAATAATTATATAATTTTTTTAGAATTCGCTTAGACTTCTTTCTAAACGCTACCCCTCCTTTTATGTAATGCAGGTTGCTACACTCACTCTCACAAAGTTAACAGAACTTCAGACACAAAGTCTTTGCTTATGCTTAGTTCAAACATGTCAAACATTTAAGTTTATTTACAGAACACACACACTCCTGGATCCAACACAATCACGTGCTACTGCACGTTTCTTGTATTGAAAGTATGGGAAATCAAATTTATAGAGCACTTTGATAACTGCTCTTCTCATGCTGGATTACACAGATTGGGCCATTAGTGGTCCATTGAATAATGCCATGCATTCATGTTAATTGCATTAACAGGTATCAGAGGTAACAATGACAAAGAAATGAAAGTCAATCACTAATAATAATAGTAATTAATAAATAATGCACCTATAATGACAGGTAATATACTTTACTTCAGCAACAGCAGACCACGCACATTTTCTCTCAGAATTGGCTGGTATAAAGAAAAAGAATTAGTAGACTAGTAAGATTAACTTAATTTTTATTTTGCACATTTTTGCACACTTTATTTTGTACATTTTAATGGTATAAAAATAAGTCAAATCTGCATACCTTTATGACATATTATTGATTAAAGTGAGTAAATTTAACTTAAAAATTTCAGTAAATACAGAAACTTTTACTAACATTTTGAACATTTCACATTTTGAACATTAAGCACTTTTATTCATGTACCACAGGAAATTCAGGAACATTCCACAGCTTATTAATTAATTAAATTCATTCTTTATAATGAACTTCTTTTAAACAAGGAAGTCAAGTCATTTTTATTTATATAGCACTTTTCACAACATACATCATTTCAAATTAGCTTTACTGAAAATTACGCTTTAACAGAAAAAGAAGCTGTACTATCTGTAATCTCTTATAAATAAAAAAAATTTGATTGTAAATTGTGCCTTAAAATAAACAAATAAATAAATAATGTATTAGCATGCACAAGGCGACAGTGGCAAGGAACACAAAACTCCATAAGATGTTGGTTAATGGAGAAAAATAACTGTGGGGGAAACTACGCTCACTGTGGGGGCCAGTTCCCCTCTAGCTAAACAGCATAAAGGTCTGCAACCCGACCAGGGCCCGATGGGACCCGAGAACCCAACGGGTTTCTGGCTGGGTTTGAGTCAGTTTTTCAAGTGGGACTTTGGGTTTGGGTTTTTAATAATGAATGAAAAAATAAACAGGTTTAATTAACTTGTTTCGCTCACACGCTCTCACTCAAAGACACGTGCGAACGGACGAGTTAGAGGCAATTCACACCTGATGTGTTTTTGTGCACATCAGTTCTGTTTTCCCCTTATTTTCCCGTGTAAACACATGTTGGACGAATGTCTTCGACATTTGCACCGCATCTCGCTTTTTCTTCAGCATCTCGCGCAGGATCGGCACATTTTAAACACCACGTCAAGTTAAAAAGAACTTCAAATGATCAAAAACACATGTTGAGACACCTGGGTGTAGATTTGGCTTGAACACTGGGGGTTGCAGCATGATTTTTGAAGGCAATTTTTGTTGTTTATTTGTGGTGCAGAATGTGTCTGATAAATTAGTGAGCCATGTTGTAATTGTCTTTCTATCAAACATTAAGCCCTTAAAGGAATATTATTAATACAATTATTATTCAATACAAGCTCAATCAACAGCAGTTGAGGCATTATATTGATTACCACAAAAATGACTTTTTAAAAAAAAAAAAAAAGCAAAAATCTGGGTTACAGTGAGGCATTTACAATGAAAATGAAGGGGGGCAATCCATAAACATTAAAATACTCACAATACTCACTACAAGACGTAAACAATATAGTATGCGTGTTAACATGATTGTAGTGTGATGAAATCGCTTACTAAACTTTTCAATGTAAAGCCATGTCCAGTTTTACAACTTCATTGCCATAATGATGTAGTAAAACGACTGTAAAATTACGATTTAAACAACTTTACAGCTAAAAAAAAGACATGACATTTTTACAGAAGAATTCATGTCAGTGCTTTTATAAAATTTTAAACTTCAAATTTCTGTTTAAACCCTCCAAAAATTGGCCCCATTCACATCCATTGTAAGTGCCCAATTATAACCTCATTTGTTTGTGCTTTTTTGTTTTTAAAGAAAAAGAGGGACGAGGAGGAACTTCAAAAAGTCCTACAATCCAAAAATGATCATTACATTTCAAAGATGCATGCCTTGAACTCACACGCCAACACTTTTCAAATTGCTCCAACAGCTCTCAGTATTATTCAAAGTACCTGTCACCTGTGTCTTATTAAATTGTTTTTGTTGATCAGTATCTAACATGTATTCGTTTTGAAAGATACACCTCATGCTAAATCTCACATGAATAATGCAAAGAAATGACAGATGCAAATATATTTGCAAGTAATAAAACGCTCCCTGGTCTGCGTTCCCATAAAATAAACTATACTGATTTGCATAGGGCTACTGTCAACAGGTGGGACTAAAATATTGTCCAATAGCATATATAAAAGACAGACAGGACCCATCATGTGGGCACAATTGCAAGGATATAATGCAATAGCTGACGAGGAGAGACTGTCACATGAGAAACAGACAGGCAAAACGTCCATGAAAAGATGCTTTCATTGCCACGAAACTGCCAGATAACACTATATACTGTATATTCAAAGCACTTAACATGTGACAGTTCACTAGATTTGCTGAAAGCAAAACAAAACTAGGTTAGCTATCTCAAAAGAATGCAACATAATTTCGCTGCCACTAATAAGCTGCATAACTAGACAACATTTTTTTTTTTTAGCATAGTCAAAACGCAGCGTATTTCCAGCGTTCATTTAAACGGATATGACGTAAAAAAAACGTGGCGCTCCTATGCGAAACGCGGAGCGGCGGACAAATATGTCGGTTTAGTGCATGTTGACATAAAAAAAACTGCCCCAACGAACGCAACCCGCCCCTAAGTAGTCAACTCACTAGAAAATGAGTCACGGACAGTTTTTATACCTCCCACGCAAAACGGTGTCGAATGGAGTGAGGAGGGAGATTTCCAAATAAGCCATCAGGCAGCTTCACTCTCGCTGCTGTGAGGAGGTGATAAATTATCCTCGCAATTTTATAACGAAAAGAGTTTGAAGATAACGGCGGGGGGAAGAGAAAATGCGACCGACACCATTTTAAGCTGAGGCTTTGGGCGACTGATGTGAACGGGACAGGTAATTTAAAATTAAACTGAAGAAGGGGCGGATTGTGTACATTTGTAAGCGTTACTATAGCGGACGGGTGTTTTACCAGAGCATCTGTTCATTCTACGACAGACAGAATGACTCTGCGGTGAGTCTAGCATTGAGTATAGGAATGCTTTTAAAGGAGTAGCATGTATTAGATTTGTGAAGGAGTTTTTAGCTCGTCTGGACTGTGTTTGTGTATGGCTTGCTAGCTGAATGAGCGCAAATGGGCTACTTTGCTTTAGGCCCCTGAGCCCATTTAATCCATCGCGTTTTCATCACATTATCTTCAAAATGTATTTCAGTCAGGTTTCTCTAAGACATTCTTCTTTTCTGATTCGGGTTTATTTGGTGTGCCTTGTCTAAATCTGTCGGGTTTGTTGTGCTTGAGTAAATATCTTGATGGCTGCCCGTTGGTTTGTCAGTGGTAAAGGTGAGGGTAAACCCGTTAGCCTGTTGTGCCCTCGGACAGGCTGAGAAATGCAAATATCCACTATAGGGACTAAACAGTGACACTCAGCTAGCCCGCATACATGCATTGAGTTAAACATTATCAGAGGTGGGCATCGGTTACTCTTGGTGTAAGTCAGCTGTGGTTGGAGCAGGGCTGTACCTCTACAGTGCGAGGGAAAGTATTTGGTCGCAACAGTCATCTGACACCCGATCAAAACTCACGAAGAAAATAAGCGGATAAGTGTTTCTGAAAAACTTTTTCAGTTGTTGGTCTTCTCCTTTGCGTTAGTTTTAGTATGTCTTTCTTTAGCTCTGGAGAGAATGGAGAGGCGCACGCGACAGCGAGATGTGTTTTAAATAAATATTCCTGATTCAGCTCAACTGACAGCATTTGTGGCATAATGTTTATTACATAATATTTTATTTCAACTCGCCCCTCCTTTTGTTTACAAAAAGCAAAAATTGAAGTTACAGTGAGGCACTTGCAATGGAAGTGAATGGGGCCACTTTTGGAGGGTTTAAAGATAGAAATGGATATGGAGGCCCAAACCTGCAAAAAATAATAAATAAATAAATGTAATAATAAAAAAAAAATAAAGGAATACATGTCTTGATAAAACAAATATAAATCGTCTTGAATTAAATTTATTCCTGAATTTATTATTGTATGACTTTATTCCTTTATTATTTTCTATATTTATTTATTAATTTATTTTGCATTGTTTTTTTTATTTATGTGGTCATTTATTTTTTATATTTATTTATTCCCACATATATTTATTTCCATATTTATATATTCCCATATATATTTATTTATTTATACATGCATTTATTTTTACTTTTCTGTGTGCAACATGGAATGAGTGAGGCGGTCCGGTGGAAAGTAGCTCCAGTGCATCATTGGATGAGAGCTCAATAGTAGAGAGCAAATAAGATGGACGTCCCACCTTAGCACTCCCTGACTCGCACAGATTTAGAATATGCAGGGAAACGTTTTGCAGAGAGTCTAACTATCCAGGATGTGCTTTGACATTCATACCGGCCTACAGCTCTCCTAAAACATCAATAAGCACCTCTACTCTAAATTAAACATAGTCATTTGATGCGTGTTATCGACTTCATTCGCAACTTGCACAACTCTCTAGATATATGTGAAGCGTCAGCTATAGATTTTTTTTTTCATTGCAGAACTTGTATATACATACATGCATACACGCATAAACGATCAGGGAAATGAAGCATGGTTGTATCTTTTACAATGAACAATCATAACAACAGAACACAATATTATGGATTCACGGACATCAAAATGTGAAGTTATATAGACAGAAAAAAAGAAAAGCATAAGGTAAAATCATATCATTTATGAAACTTGCTCATTTTGTGGTTTTGATGAAGAAACAGTTCCCCATTTATTTTATGATTGTAGAATAACCAATAAATCTTGGATTGACTTAAGCTCTTATGTTTTTATCCCCACAAATAGCTATAGTTTACACGATATAGCTATGACCTAAAATAACATCAAAACAAGTCAAGAGTAATCGAGCACACGCTTCAATCTACGATTAACCAACGGTAAGCAGGACCAGCCCACATAATTAACATACAATAGACAGAAATGTAAGAATAAATATAAAAATAAATTCATGTGGGAATATTTAAAAATCAAAATAAATACAGGTGGGAATAAATAAATATAAAAATAAATGAATGCATAAATAAATAATAATAAAACAAAAACAAATGAAAGAATAAATTTTAAAGAATAAAAAGAGAAAATAATAAATAAAGGGAAAAAAGTCTACAAAAATAAATTCAAGAATAACTTTCATTAAAAACAAATTATATTTGTTTTATCAAGACATTTATTCCTTTATTTATTTTCTTATTATTACATTTATTAATTTATGTATTTATTTATTATTTTTGTAGGTTTTGTCCTCCATAAATGGGAAGCTTATAATTGTATAAAAGCACTTACATGAATTCTTATGTTGAAACTCGTGTGTTATTTGAGCTGTAAAATTACATATATGTTTTAGGGTTTATTGACATTACACTGTCATGGCATCGTATTATGTCACAAATGCTATGGATTAAGCTTAATTTTTAATGAGCCCGGAATATTCCTTTCAGCATAGGCACAATAAAAACAAATTTAAGGTTGAATAATTAAAGGTGCATTATGTAAGATTGACAACAAGTGTTTGAATTGGGTACTGGAGTCCAAATTTAAAATATTGGAGAGTTGTCTGCCCCGCCCCAGACTCGAAGCTCAGAATTAGCCAACTCAGCATCCGTTTTAGAGGATTTCTGGGCTTTAAGCTGTCTCCATCTTCCAAAGGCATCTCCGATATTTATCCTCATTTTACTACTCTTCCGGTCATGGTGGTTTTTAGACGGATGGTGAGGCTGTTTATTTCTGGTGGTCTGTTATCTCTGATCCAGTTTGTTTGCTGGCTTCCATGGCTGCAGCACGCAGTGTTGTTTGCCTGCAAACTTGCTCAAATCTGGCAACCCGCTGGTGTCGAAATACTATTGGTGAGTGGGCAGGATCACACAGCACAAAACATAAACATAAATTCCGGCCCCTATGGAGACTGTTGCTTTGTTATTGGAGAAGCCAGTATTTCAACTTGGCATGATTCTCAATTCTCTAATGACATATTATGGTAATTTTATGATTTAGTACAGTAAAAATATTACAAATAGCACCTTTAAAATAAATTAAATTATGCTTTTAATTAAAACAACATTGTATATAGCTATATTACATGAACATACAATTCAAGAATGTTTGATCAAGTTTAGTAAGGTTAGAACTGTGCTTCTAACTTTTTAAATGTTGAGTTAAGTAATCTCTTGGAATATCTGGGTATCGGCACAGATGCCCCAATTCGATTCAATTTCAATTCACAAGATTTCGATTAGATTAATATTGATTAATTAGACATTGAAAATTCAGTAATGCTAACTGGAGAGATGTTTCTAAAACTGAACATGGAACACCAATTTAAAAAATATAGCTGCAGGCAGCGATGACGAGCCAAAGCATCATGGGTCCATTTGCACTCGGTGACTTTCAGAAAACAAAGCATGATGGTCACAACAACAACTCAACATTAATGTAAACTTGGACCTTAAACATACAATGTGTAATAGATATATGCCACCATTCCTGTTTGACTACAACTTCATGTAATTTAATCCACTGCTATGACAACACTATTAAAGCTATCAAGCATCCCTTCAAAATTTTAAACAATTTTGAAGCAATTTGGGTAAAAGTAAGAGGACTTTTTCAAAGTCTGTTCTAAGTGACACACTTCCTGCTGCCAGTTGGTGGCGCTATGACCGTGACCCACAATAGCCACATCAATGGGATTAACCCCCAAGAAAAAACATACAACTCTATTTTAATCTAAATCACACCATGCAGGCAGAAGAGACGAGACTCTTCCTGTTCTTTCTATCGATCTATATACATTTTTTAACTGTTTTTATTTTGTTGCTAACAGATTAATTTAACATGGAGAAGTTTTGACATGCCTTGACGTTTGTTTTTTCAGTTGCTTAAAAACACATTAATGACTAAAGCCTGATAACACTGTATTCAGCACAAACTGGGCTACAATAATATGTGAGCAACATGTGTGTACATGTTTGCATTTTTGAGAAAATAACATTTATGTGTGTGTTTTTTTTTAGAAAAGTCACTGCAATAAGGCCACATAACACACACTAAACATTTGTTCACAAGACTTTTGACAACCGGATCTTGTAGCCTAAAGGTCTTGCTACAAATTTATGTGAAAACTATCCTGATAACTCATTCATACAAAACAATATAGTAATTGAACTTTTGTAAGACAATTTTATTGTTAGAAAGGTCATATGCGAGGAGCCATACCTGAGAAGACAAAGACACCTCCCCTGGGAACAGAATAAAATGTAATATCTGAGATAGGGCATATACACAATATATAAAACAAATTAGAGCTGGGTGATATGGCCAAAATTGCTATCACGATAATCTTTTTCACATTGTTTGATATCGATATTTATCACGATATACATTTACACATTGCACTTTTTTTTTATTTTAAAGTTGACAGAAGAAAAGAAGAAAAAACTAAATCTAAACAGTCAAAATAGTCTCTACAAATCTGCACAGGGGGTCCAGAGACGGCCAAAGCAGTGGGGTCTGTGGGATCTTTTACCAAAATATTGCAATATTTTATAGTTTATCAATTGAAAATGAATGTTCAAAGATCATCTGTTTGTTCTGAAGCATAGTGACAGCAGTCCAGTATTTGTTGGAATATTTTTACATTAAAATGAAATATTTTTAATATTTCTTTAGATTCAGATACCCAAGTATGGGGCATAGAAGCCCTTGTGACTGGAATGATGCTGAATGTGGGTTCAGGGGTGTCACGAGAGAAAATTTAGAAAAAGTTTTTTAAAAAATGTAAAAAAAATCAGAAAACATTTATATATTTTCATTAAAGTGAGAGACTAGTCTACCAACTAGTAATTTTAGTCTTTCCTTTTAATCCATTCCAGACATCAAATTTTCACAAAATTAAAACGATTTGTTTATTATTAAAGGCTCGTAACATGCTGATTAATAAAGATACATTTAGAAGGGAAAAACGTTATGGTCTAAAAGGTGCCTTGAAACCACGTTAACTCATGCGGCGCTTCATGTCTACACACATGCAGGGAAAAGAGGCAACGCGTATGGAGCGGGACAGGGCAGAAATTATCTGAAAGTAGCTGTTGTCCACATCACTGTTGTTGTCTTCACTAGAGACGATGAGCACAACTGTTGTCATGAAGTCTTTTGGTGTGGATGGAATCAATCCGATGTCCGACGTAGCCTAATTTTTAGCAAGGCAGCTAGCATTAGCAAGTTCATCCAGTCTGACCCTACGTTACCACTGGTGCATTGTGAGCGAAGCTGAGTGTGTTTTCAATTCATTCCTATGAAAGCCGAGCGTCATGCTCGCAAGGTGGATCGTAGGATTGGCAGTGGTGCAAAGCAAGCTCTCTCCTAGCGCTGTGAGTGCCTTTTGAGCGGATTTCGTCTGCCCCAGTGGAAACGCAGCCTGAGAAAGCCGAACTGTTTGCATTTTAGTGACACGCAGTAAATATCGAAAATTCCTTGCTTTGTTATGGATTTTCTTTATCATGATATATATCGATAATGTTTTATCGCCCAGCCCTAAAACAAGTTTCAGGATTATTTGATGAATGGATAGTTCAAAATAACAGCATTTATCTGAAATAGAAAACTTTTGTTACATTATATATGTATTTACTGTCACTTTTGATCAATATAATGCATCCTTGCTGAATAGTAGTATTAATTACTTTCCAAAAAAATTAAATAATACTTACTGACCCCAAACTTTTGAATGATAGTGTATAATGTTACAAAAGCTTTCTATTTCAGATAAATGCTGTTATTTTGAACTTTCTATTCATTAAATAATCCTGAAAAAATTTGTACAGAACTGTTTTCAACAATTATAATAATAATAATAATGTTTTTATTATTATGTATGTTTCTTGAGCAGCAAACCAGCATATTAGAATGATTTCTGAAGGATCATGTGACACTGAAGACTGCAGTAATGATGCTGAAAATTTAAAAACAATAAAATATATATATATATTTCCCAAACCCATACATTTCCCCAAATTTTTACAGATTATCTCATTCTACCATATCTAACACCTTTTCGGTGTCAAGTGAGATGGCAGCGATTGGAGTCGGATCATTCGCCACTGATCACATGCTATTGATGAAATGCCTAATGTTAACAGAAGTGCTACGACCCCGAATAAATCCCACCTGATCTAGATGTCATAACTTAATCGAATAGCCCAAATTTTTGACAAAGTTTTACATCTAGCTGGATCAGGAAAATTTGACGGTAACATTTACACTTGCTTAGCTCTTTTATCCGGGCTTGTGTCAGGGTTTGCAGAAGCTTTCCATTCTTTAATGATTCTGTATAAACTTCTAACAAAAGTGGAGCCAGTTCTGTAGCATCAGATCTAAAAAATTCAGTGGCAAAATCATCTGGCCCTGGAGCCTTGCCTGTAGGTAAGGCCTTATTTACCTCATCAAGTTCCTCCAAGTTTACCTCAGAATCAAGATAATTTTTTTGCTCCGTCGTCAATTTAGGGAGTTCTTATGGTTCCACAAAGTGTCTAATATCTTCATCAGTAGGTGAAGATGTGGAACTACAATGATCAAGATGAGGCAATGGTAGAAAAGACACTCTGCTTTTTATATAATTATATATTTATAATTAAACGCGACCATCTTGCCCTGAATAAGCAAAACTCCACTTTCCGTGACAAAATAGTATTATATCTGTATTTCAATCGGGTCAATTAGAGGCCATTAGACGACATTCGGTGCTTCAGCTCTGCCTCAGTGCTTTTAATATTCCCTTCCAACACCAAGAGTTCTTGTGATTTTGATTTTTTTGGTGAATGAGGCATACTGTATGATCTGACCACCAAGAAACACCTTTAGTGCCTCCAAAGCAATGCTCTCAGAGTGATGATCTGAGACTAAGATGTTTCCAATTGAGCAATCAACAGATGAAATCGACAGATGGAATGAGGAACTTGAATATTCAAATATATATATATTCTTGAATAAATCTTTCGGGCTGATGAAAAGAATGTATACTCCCTACAAGATGAGTTCAAAAGTTGCCAAATATCTGCAAGACCAAGATTTCTACACATCCTGTGAATTGTCAGTGTTGCTTGGGGGGCTTGCATTTTTTTGCTTCACTATGAACAAGGACTGAGTCCATCAAAAGATTAAAGTCTCCTCCCAATATTATATCATGAGGGGTGTCCGCAGCTTGCAACAAACATCCCTTCAAGATCTATAAAAAAGCCCTGATCATCAATGTTAGGTGCATAAATATTAGTCAAAACCAACCTTTGCCCCTGAATTTCTGCTAAAACAATGACTCTAATTTATTTGTAATCTGTTTGAGACATTTGAATTGTAGATGTTTATTATCATACATATTATCAATGTAATAACTCCCCTGCTCTTATTTGAGCCAGCATTATAGAAAAGATGTCCACCCCATATCTTCCCAAATTTTTCAGCTTCCTGTGAGGAAAGATGCGTTTCTTGATCAAACACTATTTAATATTTCTTATGCTTATGATAAAAACCTTGCTGCTTTTTATGGAGTGTCGCAACCCATTCACATTCCGAGTGGATAAAGAAAACACACTCATATTAACATTTGATATAATAGAAAAAATAAATTGTGCATCAAAAACAAGATTACAAATACCACATTTCAACATCAGTGCAACAATCAAACCTCGAACTCCCTTATCCCCCTGCCCCCCCCCCCCCCCCCCCAGAACCAAGCAAACAGTAAAAAGAAAAACTTGAACATTCACCCTGCGCACGACAGCGCCAACCAACATCAATCCTCTAAACTCAAAAGGTCTATGTATGCCTACGAGAGCCCCTGCAACAACTTTGCCATCAGATTGCTCAAGTCTGGTGCTTCTGCACAACTATTGTGAGGCAAAATTGCATTACAGAAAATAGTTTGTAAAACAAATCCCAGCCAATAGGTAGAATAAACACAAAGAACGTGTAGATTAATTCACAGAACTGACCCAAAGGTGTGTTCCTTCACAAAACACATCACACCATGCTCCTGCACAAAAAAAAAATAAAAAAAAATATTTGTATATATATATTAGGATTAAATTAGATTTTTTTATTTTTATAGAATTAATTACACGGTGTCCCGATTAATTCATTGCATATACAAATATTTGCTGAGAAAGCCCCTCATATAGCAATAACTCAATATATAAAGATTATACATATTTATATCAATATATAATTATACATAGATATATTTAAATATTAAAAAATGTGATCGAGATTTATTATGAGGGCTTGTTTAAAGTCCCGTCAATTTACATCTGCGTCAGTCATGATTGTCTATTGGGTGTGTTGCATCATAAACATAAAATGTTTAGGTCACTGTGTCAAGTTAAATATAGTTTAATACTTAGAACACATCTTGAGATCCCTTAGATCGCATTCGCTCTCCGAGTGTTTTGAACGCAGGAACGTAACGCATGTTTGTGTTCTGCCAACTGAAGTGTTTTCTTCACTGTATAAACTTTGTGTTGCTCATACAGCTGAAATTTTACTTACTGGCCTCTGGAGTAAACAGGTGGTACTACAAGCTTGCATTTCTCAGGAATCTTCCTTATGGTCCGTGGGCATTACGATTAATTGCGTAAATTTTTTTTAACGTGTTTTTTTTTTGTAAAAAAAGTCATCAATTTCAAAAACTTTTTATTACTTTACTTTTTGCATGAGTAACATTTCAGTCAGGTGTGTGTGTTCGTATATATAAAACAATACACCCACACACACAACAGATTCAAGATTGTACTTCTTACTGGTGGTCTTCATTTTAAAGTTACTAAAATAACCCAGCCATGAGCAGTGGAAGTTTTTCTTGATATTGTTGTTTTATTATTATAAATTACATGCTAGACAGTGACCGAGCTGGAATTACACATTTATTATTTTAAGTATTTTGACAACACACACAGACACCAACACACATCTGACTTGGTACAAAGATCGATCCACTGCTTTTCAGAATCGATATTGAATCGGCCAAATAAAAAAAAATCAAAAATGAATCGAAAAATACATTTTTTTGCCCAGCCCTATTGCAAACAAAACCAGATTATTCTCTACAATCAAAGAGCATTAGAATAGGGTTAGCACCCTGTGCTGTTTTATACAGGAGGAAAACTGAGAGCTTGGTCTATAATTCATGGAGGTCCAAGCTTTAAAGCCATTGTTTTTTTTTGTAATTGTATTCATTTTTAAGAATACAACAGGTTAAACTATGGATGGCTAGCCAGTGAGTAGGTGAGTGTGTCAATTCTATAAATAGATATCCATTTTGTTATGAAAAAAACTGTAGCCTAAACACATAAAACTGCCTTCATTATAGCAGCAGACTTTCCCTTCCAGTTATATAGTTTAATATGAATCTTGTCACCTTTCTTTTAAATTACCAGTTGTAATTTCTAATTACAGTAATGGCACACATTATGTTTTCTCATCTTTTCCCCATCAGCACTGTTTAGAACATCGGTGCTGTGATGGTTGACATTCTCAATAGTGCTTCAAAGTAGAAACTAATTGGTTTAATTAAAGTCTTTTTATAGAACTTCTACTTTTAAGGTCCACATTTTACCATCCAAATAAGGGAATGGACTGAGCATTAGAGTGTCTCATTCAGATAAACTCTGACCATCTCTACATACTCTGCAGAGCGGGTGAAAATTAACTGCTTCTGAACCAGGTTTGTAACACTGTGATGCGCGCTGTCTGTGGAGGTTCCTGCCAACTCCCGAAAAAAAAAAAAAAAAGGATTTTAGTGAACGCAAAGTGCTTCATTTTCACTTTAGCCTTAAAATAATGTGTGAGAGCTAAGAATTGCATAATTTAATATAATGGCTATTCGGGTTGGCTGGGTTTCATCAACAACAGTGTACAATATAATGGGGTGAAGACTACCCTCTCTCACATTTTTGTTCACTTCAGTCCTTCTTTAACTCTCTGTTATTAATAAAGCTGCGTATTGCCAATTTTCTTCACAATAAGAAATGCACAGTGACATTGTAACAGTTAACAGGATGGGCAAGGAGGCGGGAACAGGCTGAACATTCAACATAAAGTTTAATGCAAACTCAACATCAAACAAACATACATGCAGCCCGGCCACATGTGTATCTCTCTCTCTCTATCTTGGGTCACTGGCTCCCCTTTATCTCGCTGATCATCGGATTAAGCGCCAGCCGTGCACCCTCAGGGCATGGCCACACCCTCCTCCTTTTCACAGTATATGATTCCATGAGTTGCGAGCAATCATGTTATAATCTAGCTGCATTAAGTGCACGCTCTCGAGGGATGAGCGTCCCTGTGCCAGAGTTTGCCTCAGTACAGTTTCATTCTCTCCTCCTTAGATTCGGACATTTGTGTAACTCATAGAAGAGGTGCTGAACGCTCCGATAAATGCCAGCTTCGGAGTTTGTAGTTATTTACATTATCTGCTTCCGTATTATTTGAACTTTAATGAAGCTATAATGCATTAAATATAACTGCATTTAAGATGTAACACCTGGGTGTTTCCTTTAAAGAGCTACGGCTCTGCTTATTCCACAACAAGAGTGCTTCTGCATGTACTTATCTGGTACTTTTGTATAATTTCCTCATTCTATGCCATCTACATCACATGAAGCTGTTTTGAAAGTTCAAAGTGCATCTGGACTATGAGCTGTGTAATTCTTCCTCTCCTAAGTCAGTGTGAACTGCAGTGCTGCTCTAAAAATTTGATCAATTTTTGTTGACAATTTTCAACGTTGCCGATAATGTTGACTAATCCTTTCAGCTCTAGTTGACTTGCAGCCTAATTGTACAGGGCTGCATAAATTGGCAAGTCGACTTTGAAACTATTTCGTTTTGCACATCCATACTTTAATCTAATAAAATATTAAGCCTACTGGGTGAATATTATTATGAGAAGTTATTATAAAGCATTATTAATACATTTTGGTTCGACAGATATTCCTAGGGTGATCAGGCTTGTCTGCTTTTGCATCATGGCGAGTGTGAGATTAAATATACATTATTCACTTTTACAAGTTTATCAGTGAAGATGTCTATATGTGCTGAATGTGCTGCTTTGTCATTTATCACGTACGCCTATATATATTGTCTTTCTGATATCTGTTGTAATTCCTATTTCAGATTTTCAATTCCTGCTTATGCATATATTGTGTTGTGACACAGTAAAGTTAGGCTATTTTCTTGTCTTTTTTAAAAAAAATAAAAAATACTTTGGGGCATGACTGCTCCTAAACAAAATTCAGTGTTAGTACAGAGTCTTGAAAGTTTGAAATATGTTTGAGTTTTGAATATGTTCCTTGAAAATGCTTGAATTTTTTCCTTATGTTGACATAAAAGATCTAAAATTATATTTTGTACCCTGACACACTCCCAAAATCGGAAATAATTTCAAGGGCAGTCGGTATAGAGAGATTTGGATTAGACAATAAGAGGAGATCCTCCGCATATAGTAAAAGCTTATGCCTGTGTCCTTCCCTATGTATTCCAGTTAAACCCGCCGTATTCCTTAACATAATTGCAAGGGGTTCAGTAGCAACATAGCATTCAAATAGCATTTGGATATTATGTTTGTTCGAATGAAAGCTTGAGGTGTCCTATATCGAATTTTGATCCATGAAGAGAATGCAGGGCCAAAGCCAAACCTTTTAAGTGTTTCAAGTAAATAGACATATTCAATTCTATCAAACGATTTATGAGCATCTAAGGATATTAGAATCTCGGAAATAGTATTTTTAAACGCATTGAATAAGCAATGGTTATTACTAAACAACTGTCTGCCAGCAATAAAGCCAGTCAGATCGGGGTGAATTATCTTACTCAAGACTGACTCTATTCTGGTTGCCAGCACCATGGCCAGGATCTTATAGTCACTGCAGAGTAGACTGATCGGACGATAGGATTCCCATTTAAGCATGTCTTTGTCCTTTTTGAGAAGGACTGACATGATAGCCTGTGTCATGGTTTGGGAGAGAGACTTTGAAAAAGAGACCTCCTTAAATACTTTACATAATAGAGATGCTAGTTTGATGGAAAACTTCTTATAAAACTCAGCCGGGTAGCCGTCCGGACCTGGCGATTTTCCAGATGGCACTTTCGATCTCAAGAACTGTTATATTACCTTCTTGGGCGGATTAGTCTATATCATCAATGGATGGCAAATCCAAGTTGTTGAAAAATCCTTCTGTCCACACACTGACATTCACCTCATAAGGCCTCATAAAAGGATTTAAACTGATCGTTGATACCCTGTTGGTCTGTGACAATGTTGCCCTTCCTTTCTCCAATTGCCGCTATAAGGCCAGTAGCTGCGGATTGTTTCAGTTGGTAACACAAAAACCTGCCAGCCTGCTCACCATGTTAATAATGAGTCTGAGCGATTTCAAATAAAGATCTGCTGGGTGCTCACTGGTCAGAGAGTCAAATTCCACTTGTTACGAGAGTCTCTCCTTATGTAGTTCTTCCGAAGGCAGTGTTGAGTGTGACTGGTCAATTACATTGATTTTATCCATCATCTCTGTAATCCGCTTCGATTTATTTTTATTCGCACTCGCCTGATATGAAATAATTTGTCCCCTCACATATGCTTTCAGAGTATCCCAT
Organism: Moxostoma hubbsi; assembly: GCA_032164185.1. Taxonomy (NCBI): domain Eukaryota; kingdom Metazoa; phylum Chordata; class Actinopteri; order Cypriniformes; family Catostomidae; genus Moxostoma; species Moxostoma hubbsi. The sequence goes on along the minus strand of JAVLUX010000009.1, from coordinate 17,915,341 downwards.
AGAGTCCTATAGCTTATCTCCGGGGATTCATTCGTCTCGATAAATCAATTTGTGCATCAAGGAATTGAACAAAATCCTCTTCTGCCAGAAGCCTTGAGTTTAAGCACCACGTACGCTGGGTAATCTGTTTCCTGGGAAGCAAAGCTTTAATAATACTGAACTATGGTCTGGTATGACTATGTTATCATACTCCACTTGTCTCATTTGTGGGAGTAATATCTTATCCATTAAAAAATAATCAAACCTGGAATACATTCGATGCACTGATGAGTAAAAAGAAAATTGTTTGGCTGATGGGTTCTTAAATCTTCTGGGGTCACCATTAAGGCTGTAATCAACCAAAGAAACTCTTGGTCGACTGAAATCCTGAAATTTTCGACTTAAAATCGACTAAAAATGTTACATTAATTAGCTGCGCAGTACTTGGTAGCCTTGTTGTCCACCTAAATTAATTATAAATAAACATAAAAAACTAGTAGGCTATTTTCAGTATATTAAATCGTTTTTGACCTAATAATTTTGCACTGAAATGAGTCTGACACACGAGTCTGTCGGCTCTGACAGCGTTGCATCACGTGCACCTGCGCAATATCATAGCCTATGATTTCCGAAAATAGTACTATGTTGTCAACTAGTGATATCATCACAAGAACTGTTGAGGAATATGCAACATAATTTAGACAATTCTTTTTGTCATATGTTATAATAAGAAGTTATAACTGTCACTGTCATTTCAGCCGCTCTGTGCATGTCCTCGCACAGAGCAAGGCTGAACATGAGCACAGCTTCGCGGCTGAGACACACACGAATAGGCTATTAACTTAAAGCTTTTACTCTTAAAAAACACAAAAGGCACGTCCACTTTAATAAAAAAAATAATATTTATTAAATAAACCAGATCAAGAGCAGAAACGAAATAAAGTGCATAACTGAAAAATAAAGCATCTTAGGCTCAAAACTAACACAAACAGTGGGCAAATAAAAAAAAATTAAGTGCCCAAATCCAATAAATAATACTAGAAATAAATTTGATCTAAAAAAAATAAAGTTTGCACAATAATAAAAGGGAACCATAAAAGTAAAGTAGGCTACCTACAACATGTTATTCAGCCAAATTTTAAACGAAACTAAATAAAGTGATTTTATTTTTCCGTTTGGATGATAAAGGTGGCTTAAAATCCAGCGTGGTCTGGGTGTGTCCGGGGGATGCTACCGTCATTGCGGAGGGGTGCACCTAAAACGATTATTACACTAAAACATTGAAATATGCCAATTCTGATATGTTCATATAGTTTACTCAAAACAGACAGGGCAACCTAACGCAGACAAGTTAGCTTACCGCTTTTAGATGATTATGTCATGTTTGTCGTCGAGCTGTGGAAGGCAAACTGTTGCTTGCAAACTTTGCATTCAACCTTTTTCCCGTTATCAATTTTAACAAAATGCTGCCACACTGTCGATGTCTTTGTTGTTGACATGTTAGAAGAGGACTGACTATTAAATTCTCTCACAATTAAATAAATAATATTCAGCATCAAACCTTCTATAGCCTATCTATCACTCTTCTCCAGTGGGTTGGGCTAATCCAAAAAAAGTGAAAACAAGTGGGGTATTCTGAAGACAGACTGTTACCTGTGAAACAGGGGTGTCCTGAAAACACCCCCATTAGCAATTAGTGCTTTCCACCTGATGAAATGACCGCGGCAAAACTGATGAAATGAACGCGGCAAAAAATCGACCAATCAGAATTGCTGATTTACTTGTTGGAGCAACTGTAGAGCTAGAGCTATCAGAGTTGATGTAAAACACAATTTTATCCCCTCCTAAAATTAAGTTATATGCGTAAACACCTGCAGATAACACATACATGAACACACAACAGCACTGAATGATGACATCATTAACACCATAGTATTGATTCCTTGCCTACAAGGCCGTATTCTCTTCCAGTTCTCCCTACTCACTAATTAGCTTATCATGTGAGCCCTCACTTAAAGCAGAACAATAAAAGGCTTTTACAGGTATTGAACTTCCTAACTTAAAAAAAAAAAAAAAAAACATATCTAACTGCTCTTTATTGAAAACTCCAAACCAATCATCAGAAAATAGTAACACTGAACATAAATTGCAAGATGTTCAGACTAATAACACAAGTTTAAATATAACGTCATATATTAAGGTGATCTTGTTTCGGTTTTATATTTGGTATTAACTGTAACAAAAGTAACTGAGTCACCTCCTTCAGTCTTTATTAACTTTATTAATGGTTGGCTGCTGATTGCCTGCCCATATTGTCCTTCTGCTGGGCATACTCTTTGAACTAAATCTTGGCTCACCTTGCGCCACAGTTTGTCAATAAAGTTTAAGCATACCACCATTAGTGGGATCACTTAGTCATCGGCCGCATACCCATAAGCAGGCCGGGCATTAAACTCAGTGGAGGCTAAGCGTGCATATGAGGTTGATGATAACATTAGCTGTTTTCCCGCCAATTTTCAGCCACCAGTATGTGTGCTGTCACTTGTCCTTACATGTCAGGTTCTTCAGAATTAAGTCTTTAGCTTGCAATGGGTCCTTGAAGCTCCCATCTATCCTGTGTAGTAATCCTCAGGACTGTTTGGTACCTCAGGCCGTAGTGAACACCCTCACTGTTACGAAGTATGCTCCTCACCTCTTTGTAAGACACTCACTGCCTGCTCACTGTCTGGGTGAAATCAGGGAGAATCCGGATCCGGTCACCGTAAGCTGTAGTGACAGACTTCATTTCTATAGCTTTCTTCAAAATCTCTTTTTCAGAGAAGCAGTGACATCTCACCACAAAGGCACGTGGTGGCTCATTGTTGTCAGTTGGCCTGCTTCGAAGAGTACGGTGAGCTCGGTCCAATAGCGGAGTCTTCTCGAGGTTCAGGGCATCTTTCAGAAGGCTGGCCACAAACTCGGTTATTTGCCATGTTCACACTCCTCTTTTACTCCTGTAATGCGAATATTCGAGCAGCGTGACCACGCTTCAAGATCTTCGCTCCGTTCTCTCAGTGCGGCTAACTCCTTTTTTCATAGCGATTAAGCTCCTTCTCAAGGGTAGTAATGGAGTCTGAGTGGCCCCATCGCAGACTCCAGCCCTGTCACCCGCTCATCTACTGTTGCCACTCTGGTATTAGCCTGTTCCTAGGTATTACGTACCTCGGACCGGAGCTGGTCAACTTGACTGCAGAGTTCAACTGATTGGGTAGCCGTTTTTTCCTCAATTTTTACAAGCAGGTCTTTATTTGTATTAATTGCTGGAAGAACCACATTTTGGTCATTTGCTGAGGCTGTGCCCTTCTTAAATGTTGCTTGGAGTTTGGAGCTAGCATTAGCATTATGGCTAGCAGCAGATTCTGCTTCACGGCGTTTACTCCGGCTTTTATTAATTTTGCTTTGGAAATGGCTCAGATTATGTTCAAACCAACAGGATTCCAACTATTAAGTATTTAGAAAACACAAAGATGTAGCTTCAATGCTTTACTACTCAAAATAAGAGCTATATAAACTAATTTTGAAGTTCCTCGTGGGGAGCTCGACAAATCTTCGTCTTTACATGGCACCGCTCCAAACGGAAGTCCATCAATTTATATTTTAGCAGCTTATTTTTTTATGTTTTTGGTCCAATTATTAGTATCTCTGTTTTGTCGGAATAGAGTAGAATAATTTCTGGCCATCCAGTCCTTGATATCATTGATACAATCTGCTAATTTGAAGAATTATGAAATTTCATAGGATTGAGAAGAAATATAAAGTTGGGGTATCATCGGCATAACAGTGGATACTTTTTCCATGATTCCTGATAATATCTCCCAGGGGAAGCATATATATGGAGAAAAGCAGAGTCCCTAAAACTGATCCCTGTGGCACTCAATACTTGTGTTTGATTTGACAATTCCTTGTTTACGCGAGGGATGTGCTGAACAACTAATTTCACTGACATTTAAACAAAGTTTGAAGTCGACTTGTCTATTAGCCTAATGTGTTAATGCGACCCAATGTGTTTGCACTGAGAAGTTGCGCATATTTCACGACGTGCAGTCGTGCATTAGCCATTGATCTAATATGACAACTGTTCAGTAAAGAATGTTAACCAATAACAGTTTCAATATAAAAAAAAGAAAAGAAAAAAGTAGCCATAGGATAGAAAAAATAGGCCTGTGTTGTAGCCTACAATAAACCTAATGTATTCTAAACATGAAGTGCACACAGAATAAAAGATAGTTTAACCCGTTAAGCATTCGGCACCTCGTTGAATATAAACATTCATTTTCTAGTCTACTTACTCAAAAGCATAAATTTTTTAATGAATAAAATTAACACATCGACATGGTCTGGTGAAATACGGGACTTGACTCACTTAAGGCTGCTATGCTGCGCTTGTAAAAGCCTGCACAGTGGAAAAATAACTCACAAGAATGCACAGATTTAAAGAAGACTCAAATGTGAAAATATCCATAGGGACTTTCAAACATTCGGAAATCCGATTCCTGCACCACCACTAAAAGTGATTTCATAAAAACTTTGCGGAGTTTGCTCGTCTAGCGAGTGGACATTTTCATGCGTGTGCTGTGAGTGAGAGAGAGGGAAGAAGCAGACGCAGCCTGAGGTGAAATGAAAGTTTGTATCTGCTCCAGATATCCCTTTTTTAAATAATATTTGTATTATTCTATTTTAAATATGTAGCATTATTCTGACAGTAATTTAAGTGCAGCCTCTCTAAAAATATAAAGCCAAACGTAAATGTGTATAAAGAATGATCAGTTTAATGGTGGGAAACCAACTATTAATTCCAGTGTCGACTAGCAGCATCAGAACCTTTTAGTCGACTAGTCTCACATGTCCCTAGTTTACACATGCAAAGTGGTAGTGGTCTGAAAAATAGGACCTGAACCATGCTAATGCAAGCCCTAATCAAGAGAATGTCGTGCTCTATGGTTTTTAAGGCAGCACTAGAAGAGAAATACATAATACTTTTTTTACATTATTGCCACCCAAATGATTTCTGATTTTGAAATAAATCAAAAATGATACACTAACCCGCTAGTCTTGACTAATCTGGGCCTTTAATGGGTAACTTTTATCATCATCATCATCTTTAACTCCTAATATGGGTCACACCATGGTTCCAGTAAATGCTGGAAAACCCCACTCATTCAAGGACGCATGCTGTCTACTGATATAATGAAAAATAACCACAAAATTAAGAGAGTTATCATGCGTGGAAGTTGTGTTCTTTACTATAGCAACAGTAGGATTGGGCGTGTTTTATCTCAGAATCATCAGACGGTAGAAAGAAAAAGAAATAAACATAAAAATTAAAAGTGTTTTATTTTAAATTAAAATCAGATAAATGCTCTCACGTCATACAGAATAAAATTAAGAATAATGAATAATGTTTAGTTTAGTAATAACTTTTGTAATCATATAAAAAAAATGCAATGGTAGGTTGATAAGTATTTGATCTATTTTTTGCTTGTTAAAAGTTTTTAAAAGTTTAAGGAAACATTTTATTAGACACCAATTTCATGAATTAAATTAAACGTTAAAAAACAAAAAATAATAATAACAAAAATGGATAAAAGGATTTGGGGGAAAAAAAATAAAACAGATTTCAGTAGGGCCCTGCTTAAAGTGTTAGAAACACTTGAAGGAAACCTGCATATCTTGTCATTTATTGTTTACATTGAAATGTAACTTTAAATAGGCTAAAGGACTGTGTTCAATAGCACATTATAATTTTAGCAAATTTTTTTTCTGTGGGATTGAAATTGGTGTCAAGAACCTTGAAATTTAACTGGTAATGGTATCGACTACCGAAATGTTGGTACAGTGACAACACTACGTGGAGGCATTGTTTGATTGCTTTTCATGAAATGTATTGGTAACATGTTGAAATAAGGTTGTGTATCCATTAACATTACACTATGAATTCGCATGAAAAATGAATAATACTTTTACAGCATTTGTAATCTTGGTTTTTGTTCATCTCTACACATACTAATACAGTTTAATATTTAAAATTGATAATGTATAATCTTTAAGAACTAACACGATCTTACAATAAACTATGTATAAATTAACATTAAGATGAACAAATGCATTTAAAAATAATCCTTATGTCTTTAAACTTAATTTGTAATGTTATATGTTCATGCGTTAACGTATACGACCTTAGCATAAAGTGTGTTGTTAAATCATTATCCCAACATAAGCTGTGGTTTTAAATGTTTTTGTGGGGTTATAGAGCGCAACAGTGACCGCCCACTTTTTCAGCCGTCTGGGTTCCGGATGCATTTTCCCCATTCAATCACAGCATCACAAACTTTGTTGTGAGGCAAAAAAATATTTGAAAATAGGACATAAACTACAAAAGTACAAGGCTGTGTACTTACCGTCTTTCATGAAGGCACAAACTATAATCCCATAAAACATTGTGCATTATGTGATTGAAAATAAAACTATGGAAATATACAAAACTATTTATTTTAGGTTGCATAGAAACAATATATTTTACATTTATTGCAAAATATCCCGAAATGTGCAAATATATAAGTAGCGGTCACTCCAAGGCACGTTTTGTTGTTTTCGTTGTCTGCGATTCTCTGATAGGTGAATATTTCTCGGATGTGCCATGGGTAATGTAGTTATTTACCATGAATTCCACTATCAAAAGTGATTTTTAAACAATGAAGTTGAGATAAGACAGATGGATAGCTTCAATGGAATCATATACCATCGATGAACAACCTCGTAGCTTACGTTAGGTCAGTCTTTAAAGTTTTATAAAAAATAATTGAAAATCAATTAATCTATGGGATAAATGAATGGATTTTTTCTTCCGGAACCAGACTGTTGCACTCTATTGGGTGGCCTAGATGTGTGTGAGACTCCCGGCCTGAAATTATGTCCCAGTCTGGCCCTGGGACCAATGCCGTGTGAATGTAAAGCAAATACGACAGAAATATTACTCTTGTACTGTATTAAATTAACATATTCAATAATAATCATTCAATATTATATTACAGTAATGTAATATTAGAGTTTATGAAATCTGTTAATTTGTACTTGATGTTCCCGCACGATTCTTTGAATTGAATTATTTAGTACAATTGGCAGGAAAATATTGTTGTTTATTTGTAGGCTTTGTATTTATATGTTGGTAAGTTTAATATAATTAACAAATACATTTATATTTCTGATGAATAATATTCTTCCATGAACTCGTTTAGTGAAATATATGACTTTAAACTTGCAGAAACTGTGTTTTGCTGATAAGCAGTGTTACAAGGCCATATTGAATGTTTGCCCCAGCCTGGCTGTACAATTATCCCTTACGTTTTTTTAGCTGTTAGAACAGCTAAAATCAGTGATAATATTCAATATATTCTTAAAATGAGTCTGTAATGGCAGTCATGTCAGGCAATCTGAGGTGCAGAAATCACCTAATAATTCCACAAATTAACATCACTGTACAATCGTGTCAAACAGAATATGTTTCCTCTCTTCCCTTTGTCCACAGCACCCCTATTTTGTTGTTATTGGGATAAAGATTGTGTTAAAAACATGTTCAGTGTACTAGTGACTTTAAATGCTTGATATAGGTAATTGTGCTCTTATGTAATATTTATTTTTTGCACTGTGAGTATAATCTGGGAAAGTAGTCATGTGATTTACGCAAGTGATGCCTGTTGCTGCTTGTTTTAAAACTAAGCTTTTAAGAAGTGAAGTGACATAATTCACTCTCATTCTCTCCGTTTCTAGATCTTTGATCTCTTGATCCCGTAACAGTAGGAAAACTCCACCAAAACCGCTTTAGTGGTGACATGTTGTTCTGGGTACACGTGCGGATATGCTGTTGTCCATGCTCTCATAGCAGTTCATGTTAGAAGCCGCTGGGTTCGGGTCAGTTTATCAAGTAGTACTTTGTATTCAGGTTTGTAATTTCTGAAAAAAAATATAGGCCTTCCTAACTTGTTACGTGCTCTCACTCACAAATACACACGAACGGACAAGGAAGGGGCCGTTGTTCTGAAATATTCGGTTTCTGAGATTTTTGGTTGCACTGGGTGGAGCATACATGAATATTCGTGAGTTTCCTGTTTTCGGAAAGTTAATTATGTTTCAGCGTCAAACGAATTTAAGCTCCCATGCGTCTTTTTGCAACAATTTATGCTTGATTGTGCATGCACTAATATTTTCAGTGTCTCTTTAACACGAAACAGGAAATTCTTGAACATTCATTCAAAAAAATGTTAGAAACAGAATATTTCAAAATATCTTTCACCCCGAACAGGCTTTTGCATGTGCCTGATCCAGTAGTGTAGTCTAGGGCATACACCGTTTGCCCACCTATCTTTCTTAGGATTTTGCCTATGCCCACCTAAAATAAGTGATGATATGGCCGCTAGAACAACAAGTAGGCTTTTGACCTGGAACTTTTTCAATCTACTTGCATGCATGCAAAATTATACATACATACATGCATACACGTATGACGATGTAATTGGATATCGATGATCTCTTACAAAGATCCCGATAATCGGCATCAGACGGTGATCGACAATGTAAGGAAATGGAAAAGCCATGGTTCTGGGAAGTCGGCAAATATATTAAATGGTGGCCGGGGTGTAAAACTAGCACCTGCCACCTGCCAAATGTGACGAGACTGAATCCAGTCCGCAGGCTCCTCGTCCAAATGTATTTTATGCAGGTAATTTTGCTCATCTACCTGCAACAGGCGGGCGACCTATGTAAGATATCTCGGGAGTGAAACATGACAAGAAATGCTTTTAGTCACAAAGACACATGCTTGAAGAAACTATTAAAATGCTCATCTCAGGAAGTGCTGTGAATTAAGTTCACTTTATTTCCATATGGGTAATATGCAACTCTCAGGTATAGTAATATATCTTTGTATTAAAGAAACAAAAAACGAAAGTGAATAAATCATGAAGTAACACAAGACACATTTACCTTTAACATAAAATTTAGCTTTATTTTCTTTTCTTTAATTAAAAGTAATTAATCATATTATAATGACAAACTGGACAACAATAAATAATTGTTGGGTTATAATATTAATATATAACCACTGAATTCCGGGGCCTGGATAGCTTTCAGTTTCAGATGGCGTTGTAGAAATGTAGTATTCACAGTCAGCCATGATTAATTTAATCAATGAGTGAAAATATCAAATAACAGTATGGCTACTGAGATTAAGTGAGTAGTATTTGGCTGGTCATGTGATTGCAACATGGCCGCCCCCATGTGTAGACCCTCTCCATGTAAAATAAAACGGCTTTTATAAGGTTACTGATATGATATGACTGTTATGAGCCTTCATATTAATGTGAGTACTCATGAATTCCTACATATATTGCAAAATTACAATACATTTAATTAAAATAATGAGTGCTCCTTAAAATATCTTTTAACTAGATTTTTTTTTTCATTAAACATTTTTTAATGTACTTAGATACAACAGCTGATATGAATTTAAAATTATGATTTAAAAAAAGCGAATAACAATTTTAATAAGTTAATTCATTATACATATTAATACAATAGACATATACGCATGCTTAGGAAATATTATTGGCATGTGGGTCAGTTAACTAATGTTGGCTGTTCAGACTAGTGTCTGATATGAGCTACGTTTAAAATATTGTGTGAACAACCTTACAAAAAATGAGCTGAAAAACAGATTTGGGCCATAGTTACTAGTAATCATTGTTGAGGAGTGACTAAGTTCAAGAAGCGACACTTACTTAACTACATTTTTCAGTAGCATGACAGTAGCTCAGCTATTTTCACAGTAGTGTAGCTTTTCCAGTATCATTTGTTCTTTTGGACAGTTCATGTAAATTAACTGGGTAAAATAAACAATTCACTTATATTTAGCATTGGGATCTCCAGTTCATTTTAGTGAGTTGGCTAAAGTTGTTGGTAAAGTATAGTTGGTACCAATAGCAGTGAAATGTCATGATTCTCGAAACCAAGTTTGATACAACAGCAAAAATAAGTCTAATTTACTAATTTAGCCTGTTTAAATAGTTAAATAACTATTCAAATAATATATTAAAACATTGTTATATGATTCTTAATTTAGTAAACATTGCTTGAAGTATTAAAAGTAATTATTTAGGTACATAGTTATAATAATAATGAACTAAGTATAAAGTAAACTAACGAATAAAGTACATGAAGTTGTTTATAACAGTAAGTGTTTTTTCCTTTTCAATATGGCTGATGATTAATATTAACAACATAATGGACAGCCACTACAAAGTCTAATGCACAGATTTAATTTCCACACACACACACGCACCTGATTGTTCTGCATTTACATTAATACCTCATCATTTGACCGTTCATGTGTGCAGCTTCATGACCAGGTTTACCATGAGGCATGAGCCCTCTTCCTCCGATAGTGCACCAGCACCGACATGACAATCAGCAGCATTACTGTGTTACACGAGGAACCAAAATTCGGTATATTTAAAGCATTTTAAAACATTGTGTCAGTCGAACAGGTCTCAGGAACCGAATTGAGTCAGTACTACCATTATTGCAGGAACGCTGATACTGTATTTAAATTTTTTTTTAATTTGGTATCAAAATACTGGTACTTTTGACATCCCTAGTCGGTTTGTTTGGACAGTCCATGTGAATGACCTAGTTCACTTAAATGATTAACTTTTTCACCAGAGCCCCTGTGCAGTTTAAAGGGAGATTGTGTTGTTTTTATATAAATATTTTATTAATTGCTTGTTGTTTATTACTAAAGTTGACTCGGTTGTATAAAATAAGGTGATGTTATGGGTGAAGTTATGAGTAGTTTTGGAAGCTATATTTTCAAATTAGCTTCCCCAACACTGCTAGTAACAACTTTTCTTTTTCACATCAAGTGATATCCAACCTAATATTTTATACTGGCTCGGTGATATAGCTAAAAAATAATATCTTGTTATTTTTCAACTTTTGACTAAATATGATTACTTGTATACTTTAAGTAATAATGAGCGTCTGTCTGCTTAAACACGTGCTGTGAACATGTGATTCAGTCTTTCTTTCCTGTTCCTAGGTGATGTAAAACATGGTACCATGTGAATGATTGAGGAACATGAAGCCTGCACACAAACTACTGTTTGTCCTGTGTCCCATGCTGGTCTTGGGGTTCATTTACTACTCTTCTTGGAAGCTCCATTGGCACGGATGGGGCCAGAAGCCACGTGAGTATTTCTCAGGGCTTGTGTTGCCATCTATATGTTAATATGAGTCAGGTTGTGACCTCCCTGTACCTGAACTATTGGTCTGTCAATATGTAAGTCCAACTCTGTTTGTTTGTTAGACACTCTGTCGGTTAAATTTTTAAGCTTAAGCTAATTATTAACCCAGAAATGAATATTCTCTCATCATTTACTCACCATCATGCCATCCAAGATAAGTGTGACTTCCTTTCTTCTGTAGAAGAATATTTCAGCTCTTTAGGTCCATATAATTCAAGTGAGTAAATGATGAGAGAATAATTTTTTTTTTAGGTGAACTATCCCTTTAACCACTGGTTGAGATCAGATCACATCTCAAATTGTGTTTATTGTTGTGTTTTTTCCTCTTTCACAGGTTTTGGATTACTGTTTTCATAGAACTCACATTTGCAAAGTTTGCTATAATTAAATAATCAAATATAACATATAGGACCATAGAATATTAACAATTGTTGAATGCAAGGTTCTCAGATTTCTTCCTTTTCACTTTCTCGTTGATTGTTTGGATATGTGGGCGAAAATTATATTTCCACATTTGGATTGTGCAAATGTTTGTACATGTGAGACTTTAGGTGATGGATGGACTGTCATTTAACTTCTGAGAGATTGTCCCTCTCAATGTGAATCCAAACAAATGTAAACTCTGTTTAGATTGGAAATGAGGGAAGTTTTGTAATGGTTGACTTTATTTGACTGGTAAGAAGGTGTGTCTGCTTTCCTTCGTTTAATTTTGAAGCATCTACGGTTAAGAGTCTAGGGATGGGGGGAAAATATTTTTTCTATCAAACAATACTGCATGGAGCCACAAAAATTTATTTTTACAAATTATTAATAATTCTATTTATTGAAAAAAAACATATGCTGGATCAAACAATATAGAAACAGATAAGTGCCATGTGGCGTGCGATACTGCAAAAAAACATTTTTAGTGTAGCATTTTGCATTCGTTTTTTCATTAAAATTGTGAACATTTCTTACAGTGCACTGAGCCATATTGACTTGGCAAAAGTGTGTGCTCCTACGCCATTGCTGAAAAATGTGAATGTTTTGAGAATTTTCTTGCAACATAAATTGTGAGGTGCCTAAACATCCCACCTGTACAAGTGAATTACTAATCTGTACAGTTCAGTTGTATATCCTGGTGCAGTGGATAAAGTTTGGCATGTGAGACAACACATATTATACAGTAGCAAATATTGATAATTCATGAGTTTGTTTATTCATATAGCCTTGAGTATGATGAAGGTAAACACATTGGTTTGCTGTCCAAGACAGAGGGCTCAAGACTCGAGTGCTAAAGCAAAGCCCCCCTCTGAACATCTTACTAAATGTAGTAATAACTTGATAAATTTAGGCAGAAGATAGGGTGGTGGAGAGATGCTGGAAGAATAAGCAGCAGTTTATATACTCTTACATGATTGTCTTGAGTGTATAATCTAGCTCCTCCCTGAATATTAAAAGGATTAAGAATAAGTATTGGGTTAGTGTAAAGGAGTAGTTCACCCCAAAATTTAAATTCTCTCATGATTTACTCACCCTCATGCCGTCCCAGATGTGTATGACTTTCTTCTGCTGAACTCAAAGATTTTTAGGAGATTATTTCAGCTCTGTAGGTCAATACAATGCAAGTGAATGGTGACCTGAACTTTGAAGCTCCAAAAATCATATAATGCCACCATAAAAGTAATCTATACGACTGCAGTGGTTAAATAAAATCTTCAGAAGCAATATGATATGTGCGCGTGAGAAACAGATCAATATTTGCCCAGTAGGTGGCGATATGCACAAAGAATGTGAATCGCCAAAAACAAAAGAAGAATGTGAAAGTGAAGATCGTAAGATATAATTTATGCAGTACCGGTAGTACTGAGCACTGACATAATTCGATAAAATCACGTTGATATAAATGGGGCTGCTCGTTTCACAGTATTCCTTGTCTCTTCAGACATATTTCTCAACAAAACTTTGATAAACTGTGAGTGGCTGGGTAAATTAAATGTGGTTGCACACATGACGCGTCTGGCGGATGACACGGTGTGTTCTAAAATTCAAAACGATTATTTATTTTCTACAAAGTTACGTACACATCGGCGCTGTCACAGCGCTCCGTGTCAACATTCTGAAGTGCCACGGAGCGCAAGTTGCTTTGATAATGATTTGGGTCGAATTTAATGGAAAACAAAGGACAAAGATTTTTTACTCTAGTTGCTGTGTTCCATTCAACTCCGATGTGGGATATTCGTACTTGATATCTCCGATCTCCAACCATAAATGCATTTCATTGCCAGATATTCGGAAGATGACGTGTAAGGAATCAAAACTGCAACACTCCCGTTAGCTTAGTAGGTGTTTGACTCTCACCAGAGATGTCTCCTAGCAACCCAACTGGTAAACAGTGCAGCAACGCTAGCATTTGTGCTTCAGGTGTACAATTATGAAACGAGAGTATAATACAGGGCTCGGCATTAACGCTTGTCTGCTTGTCCAGGACAACAGGCTAGTTAAAGAGAATTTTACTTGGCCGACTGGACAAGAAAGACCGCTTAAAATCTCAATAACAAATGTTAGCTCGGTAGTGCAGGATTGCGGGGATTGAGCACAATTTTAATGATTCCTGCATGTTTCACTTTCAAAAATGCGGGGAATTCCCTCTGGCCTTCACTCGTGGTGCAGCTTTGAGCAGCTTGTGAGTGTGAGCAGTGGGGAAGGGTATAAAGAAGGCAAAAACACTTTGTATAATAATACCATCTGTAGAGTGAAGAGAAATGCTTAAAACAGACTTTTGCACCCATTATATCTCATCTTTCTAGAGCTCCATCCAGGTATGTATCCTAGGTATTTTCTCTGCTATGTGAATCAGTCAATTAAGTATATAACAGTGATTCCGGGTCCTTAAAAAGGTCTTAATTGTACTTTTTAAAATTTAAGGCCATACAAATCTTATCTTAAATATGTTAAATAAATGACAAGAATTCTTACATTTTGTTTGCTGAGGTCTTACATTTTGGGGTGTGAATAGAGGAGATGCTTAAAACAGCAGCGTCTGTGTGAGTCAAAATCATCATCATCTCTCTCTCTCTCGTGTATCCATCATTTACCAGCTGACGGTTGAGTTTAGAGTGAGCGTGCACATTTTTACTGAACGCATTTTTAGCGACCATTGCGCTAACACTGTCGCTCCTGCTTATAATCGACAAAGCTGTCAACATTACAATTTGCAAGCATGCAAGGTTGGAGCGTTCTTTTGATGCCTTTCAAATCGTGGCGCTTCCTTATTTTACTTCACCTTAGACAATAATTTTAAAGCTAACAAAACTACTCAGCTGCGGAGTTACACCTGTTACATCTCTCTAGATCTGACATGTACAGGTATTTTCTCTGCCATCTGAATCAGATAATTAATTTTTTTTGTAAGAATATACAAAACAATAATAATATAATAATATAAAATTATAATACACATAATATGAAAATATATGATCTATATTTAATATTTAGTATAGAATCTGTTTTCAATATACATCATAACTTATTATGCAGCACAGTTCTCTTTCATAATATAATCTATTAATATTGTCAATACATATTGTCAAATTTAAACTACCATTTTTAAAGTAACTGACAAGTTTTGACACTTGCTTGAGATATTTCACACAAAAATGAAAATTGTCGTCACTTACCTTCACGCTGTTGAAAACCTGTATGACTTTATTTCAGTGGATATCAAAAGGAGATTGATTCTATTTTCCTGGTCAATGGCTTCGGCAAAGCCATGGACCAGGAAAATAGAAAATGGCACTTCATGTCAAAAAGGTTGCCGACCCCTGTGCTAGGCCTTATTCACAGCAGCGCCATATTTAATTTTTTGACTAGAATGACAACGAGCCTGTGAGGGATAGACGTACAGTCTCTTCAATGAGCTGTGCTATGGTTTAAAGTGTTTTTGGATCATTCCGCAGACAAAACATTGAAAAAATACATTTTCAAGGACACTCGGTAGACAAACTCCAGACAACACGAGTTGTGGAAAAGCAGATGGGATGTTGGCGCTTTTTACAGATTTATACTGTGCATGCCATTTGAAGAGATGGTAAGTCTATCCCTCACAGCCTCGTTTCCATTTCCAGGAAAAATCAAACATGGCGCTACTGTGAATAAGGTCTGTAGACCAATTCTCTTATTTACAGAAATGTCAGCACATGTGCAGTAATCGCTTGCAGAAAGCCCTCTGACTGTTGTGTTAGATTTGACAGATTAGAGGATTAAACCAAAAAAGTATAACACAAAACCATCATAAATACAAACATATTCTTATGGACACAAAGTTGTGAGTTGAAATGATCTCAGTCCAGTCAGCTCTGTTGATGATCTTGAAGCCACAGCAGTCAACTAGAGCCCTCGAAATAATTTTTCAAAAACGTAATCTGATAAAAGTTGGCTTTTTAATGCGTTGTTTTTACCACCTTCCATGTTTGACAAAAGCAGTGATGTTGCCAAAGCACTGGTCTAATATGTCATGTCTTGGTCTTGCTGGAAATCAAATGACTAAAGAGAAGTGTCACAATATAGGGTACATACTTTAGGCTATGTGTATTCTTAATCTTCATTTAGAGTTTTAATGTTATATTAAAATAGAAAACACACAAATGCACAATAAAATATAAAAAAGTAGTGTCAGTGGTTTTGTATTCACCTGGTAATTCATTATTGTGCGTGCGTGCGTGCTTGCGTGTGTGTGTGTGTGTGTGTGTTTTATTATTGTTGTTGCCAAATTGGTCTTAAGACTTTTTAAGGACAAATAAGAGAAAAAGTCTTAATTAAATCTTAAATTTCATTCCTTCAAACATGTTACACTCATTATAATAATATTAACACTATAACATTAATAAATTACACACACAATGACATTTTTTTTAAACATCTTTAACATGCATATCTGTTTAAATCTGATTTAGCAGCAAGGTTCTCTCAGGACTTTATTTGTTAACATTTTCTTGACTTGTACTCTTAAAGAGATGATTTACAGGAAAATGAAAATTTGATAACACTTTACAAAAAGGTACCGTTTGTTTACATTAGTTAACTACATCAGTTAACAAGAACTAACTATAACCACCACTTTTATGTAATTTATTAATCTTGGTTAATGTTAATTCTAACATACAGTTTATTAATATATTTTCATTCATTAAAATAAAAAGTTGAATATGATAACATTAGTTCACGCACTATGAACTAACCATGAACAATTGTATTTTGGTTTTTAGTAACTAACATTTACTAATATTGATAAATGCTGTAAAATATTGTTAATTTGTTAATTAATGATAGCTAATGCTTTGTGGAACTCAAAAGATGATGTCAGGGAGAATGGTAGTTTCAGTCTCAATTCACTTTTATTTTATGGAAAAAAAGATGCAGTGACAGTGAATAGTGACTGTGTCTAACATTCTGCCAAAAATCTATTTCTGTGCTTCTGTCACACTCTGTTGTGCTGCTTCTGCTTCCAATGTGAATAATCCAACCTGTTAACACGGGTAGTGAAAGAAATGCATGTTGCTTTGGAGTTTCCTAGTTGGAATTACAGAATTACGTGGGTGTGTGGGGGTGTGCATGTGCGGGGGTGTGGAGGTGTGGGGGTGTGGGTGTGTGTAGGTGTGCGTGTGTGCGTGCATGTGTGTGCGGGTGTGGGGGTGTGCATGTGCGGGTGTGTGGGTGTGTGTAGGTGTGTGGGTGTGTGTAGGTGTGCATGTGTGTGCGGATGTGGGTGTGTGGGTGTGTGTAGGTGTGTGCATGCATGTGTGTGCGGGTGTGTGGGTGTGTGTGTGTGAGTGAGAGAGAGAGAGATAGAGAGAGAGATAGAGAGAGAGATAGATAGATAGATAGATAGATATAGATATATATTTATATATTTATATTTATATATTTATTTTGTGACCGGCTTCAGTAAATGGTCATTTCTATACAAGCAAAACTGCTTTTGTACTGAGTAAAAGATTTTATTAAAGTTTTAATTTATACTGTGATGCTCTGTTGTGCAGCACTTTTTCTTAATAGAGTAAGACCAAAATTGTGGTAGATTATGCAGTAAGGTTCTTTACAGAAGCACTTTATTTGATAAAAAAAAATGCTATGGTATGTTGAAAAGCAATTGTTCTCTATTATTTATATAAGTTTTGTGAATTCATTTGATTAGACATAATTTCGATGCGGAAATTGAATCAATTTCAAAACATGGAATTAAAAGAAAAATCTAATGGAAAACGATTTGGGAACAAATTAATTGTTTCAAAGGGCCATACTTGACATAAAAAAACCTACTAAGTTATATTTACTTAAACTAGCAATTCTGTTAATTGATTATATTAATTGATATAGAACTTTTAAATAAATGTGTGTTATAGCAAGCAATCCATTTTTGCTGTGGTATTGATAATGGTATCGAGAATCGTGCAGAAAATTTTTACCGTCTACTGAAATTTTGGTTTTGTGACAACCCTATATCAATTTTGTGGAATTATGATACTTCAATACTTTTTTGTTATCTTTTATTTTTTGCTTAACTATTTTGAAGGGAAGATGCTTTTACCTTAAGCTGCTAAATGCAAAACAAATTTGTTGGGCAACAATGTTTGCATTACTTTGGAAGCAAAAACTGAAAAATAAAAAATAAGAACTTTATAAAAGTTATTAGGTTTTACTGTAGTCACACAGAAAAACGATTTTTTGCTCAATTTTTATTTAATGTTTACTATTTGTAATCCCACATCAAGTTTATTTCATGTAAGTTCCGTTTACCTGTCATGACTTCAAGTTCAAGAGATATATGTTGTAAATATATTTGGTAAATTGCAGAATTGTTGTTAGGCTATTACAATGTAAAGGAGTAAAGCTCCTTAAAATGACCTGATTGTGAATGTTTTTCAAAACACTGTTGTATCGCACTTCTTAGTATTAACATAAAATCTAAAGACACCCTTTGTGCCTGTTTAATGAAAGAAAGCTGATATAATTATGTTAAAAGGCAGCTCCTAGATTTTCTTCCATTATAATTATCCCTTTTTCCATGTGGATCCCAAATGTATTTATTTTCCAAATTCTCTGCAACATTTCTTCAACCACTAGATGGAGGGAGAGCACCACAGTACAGGAACACTTTAACATTGGGCTCTGTACACATGGGTGAGCATTTGTCTTGCCTTCAGATATTTTTACAAGTGAGATCTTAAGTCTTTATTTACTTTTAGGTGATAAAAATGTCAAGCTCTATACTTCAATGACCATGTTTGCATCTAAAAAAAACCTTTTAACACCCACACTGATGTATTGATAAGACTTAAAGTTTGATCAAGCATATGTTGAGATGCCAGTTAATAAAACATGGCAGATTGGATTTTGGCCATTGGTTCAAAAATTTAGCTCTGTCATGAGTTAAAACTCCAACAAAACTTTTGGTAGACCATGAAGCTATCAAAGCATCAGTTCAACACAGAGTTGAAGAAGATCCAGGGCCACAGCAAGAACAATGGCAAATTTAGACATCCTCCTGGTGTGGTCAGTTTAAAAGGCACATCCAAATTCTTGTTACTTTTAAGGGGCTCTTAAGGTAATGTTTTCATTTAATTCTACAAAAACAGACACTTTCATTTCGAGGCCCCCTAGGTATACTGTGAGTGGAAACTAATGCCTGTTGCACACACAGCACGTCGAAGTAGCCAATCGGGATAACTTCAGCTGCAAACAGCACTTGTGGTTTTACACCAATGGCATTTCTGCTGAAGAAACTGCTGCACTCTGTACAGAAAATAAAGTTAAAAAATGGTTAGCAGTGAGCTATTGATAAGTATTACAAATTTGATCGTCATGAAATCTTATTTACATGGTGCTGGTGTAACCTAATGTAGTTTTGTGGAATTATTTAACGTAGAGACAGCCAGCATTATAAGCTCTGCTTCATTTAAAAAATCATCATTCAATGGGAGGGGACATTATCACAACAGCACAACAAAGGATGGTTTGATTTGTCGGTTTGGCTCTATCACTCTTAATAATATAGCTTACTGTATTAAAAAAGAATGAAATAAGTAATTATGTACAGCCATTGAGTAGCGTTATCTGTATCTCTTGGTTTAAACACCAGCCAAAACTTTTAAAGGGGTCGTGACATGCCTTTTTATATTGTTTTAATATGTTCCTTGAGGTTCACTTATAATATTAGTAATGTTTTTTGCACAACAAACAGTCATACAATTGTAAAACATGATCATTTTCCACCCTCATTCTTACCCTCTGTCAGAAACGCTCAGTTTTGGTGCTTCTTCTCCTTTAAGATTTGACATTAAACGCCCACTGTTCTGACTTCTCTTGACTGACCTGCTCTCTCTACTTGCCATCTCACTGCTGATCGCTACTGCAAGTGACAAGGTAAAGTATGCTTTGATGTGTTGCTGTGGAGGTGATTAGATGCAAATGTCTACCATAGTGTGAAATCACAATATTGGAGGAAGTAGAGAAAGAGTGGTTTTGGCGGCTTGATTTTTTTTTTTTTGCAGTCAGGTGTAATGTTTTAATTTCTGAAACTTTCATTGTTTTTATAATACAATGACCTATTATATTTAAATAGATAAAGAAAAATTTGATTTCTCATGTCATGACCCCTTTAAGTGTTCTTTCCTCTCAAAAAGGACATGCATCCAAAAATATGTCCAAATATACTTTTTCTGTGTAAACTCGTATTCATGATGTCCATCAACAGTACACAGTCTCTATAATACACTGATGCTTCTGTCACACTCTGTTGCGCTGCTTCTACTTCCAATGTGAATACTCCAACCTGTTAACATGTGCAGCGAAAGAAATGCAAGCTGCTTTGACTTGCGGTGTGCAACAGAAGTTATATTGAGGAACAAAGTTACCTTCATGTACAGTTGAAGTCAGAACTTTACATCCACTTAGATTGAAGTCATTAAAACAAATTTTTTAACCACTCCACAGATATAATATTAGCACACTATAGTTTTGGCAAGTAATTTAGGACATATATTTTGTGCATGACACAAATCATTTTCCCAGCAATTGTTTACAGACAGATTGTTTCACTTTTAATTGACTAAATCACAATTCCAGTGGGTCAGAAGTTTACATACACTTTGTTAGTATTTGGTGGCATTGCCTTTCAATTGTTTAACTTGGGTCAAACGTTTTGAGTAGTCTTCCGCAACCTTCTCACAATAAGTTGCAGGAATTTTGGCCCATTCTACCAGACAGAATTGGTGTAACTGAGTCAGGTTTGTAGGCCTCCTTGCACGCACACACTTTTTCAGTTCTGCCCAAAAAATTCTATCAGATTGAGGTCAGGGCTTTGTGATGGCCACTCCAATACCTTGACTTTGTTGTCCTTGAGCCATTTTTCCACAACTTTGGAGGTATGCTTGGGGTCATTGTCCATTTGGAAGACCCATTTGCGACCGAGCTTTAACTTCCTGGCTGACTCTTTTCCTTCAAAAATAACAATGGTCATTATGGCCAAATGGTGAAATTTTTGTTTCATCAGAAGACATTGCTCCAAAAAGTCAGGTCTTTGTCACCATGTGCACTTGCAAACTGTAGTCTGGCTTTTTTATGGTGTTTCTGGAGCAGTGACTTCTTCCTTGTTGAGCAGCCTTTCTGTTTATGTCGATATAGGACTCGACTTACTGTGGACATAGAAGTTAGAAGCTAATTGGCTAATTGTCTAAAGGCTTGACATAATTTTCTGGAATTTTCCAAGCTGCTTAAAGGTACAGTTAATTTATTGTATGCAAGCTTCTGACCCACTGGAATTGTGACAATGTAGTAGTCACTAAAAATTTTGTCGATTACAAGTGAAGCAATCTGTCTGTAACCAATTGTTGGAAAAATTACTCTGGTCACAAAGTAGATGTCCTAAACGACTTGCCAAAACTGTAGTTTGCTAATATGAAATTTGTGGAGTGGTTAAAAAATTAGTTTTAATGCCTTAAACTTCTAACTTAAACTAGGTTAAGTTTGTGTTCAATTAAGTGCTTGAAACCTATTAATTGAGTTGAGACTGCCATTCCTACGCTTTAAAAAAAAGGTGATCTCTAAACACTGGTTGCTGCTTTAGCCTACAATAACATCTTAAGGGATGAGCTCCCACAAATGAAAATTGTCTCATTCACTCACCCTCATATTGTTCCAAATCGGTATAACTTTCTTTTGTGGAACACAAGAGGACATCTTTTAAAGAATGTTGTGACTGCTGATTTACATACAATAGCAGTGGATATTGCACTACTGCCTAGTAGTGGATAGAGCTTATAATAGCACCCAAAATTGTCATAGAAGTAGCCCATGCAACTCATGCATCATATTTTAAGTCTTCTGAAGGCATACTATGGAAATCAGCCATGGAAACAATCTTTACATCCTTAAGTGTTCTGCAGAAGAAAGTAAGTCATAAATGTTTGGAAGGACATGAGGGTGGGTAAATAAATTATTTTTTTTTTAAACCATTCCTTTAATCTGAAAAGCATTGCGAGGTTCAGGTCTGCGTTGCCAACAATTAATCAGGCAAGCTCACTGCTTTTTTCCAGTTCATAGGCAAGCTTGATGCATAGGCAAGCCATTGAGAGAACTACAGATGGTCTCACTGATAGACGAGTGAGAGTGTTTCATCACACCCATCAGTAAACTGTAAAGAGCCTTCTTGCGTGTCACTCACCAGCGTTCTGTGGTATATCGGTGCCCGAGAGCAGCACTGTACAGTCTAATCTCAGTCCACACACTCCACCACAGCAGGATGTTTATCATGTACAACACTAACACTGAACATACTTTTGCATGCTGCTGGATAATGGGTCGGCCCTGGTGCAGAGTGCTCCTCATGTTCTTGATCCCACAGAGGGGCTTGATATGTGTAAATAGTGTAAACATGATTGATATTCTACTTGATAAGACAGCAGAAAGTGTTTTCATTCTTTGTGGAAAAAAAGTATTTTTCTGTGCCATGGACTGATGATGAGGCAAATAACTATTTGGTTGCTGCAATTATTTAGAAGTTTTATTTATTAATGGATTCTTATTGGCTCTCACAAGCACAGCTGATGAAATGGATTTGGCTAGTTTCATTTGCCCCCCTCCCTATGTATTAGTATTCGGCAATACGTTTTTCTCAGTTGTTCAATTCATGTTTTCATTTGCTGACTTTGGTATCTTGAACCTCTGTGGAAAAAGTTAGATGAATTATAAACGGCATATTTCGACAGCTGCACCGCTTATTTTGGAAAATTTTGTGAACCTGGGATGGGATTCTTTGAACTTATCCCTTGTTATGAAAGGCACATTAGGACAAATTGTAAAGAGGAATCACAATAAATAGCTCTGAACTGGTACGAGGGAAGGAAACGCAACCTTTTGTGATGATAAATGACAAAGGGAGGGCAGGAATCCAGTACTGTGTGGGTATAATTGTAGAGACTACGCCATAAAAGACTGTTTTGATGGAGTTTCACCTGAACATATAACCCTATATGTGACAGTGTGAAGGAAATTTAGCAAAATAATTGAACAATCTTTCTTATAAATATTAGGATTGTTTTGTTTGACATTCCATATAAAGCTTGTTTGCTTGTAGTCCACTTGTGGAAAATTCACTTATTCATTTATTTCTAATTGAGCTTCAGAGTGTCTTCAGGGAGCAATGAAGAGGCCCAAATCCAGGTTCATTACAGAACTATGTTATAAGACTAAGACAAACTGGTTACACTTTACCATACGGTTCTATTAGTTTACATAAATAAATGCCTTGGGTATCATGAACTAGCAAGGAACAATATTATCCTTTATTAATCTTGGTTAATGTTCATTTATACTTTTGCAATTGTTCATTGTTTGTTGGTGTTCATAATACATTAACTGTTGTAGAGTACACTGGCACATTTTTAACATTTAAATGTTGTATGTTGAAATTTACATGAATCAAGATTAATAAGTCCATATTAACTTATTGTGACTGATCACTGGCAAAGTTGGACTTGCAAAAATATTCATTTTATTGGTGAATATCTGAAAAAGCATGTGTGAGCAAAGAGGCATACAAACTTGACTCAGTTACACCAGTTCTGTCTGGAGAAATGGGCCAAAATTCCTGCAACTTATTGTGAGAAAATAAAAGGAAAATGTATTTTTTGTATTGTGTGTTGAATGGCAACAAAATCTGCTTTGTCCAATTTGAAACAACTGTGTTCCATGAAAACGGTGTTCTGAATACTTTCTGAAGGCACTGTATACTCATTTATGTTTTTGCTTTCCACATATTAAATGTATTTTTTTCCATCATAAGCAGTTTGTGTGTAACTTTGGATAAATGTAGCAGCTTTGCTAATTTCATTCCCTTTGTTTCACAGATAAAGCTGTGGAGCCCACAGTAAAAATCATAGTTACTAGCCATACTACCAAACACACCGTGAGCCAAGGTAGAATCTCTGTAACTCTACACCACTCCTCCTATTTTGGCAATTATTGGGAACTGGTGAAATAATCAATGGGCTTGCCGAAAGGAACTATTCTCTATTAACACCCAATAACTTTAATTTTATTTGATTTATTTGAATTTCATCCAAACTTTACTGTACAGGCAGCCGACTTTATTATCTGGAAATTATGGTGATGGGCATCCTGAAATTTCTACAGCCGCATGTAATTCTCTAAACTAATGCAACTCAACTTTCTAGTTGATATTGTTTGCAATAGGTTTGGGATTGATGGTTTGGTCTGAGGGTGATTCAGCATGACCTCAGTGTTCCCAGAAGATTGTGTCAAGGATGGAACCACTGGACCTAACTGATGGTCTTGTGTTTCAGAGCCGGTGGTGGAGGGTGCTGTCTCCGGGGGACGAATAGTAGGCTCAGGTACAGCCTCACTGCAAAGAGTGCACTCCGGTCAACATGAGAACCCCAGCAGTAATTTTAGGAGGCCTGGTAGTCCTGAGATAATGTCCTCCATTACATTACACACTAAGATATTGAACATGGCTCATTCTTTGGAAGCTGGCCCATTGTGCCAAAAAATGCACTTTATTTATAAACTTAGTCTTTTCTTGTGAACTGCTGAACATGATGCTGGTTACTGATGAAGAAATCAAAATTTCCAGGGTAGGGTTGCACCAGCTGACATAAGTTGAGACAAAGTTCATACTAAGGGCTTAGTAACTACTAGTTAGTTTGTAACTAAGTCAGTGCTTAATTTGGTTGCTCCACTTGTTCTTAAGGCAAGACTTAGTAGGATTTAAGCTCTCCATAAAGTAATTTATAGGACATTTACCTATAATAATCAAATAAACATCACTATAATTTGTACACCGACGTGTTAAAATGCAGTGAATTTCAATTTGATCTTATTACGGTTGATGTTCAAACTTTGTTTTCTCACTTAACTGTCAGCTGTAATAAATAAAATCCCCATTAAAATACGATACGTAATAAAATAAAGATTTGTTAATTAAGGATGCACCGATCCGATAACATGGATATATTGAAATAATGTATAGTTAGAGGTTTGTGTTTCATTACACACAATAATGTAAAGATATTCTAAACCGATTATGCAAAAAAAAAAAAAAAAAAGGTATCGGCTTGGGATCGGTATCGGCCTATACTGATATTTCCGATATCGGAAACGGATTGGAAGAGAAAAAGTGGTATCGGTGCATCCCTATTGATTTTATATATATATATATATATATATATATATATATATATACACTACCGTTCAAAAGTTTGGGGTCACTTGTCTGAAATGTTTCTCATGATCTTAAAAATCTTTTGATCTGAAGGTGTATGCTTAAAAGTTTGAAATTAACTTTGTAGACAAAATATTATTCTGCCAAAACATATACATTTATTTAATTACAAATCTAAAATTTCCTAAAAAAAAAAAAAGTTTTTGAAATGGATGACTTGGATCAAAATATGAAGAAAAGAAGCCAATAAGTGCCCAACATAGATGGGAACTCCTTCAATACTGTTTAAAAAGCATCCCGGGGTGATTCCTCAAGAAGTTGGTTGAGAAAATGTCACGAGTACATGTCTGCAAAATCTAGGCAAAGGGTGACTACTTTGAAGATGCTAAAATATTACATAGTTTTGGATTTATTTTGGATTTTTTTGGTCACAAAATAATTCCCATATTTCCATTTCTATTATTCCATAGTTTTGCTGACTACTATTATTCTAAAATGTGAAATAAATAAATAAATAAAGAATGAGTAAGTGACCCCAAACTTTTGAACGGTAGTGTATATATAGAATAGTATATTTGCTCTGTGTAAATAACAATATATAGGAACTTTATCGTACCGTTAGATCAGTTTCATGCTGATGAGCCCCTTAGTTTTTCTTAACATGTCCTCTCTCTCATAAATGTAAATGTCAACATCATCATACACTGATTGTCAAAAGGATTGAAGTCTGTCATGCGAAACATGAACTCATTGATGTCATTAAATATCAGTCTGCTTTTTTTAGTTGAAAATTGGAGACTTACGTAAATGTTTAGTTTATACATAGGGTTATGTTCTATGTAAGTTTAATGGTGCAACGCTCAAATAGTAGTGCATAAATTGTGACTCAGTGCACATTTACACCACAACTAGGCTATGTTGTCACATATATATATATAGCTGGTGCTACCGGCCCAGGACTTTATCTTCCATAGACACTAGAGGACCACAATAGGGAGAATAGGGAGTATTCAGATTAGCCATAGACAAATATGTTTTTTCCAATGGCCCATATTATCCTCAATCTTAAATATGTGGTTACAGCCTTGCAAAGTACCAATATTTATTACGTTTTACTAAATCCTAAGCTTAAAAGGATAGACGTAAAAATTTTAATTCTCTCATCAACTCGCATTCATGCCATCCCAAATGTCATCTTTTACTTTCCCTCTTCTGCTAAACGCAAACAAAGATTTTAGAAGAACATCTCAGCTCAGAAGGTCCAAAAAATGCAAGTTAGTGGTAACCAAAACTTTTAACCAAAAAAAATCTTTGTTTGTGTTCAGCAGAAGAAAGTCATACACCTCTAATATGGCAAGAGGGTGTAAATGATGAGAGAATTAAAATTTTTGGGTGAACTAACCCTTTAACCCTAAAGCATCACATTATTTCTGCCCTGTCACATTAGGTATAGAATTTATGTACTTACATTTGAATAGATAGCCGAGTAAATTCTGGTGGTATTCAGTTTCTGTATGCCTTGTAATAAACACATTATAACTGATAATTTTATATACACACACACACACACACACACACACACACACACACACACAGTTGAAGTTTACATACACTTTACATACCCATTTTTTAACCACTCATATTACATATTAGCAAACTATAGTTATGGCAAGTAGTTCCAACTGTGCATGACATGAGTAATTTTTCCAACAATTATTTACAGACAGATTGTTAAACTTTTAATTGACTATATCACAATTCCAGTGGGTCAGAAATTTGCATACACTAAGTTAACTGTGCCTTTAAGCAGCTTGGAAAATTCCAGAAAATGCTGTCAAGCCTTTAGACAATTAGCCAATTAGCTTCTGATAGGAGGTTTATTGAATTGGAAGTGTTCCTCTGGATGTATTTTAAGGACTACCTTCTAATTCAGTGCCTCTTTGCTTGACATCATAGGAAAATCTAAAGAAATCAGCCAAGACCTCAGAAAAAAATGGTGGACCTCCACAAGTCTGGTTCATTCTTGGGAGAATTTCCAAATGCCTGAATGTACCATGTTCATCTGTATAAACAATAGTACGCAAGTATAAACACCATGGGATCAAATAGCTTAGCAAGGAAACCCGTTCTGTCTTCTAGATATGAACGTAGTTTGGTGCGAAAAGTGAAAATCAATCCCAGAACAACAGCAAAGGACCTTGTGAAGATGCTGAAGGAAACAGGTAGACGAGTATCTATATCCACAGTAAAACTAGTCCTATATCGACATAAACTGAAAGGCTGCTAAGCAAGGAAGAATCCACTGCTCCAGAACCACCATAAAAAAAAAACAGACTACAGTTTGCAACTGCACATGGGGACAAAGATGTTTCTTTTTGGAGAATTTCCTCTGGTCTAATGAAACAAAAATTTAACTGTTTGGCCATAGTGACCATCATTATGTTTGGAGGAAAAAGGATGAGGCTTGCAAGTCTAGGAACACCATTCCAACTGTGAAGCATGGGGGTGGCAGCATCATGTTGTGGGGTGCTTTGCTGCAGGAGGGACTGGTGCACTTCACTAATTAGATAGCATTATGAGGAAGGAAAATTATGTGGAAATATTGAAGCAACATCTCAAGACATCAGCCAGGAAGTTAAAGCTTGGTCACAAATGGGTCTTCGAAATGGACAATGACACCAAGCAATACCACAAGTTGTGGAAAATGGCTTAAGGACAAAAAAGTCAAGGTATTGGAGTGGCCATCACAAAGCCCTGACCTCAATCCGGAAAATTTGTGGGCAGAACAAGTGAACAACTTGTTTACAGGTCTACAGGTCAACTTGAACAACAGGTCTACAAACCTGACACAGTTACACCAGTTCTGTCTGGAGAAACGGGCCAAAATTCCTGCAACTTATTGTGAGAAGCTTGTGGAAGGCTACCCAAAATGTTTGATCCAAGTTAAACAATTTAAAGGCAATGCTACCAAATATTAACAAAGTGTATGTAATCTTCTGACCCACTGGAATTGTGATGAAATAAATATAAGCTAAAATAAATAATTCTCAGTACTATTATTCTGGCATTTCACATTCTTAATCACATCTTAAAATAAAGCCGTGATCCTAACTGACCTAAGACAGGGAATATTTTCTACCATTAAATGTCAGGAATTGTGGAAAACAATTTTAAATTCATTTAAAATGAATTTATGATGAGCCAAATGAGTTTAAATTCATTTGGCTAAGGTGTATGTAAACTTTATGACTTCAACTGTTTACAGTACTGTGCAAAAGATTTTTCACAAAAGCATTTGTCATAAGATGGTTATTTATATCTTCAGATTTAGTGTGTTAATAGGAAATATAAATGTTAGGCTATGTTCAGACTGCCACTAAAAATCTGATATTTTGCATATCCAGAATGTATCCAGATGAGTTTTGATAGTCTGGACAGCAAAAAAACCCACATGAAATCAGATTTTTCAGAAATGATTCAAACCGCATCGGGAGGTGGTTTCAAATGTGATTGAAATCTAATTTATTCAGATTAAATTTAAAATTTAAACCATTATTTGTAGAGGAGGAAATGATAAAAAATAACAAGGTAACACAGAAATTACAGAGACAAATTCAATATCTGCATTTCTTAGAAAATGCATAAATCAGTTAGGAGAAAAGACAAGATGTAGGTAAAATCTGAACTTTAAAAGAAAACCTCTATAACCCATTAAAATATAATGGTGATGAATGGGTAAATGGAAATTGGCTTAAATTCTGATGTAATAAAAAAGAGGTCATTATATGCTCTTTTAAATGATGCAATAAAGCATTTAATCTATCAAATTATTTGTCTAATATGGTTCACAGATGGCATTGTTTTCTGAGAATGACCCACATACAATATGCTTCATTACCAACAACAACAACAAAAAAACATCTGAGCCTTCATACCTCAGACAAAAGTCTGTAATGATTACAGCATAATGTGTCTCTATATCCCTGTGCAATGGACCTGTGTGAAGTTGGCCCCCCACACACGTCGGCAACATAGTCTCAATCGTTTGTGCTCCGTTTGTGCTGCTTCGGTTTTTTAGATATTAAAATAATGTTTATAGGTCATTCTGAA
Organism: Moxostoma hubbsi; assembly: GCA_032164185.1. Taxonomy (NCBI): domain Eukaryota; kingdom Metazoa; phylum Chordata; class Actinopteri; order Cypriniformes; family Catostomidae; genus Moxostoma; species Moxostoma hubbsi. The sequence goes on along the minus strand of JAVLUX010000009.1, from coordinate 17,886,199 downwards.
GTCAGTTAATCCCCCCACATGCTCCAAATTTACCCCAAATAGTCTCGTTTGTTTGTGCTGGTTTGTGCCAGTAAAAGTTTAGTTTGAACTGCTTCGGTTTTTAAAATATTAGACATTGAATTACGGGCGAATTATAAATGCTGATATTTATTGAATACAATACTGACAGAATAAAATAATCACTTAATGGTCACAACAATCAAATATAGGTTAGTAGCAGTCTCGGTCATTCTGATTACTATATATTAGGCTACTATAATATATATATTTCTAAAATAGGTCTATCTTGTTTTGTGTGTAGTCAGTACAATTTATGAGAAGTGAGCATTTTATTTTGGGTTTGTCATTTAAATCTTTTACCAAAATGTTGGATGAAGATGTTTTAATACAACAACATCTCCTTATCAATGTTTTTGTAGTCGCTATGGTGTTTATTAAAAACGTATTGGTGTTCAGGCAGCAGCAGCAGCAGCAGCTCAATATTCATCTGGTGTCTGTCAGACACTTTTTCTGTAACTCCCATTCTCTCGGCTCTGGTTACGAGAACAAAAGCGCAAATCTCCTCGATGTGAACACACTTGAGTCGAACTGTCGAAGAATGTCTGTCAAGTCTAATCATCACATCATATGTTCACTGCACTGCCGCCACTAGGGTCAAGTTACACTTCTGTTATGCTCTAGTGGATATTAGTGTAGAGTTAGTAGAGAAAATGTCGTTACTAAATTAAGTTTCTGGCCAATGTAAGTACAATGTTTTAACACTGCCAGGTACAATAGTATTTGTTAACTTCAAGAATAATTGTATACCATTCAAGAGAGCTCAATGTTTTTTGAACAGAATACTCATTGCTAATACAAATACATGCTAAATACAGTTTTACAATGGACCCATGTTAGTTTTTGAATACATTATGCATCTAGGGGTCAACATTACCATATTGGTCCTAATATAAGATACATTATCCTTATATGTTAATACTATATTATCCTTATATTCAGACCAATACAGTAATGAAAACAAGTTTATACTGAACATGACATTTTTTGAGTCAGGTTTATTTAAGTGGGTAATTATGTTCTGCATATGCCAGATGACCAAGAAACCAGCAGTTGACAGAGATTCCATTTTCACAGTCCTGTGTTCATCAAGTCTAAAATGGCAACATAGCTACTCCTAATCAGAGCATCTGGACAGAGCTTAGTAAGCAGCTAGAAAACAAGATCACTGCAAAGGCTCTATACAATTTTGTTAAAATAAATAGACACAACATCTGGACTGCTTTAGGGTTTTCTCATGAAACAAATGGCAGTACTGATGACACTGATTTTGAGCCAGGGTCCCTTTCACCCAGACCAAAAGATTGCTGGTCTTTTGATCTTGAAGTTCCATTTCAGGAATGGATTGAATTCATGCCTGAAACGGTTAAATACAACAAGTTCTCTAAAGCACCAAAAAGGAATACACAATTTTGAAGCCTGGCATCTGGATACATGATAAATGATCACATATTGCAAGAATTGAAATGCCCCTGCACATTTGCCTATAAAAGAGCCAAGGTCTATCCATCAGCCACAGAGAAATACATTGAAATCAGAGGCAACTGTAAGGAGTGTCATGGCCACAGTCACAGAAAATGTGACAGAGCGCCTGAAATGAACAGCCCAATGGTGCTCAAGTGTTTAATTAAAAACACTGACTCCCTGCACACTGGCTGTTCCAAGCATGCAATGTCTTGTAACTTGCGTGTGCAGATATCCAAAGAACTGTGTAAGGGTAGAATGAAACCCCATGTATGGAGGCAACAAAGCTGATGGATTTTGGAGATCCTGAGCCAAGCAATCTGCCTAATTTGGCCACCCTGCACAAAGCAAAGCAAGAGAGAAATTATTTAGAATTAGGCGACAAGGATCCCATTGTTTCAATGCAGATGTTAAAATACAGTGCACTGCACAGTGGTTGCATTATAGACATTGGACTGGACAAGTTTTTCTGTCACTATTGGAGTCAAACACAAATGTATATGTACAAGTCATTCTTCATCTACTAACCCCGCTTTGAGTTTTGATGCAACTGGCTCAGTAGTGAGGAAACTACAGAGACCAAATGGCAAGTCTGGCCATATATTTTTATATCAGGGCATTCTGGCAGGGGATGAAAGCTCAAGTGTCCCAGAGGTGCAAATGCTGTCAGAGAGACACAATGTTAATGCAATAACACATTGGCTGACTGAATGAATACGTGCAGGTGCACCAACTCAAAAAGAGGTTGTGTGACTTTTCTCTGGCTTTGCTCGGAGCTCTGGTCAAGGCTTTTACTCCTCATCCTGATCTAAATACCTACATCAATGAGTGTTGTGCTGTCTTACTTTGTAAACAGTCAGCAAAAGTGCCACCTTGTTTGATCTGCCAGTGGGACTGCTTGAAGAAAAAAAACACAATCGCATTAAAGATTTATTTGTTAGGTCAATGGCACAGCTTCTCATGTTACATTCCATGGACGATGCAAAAGAGCTACTACGCAGTATTACTGTTGTGGCTCTCAGCGAAGCAGAGGGCAATGATAGTTCTGGAGCAGTGGGTAACAGACATATGTGAAGAGAGCAGGTCACTTGCTGTAGGTAATGGGGATCATGATAATATGCACTTCCTCCCTGAGATTATTCCCAATATAATCTGGCTTTCAAGTTACATACCACTCTGGACAGGGGTAATGATCCCTCACTCTCAAAGCACCAACATCACTGCAAGTTCAGCCAATGTTGAAGCAGAGTTCAAAAACATCAAACGTGGCCTTTTCCAAGCATGAAAACGTGCCTATTCGGGTGGATGGATTCATTGCAACATGCAAATTTGTTCTGCAAAACAAAAAGGTGAGGAAAAAGGTGAAGAGGATGCAGCTGTTGCAACAGTGATCATCACAGGAGCCAATACACTACCCACCACAACTTGCAATGTAGATGGATAACCAGAAATGGATGCTTCCTGTTCTGGGAAATCTGACAATGTCACAAACATCCATCCAACATATGAAGACGCAGTTGAAAACTAGAGAGGCCTAGCGGTTCCAACCAAAAAGAGAAAGAGGAATTCATACCTCTCTCCTTGTCCTGAATGGCTCCATGCAGATCCATCTGTGAGAGGGAAAAGATGGAAAGTGGACCTGTTGAAAAACATGCATGCGTTTCCTTCACAAAACAGTGCTCCTCACAGTATTGTGGTCTCAGCACACAAGTCACCTGGGAAGATCCATTTGTTTGTACTTCTGTTGCTGTACTGCAGGCTTCTGGCATGGCTCATCTTCAGACCGCAGTGGAAGAAGGCCTTACCCTTCCGGAGTCCCCCTGCCTCAGGCCAATACAAAGTCCCTCACAGTGTCCCTCTGCATTCAAGACAGATACCTCCAGGAAAAGTGCTCTGTGCAGGGAAAGTTTCTCACAGTTACAGTCTGGGATAACTTCTGCGGATTGACACTGACCTGGGAAGCAACTCCATAGAATTTCCTTTGTGTGAATTTCCCTCCAATCTGATGCTCCAAGGAGAGAGATTTGCTTTAAGGACAATAATTGCTTTCAAAAGAGGCTTAACCCAGGATGCTCTTGGACATTATGTGGCCTACTGCAGAAGGTCTCCATGTATCTAGGAGATGTATGACGACCTGAGAAGTGGAGTGACAGGAGTGTCGGAAAACTCAAAATATGCCCACATGCTGTATTATACACAAAAGACTGATTGCATTGTTTAAATTTAATTTAACAAATACAAGTATTTTTGTTATATGCCACACACCCTTGTTTTCCTACTCCTGTTTGGAGAAGTAGTATCTGCTTTTCTGGAAGTCTGGCTTCTCAAGTCTATTATTCTGTGTGGTACATTATTTCTGTTAATGGATGTTCGATACTACACAGTTAATTCAATATCAAAAGTAAAATCATTTTGGCTTCTTAATTCATTGAGTCACGAGTGTCCACACACACACACACACACACACACATATGTATATGTGTATATATGTATATGTGTACTAGTCAAAAGTTTGAAAACATTAAGATTTTTTTAATGTTTCTGAAAGACGTCTCTTCTGCTCACCAATGCTGCATTTATTTGATAAAAAAATCAGTAAAACAGTAATAGTGTGAAATATTATTCCAATGTAAAACAGTTGTTTTCTATCTGAATATGTAGTAAACTGTAATTTCATCGCCTTTAATTAATTGTCAAATATTTTAAAAACCGAAGCAGCACAAACAAAACTTTTACCGGCACAAACGAAGCACAAACAAACAAGACTATTTGGGGTGAATTTGGAGCATGTGGGGCGGATGACTGACCTCAGAATGACCTATAAATATTCTTTTAATATCTAAAAAACAGAAGCAGCACAAACGAATCACAAATGATTGAGACTATTTTGCCAACGTTTTGCGTTGGGTGGGGAGCCAACTTCACGCAGGTGTGCAATGGTAGTCTCTTAAGCAACGATCTGGGCCACAATCTAAAAGGGTTCAAGTCTGAATTTGAGCATTTACTTGCAATTCATATGGGGTTACTGAGGTACTACTCCTTTACTGCTGCTGTGCCCTTGAGCAAGGCAGTTTAACCTTAAGACACACTTGGAGGTTTGTCCCAGCAATTGGCCAACTGCAAGTTGCTTTAATTTATAGCATCTGCTTAATAATCATTTTGGTTTCAGCAATGGTCACTTTCTAACCAGTTCCTCCCCTCCATTCTGCAGCATCTGTCTGGAGACTCGAGTCATCACTGGAGTTCTTAAACTCTCCACTTTCCATGCTGTAGTGCTATTTGATCAGCAATGCTGTCCTCTCTGGTGCCTTATTCTTGCTGGTTTTGCTAATGAGAAAAAGTAGCAGCTTAATTAATGTCACATGTTTTGATTAACTTTTACCTGCTCATCAGTCATTTTAATAAGCTCATTATTTCAGTCTGCTTGGTAATAGTTGATCTTTTGTTTCTTGCTGCGCTGCTCTGGCCACCACTGTAAGCATGCTTAGAGTTTCAAACGTGTAAGTGTTTTCATTGATTTATCGCAATGGAAAGCAAATTGTAAATATTTTGTTGACTGCTTTTTATTTTTCCTTCTCAAACTTTTTTCTCTTGTTTTAAAACGTAGCTTCATTGACACCTCATAGACACCTATGGTCTAAGGAGCCTGCATAGGTGGACAACTACTTTTTATCACAATTTCCCAGCTGAACTGGGGAATGTTTTGGCTTGCCTTACATTGCTGCTTTTACTACATACTAAACACCAGATGATGATTTATCTGGAATCTATAAGAATGTTAATGCAACCTTCTTGTTAACATTCTTTCTTAATCAGTTTGGGTTATGATGGTCTGAATGAATGGTGCTAATTGACATCTTTCTCTTTACAGTGTTTGATAAGCAAGGGTTCTCGGCGAATCTGGACGCAAAGCTGTAAGTATTCTGTACACACACACACACACACACACACACACACATATATATATATATATATATATATATATATATATATATATATATATAAGTAATAATGTAAATTTAGCCAGTCATTATTGCAAAATAAATCCAAACAGGGTCATAAGGAGCATGACACAGAGCATTATTTATAAAATAAATAATTAAATTGACATGAAATAATGATTTGAGTTAAAATTACGTTACTATGTGAGAAGAGATGTTGGAGTATTAAGAAACCGCTGAATTTCACTTCCAGTTTTGCGTTGGAGTTCTATTAGTGTTTATTGAGCAAAAATGACCATCTGACTGCTCATTTATCGCTTATTACATGACTACGTGCCAAAAAAATAAATGGACATAAAGTGTCTGTTCCAAAACATTGGCTAAATTAACACTGCAAGGCTTAATGCACAGATCCGATCTTGTGACATATCCGATTTGTTTTTTTGTTGTTGTCTTTTAAATTTATTTTTTTTATTGTCCCTCCTGTTTAGATTCACAAGACACGACTCGGATCTGATATCTGTGTTAACATTAATCTCCCTTTCAAATTGATTCCATTGCTGATCGCTTTAACTTGTGAGCATTACAGTTCGCCCTCCGGTTTTAAATGGCCTTAGGCAAAAAAGGCAGAAGCAAATTTTTACCGCTGCCATGGTAAACACGGCTTTAATGATTTCAGCATCGGTCAGATGAGAAGTGGAGCTAAAGCCCTATGTGGACTTGATTTAGATTTCCTCACCTATATCCTTAAAGTAATTATTACTGTGGACATCAGTAATATTTACCGTCAATTCACACGGGAGAAGCAAAGTCTGTAAAAATCTCAGAGTTGGTTGTGTCTACAGCATATAAACACTGCTGTCATGCATAACTGACCATTTAGTAAATGTATACTGTGCTTATTAATTATGCTGGGAATATTAAACATGACCATATACTGTATCTTTGATAATAAAAACAAAATGATTGGAATATCTGGCTAAATACAACAGAATTTGTGACATTAACAAGCCTGTAATCTGGTATTGCACTCTTGAATTAAAAATATGGACAATCACTTCACATTTTATGTTCTGAATTGCGGAGCTCGACATAATTTCCCACACTCACTCTGCTCAAATCATAATCAAAAAATGCTTGTTTCTCTTTCACATGGGTAAATAAACTCATAAAAAGCTTAAGAAAAACATGCATCAGTCCAAATGCAATAACCAGCGTTATCTGAAGCTTTAAAGCCCATATCTTACATTTTCTGTCGTCTTTTCTCAACCAACATCCACTTTAGAAACCGAAAACTTAAGAAACAGCTATATTTAAAGGGGACTGGAAAGTGCAGATATGCAGGCAATTCGCATGGGATACATATTACTTGGGGTTAATTTTACAGGCCGTTTTATACTAGGTAAAACACACTGTAATTTTTACCAGCGTGGAATTGTCTATTCCAGAAAAAGTCCTGACAAATTACTGATATAACCGATTTGCACAGAATTAAAATTACTGAGAAGCTCTGGTAATTTATTACATTACCCCATGTCCCCATATAAACTAATCCCATCCAAATAGGGCTGACCTAGAAGCCATGAATGGTGCGACCGTTAACACGTTTGATGACACGGAATAAAGAAAAATGAGCGAAAAGAATTTCCTCTCTGTTTTCAAATCGCTGGGACCAGATTGTTTACACCCGCTGTTGTATTGGTCACTCCAGGTTGACACACAAGTTTTTAATATTAGGAGAAGATTCACCAACATGTACCTTCTGCCAGAATCCATTATCCCTGAAACATGTTTTATTAGACTGTACTAGTCTTAAACCCGTGAGAAACTTTTTTATTCAGTCAGCACTGGAAGAAATGTTTAACAAAATCAAACCGAACGCAATTTTAGATTTTTTTAGGAGAATATTATTTTAAAAACATCTTATAGAATTGCTTACACATTTCTCGTCATGGAAATTGCTGGCATGGCATTAAAAACCAACAAAGTTTTGTGCGAGCGCCTGGCACGTCTGCTTCATATGGTTTAACATCGTAAAAGCCAAGGGGAATCGGATATACATGTTTAGACAGGTCATATGTCCAGACATTGGATATGTATCTGATTTAAAACCACATTTGGAAGTGTCTCAATATCCAATCTGCATCAGACGTGAGTAAAATTTCGGATTTGTTGTGACAGTGTAAACGCACTCACTACACGCAGTCACAGGAGACCCGACTCGCAACTGATTTTAATACAGGTGGGATACTCTATGGGATACTCTAATGAGCATAAATACGCATAACACACACATTTGGGGTAAAATGGTAAGTTTTCTATCATATATAAAAAAAGATTGATACTTTTTAGTATTGAATGAATTATAAGCATATTTATCATTTAAATGTATCTCGCTTCATCTGCCATCTCGGAATAATTTTACCTCCAAGCTCATCACGGTGCATTCTGGGATCATCTAACAGGGGAAGGATACAAAAGATGATACCTTAGATTTTGGCCAAAACAAGATATCTTAGGAAACAGCATAATTAAGATACATTTGGAACAGCCTTTTCATCGGGAGTGTGCTTATGATGTCTTAAAATGTTGCCTCTGGAGGCAGCTCACTAGGTTTTTGTAGTGGACCTGAAATATTGATTTGAGTTTAAATTATTTTATAAGCTTATTGTAAAGATCTCAGAGTGAATGAAGAAGTAGGAAATATGACTTACAATAGCAGATGACTTTTGAAATCGAACTTTTCTGGATGTCAGTTTTTCTAAAATATCAAACTGCTGAATGATGCAATTGCGGACAGTTTTGTAATAAATTAATCAGAGTGACTATTTGCACAACAGTATTGCACTCCAGTAGTCTGGTGAAAACACAGAAATTAAAGATAAACTGTTGCTGCAATGTTGTGGATCTGCTTTTTGTGCGGACGCCGCGGGTTCGATTCTGCATTTTGTACCACTTTTTCGCATATCGTTTCCTGTCTCCACCCTTAATATTACCTTAATACTACTTATAGTAATAAATAAAAATGTATTTAAATTTTGATTTCCTTCCAGTGATTTGATCACGGGGAAGGTCGGGTAGTTGATAGAAAGGTTTGATCCGGGTAAATTTAATTAAGATTTTAATATAGTAATATTGTAGTATCAATGTTTTTTGGCAGTTAACCATTGTGTTACTACAATAATATGGTGTTAATATTTGTTTAATTTTGTGGTTATTATTTTACTACAAAATACCAGGGTGATACTATGTAGTAAATCAATGTTTAATTTTTTAAAGGAAGGTTAGTTTAGGTCCATGAAACTCTAAAAAAACATAATAAACCTGCTGCAGTGATGCCTCTGTACTGTATGATAGTATTTAATTAGTGGTGCAAATAGTATCTGCCCCTATGTGCACTCTAATAATAAATAGCCTCTGCCTAAATATATGTCCCTAATCCTAAATGGATCAATAATAGCTAGTGCTTTACAAGAATCTTCTTTTCAAAAAAAGTATTTTTCCTCATCTGTTTTTCATTGCACAACGAACAATTGTGCGACCCCTGCTCGTACTATAGCATGTGCAGATATATAAAAAAATGTTTGTGCTTTTTAACAGTGTTTTAAATTGATAGATTTTGAAAATAGAAGATGGCTCTGCTTACATCCCCTGCAATGCCTCTTTTAAATACAATTTTCCCCCGCACAATGTAACAATATTTTTAGAAAAGCCTTTTAAAACGGTTGTCAATTAATAAAAAATTATGTTTTTTTTTTTTTTTTTATGCAAATCTAGTGTACCAAAACGTCTCTTGACAACTTCAGTGTTATTAGTGTATCTTTAAGCAATCTATTTCAGTGCCTTTGTGTGAGGTGTTAGGGTGTGACATATTGCTGGTCTGTGTGTGGTAGGTGTATGTTTACATTTCATCTTTGAAGCGCCTGAATTCTCAGACACTCACCTCACCCTAATCTCTCATTGTTGAGCATCAGAGAAGGCATGTCCATCTACACCACACACACATACAATAAGCAAAGCGTGCAACAGTTTAGATTTCATTGACGCTTCGAGCACAACTGTCTGTGTGGTGCACTTCATCATTCCCCTGGCTTCAGTCCACTATCCACTCTGGTGTTTAAAGACTCTGAGCTGTCATGGCGGCAAAATACAACACTGTCCCATTGGGCCAACCACTTCATCAAAATGAAGTCTTCTGCAAATAAGTGTCTTCTGGCTTTAATTTTGACTGGTGAAAAGGCATTTAGTGTAGGACGTGTCTTGATGTTACACGGAACTTAATGCTTTCAAAGTTTTTTCATGGTAGTAATTTGAAGTTTGCAAATGTTTTTCTTTTTGCATTACAAATCCCATGGTCATGAAAAACCTGAAAATATTAGGCAATTTTTAAAATTGTGATTTCCAGACATTAACTTGTGGGTATTTCAAAGCTGAAAGTAATTTTGTTTAATTATGCTCTGCATGAGTGCTCAGAAAGTTGAATTCTACATTAAGCCACATTTAAATCTCAGGATTTTTTTTTTTTTTTAAGAATTCCAAGTGCTGGTAAAAATTCCAACCTGGTCTCATAGAATGAGCATTACTATATATTTTTGCAAATGGACTTTTACGTGCTGCGTTCCACATTTAGTCAAAGTTTCCTGTTGAAGTAAACGCTAGAGCTGCTACAACAACTGTATGTTAAATTCACATTCACACAAATCACGACTACAGTTGCTGGTTGACTTTATAAACACTTTTCTCACACTATTACTCGCACACTGCTGTTTTATATATCGAAACGCTTACTATAATATATAATTTGAAAAATTATTAATTTTAACACTTGCATTACAGACTCACCTATATTTACACGCTTTATCCAGTGTGATTAGCCTTGCCAGTAGCTCACCTACTGTTGGACATTTGACTGTTGAGACTTAGGTTTAAGATCAGTCAAACACGAAAGCTGATACAAGATGAAAGTGACACAAGATGACAGGGTTTCTTCAGAAAATGTGCTTATGGAGGGAATGTGCATGCAAAATCTCTTATTTTGTTTTTGGATACTATTGGTTAGGTTTAGGCATTGGTTAAATTTAATGATGCCTGTTTGCATCTACCCCATTTCATGAGAGCACAATTGGTTAAATTTAAGTTAAAGTTTTAGATTAGGGAAGTATGTTTAACTCATTAAAACCTCTATCTGATATTCACATTAAAAACCTCATCAGTTTATGACACCATTTCACTTGCTTTTGTGCACCCCCTGCTGGACATTTCACTGGGAAACTGCAGCCAAATGTGAAATGAGGCATGTCATTTAGTTTTGGCAAAAATGTTGCCAGTCACGTAATTTTCATAAGACCAGGCTGTGATTTTCTAGCGATTCTACATTTCTGTACCAGGAATCTGTTTAATGGATTTTCAGTTTGTATCAAAGTAATCATACATGACTGGAAGTTCATTGGCCAAAAGGTGTGAGAACCCCTATTCAGACCCTATTTGGTTTGTCTCTGCTGGCATCTTAGATTCAGACCTGTCTCCTTCTCACTTGTTTATTTTAACTGTTCTCATTGTGTACTGCAGACAATTAATGATGCTGCTCAATTTTGATGTTAAGAGCATGTCAGCTGCCCCATCCATTCAAAGGAATTCTGAATATTTTAGTATTTTTACAACCTCCTGTTGCATTTTACGCAGGAATGCAAAGGAGTAAAGTTGTATACTGCGTTTAGAAAATACCTTTAAATGCGCTATATATATATATATATATATATATATATATATATATATATATATATATATATATATATATATATATATATATATATATATATATATATATGCGCTATATATATATATATATATATATATATATATATATATATATATATATATATATATATATATGCGCTATATATATATATATATATATATATATATATATATATATATATATATATATATATATATATATGCGCTATATATATATATATATATATATATATATATATATATATGCGCTATATATATATATATATATATATATATTAGTACTGTGCAAAAGTTTTAGGCACTTGGGAAAGTGTTGCATAGTAAAGATGTCTTCAAAAATAATGACATAAATAGTTTTATATATATGTATGTATATATGTATGTATGTGTATATATATATATATATATATATATATGCACACATACACATACAAAAAAGGGGTAAAGGGGTCTGGCTTTAAATTCAAATGGATCTATTGATTATGTCTGATCAAAAAAGTTTGTAACAACCAGTTTGTCCATGCAACAAATTGTTATATTCAAATAGTTTGAATATTTTACTTAACACCATCAAAACTGAACAAAGTTTTGCATACTAATCCATCACATCCCTCTCTAGAAGTAATCCATCACATCGCACACTAAATAAAAACAATTTGTCTCAGAATTATATTGCTGCACTATATTGCTGTCAGTTTCAATGTTTATAGTCCTGTCCAGTTAAATTAATGCCTCCTTTATCTCTCCTCCCTAACTGTGTCCACAGGCCTCCAGAGTTAGTGTACAAGTATGGAAATCTCAGTGATGGAGCCTGCAAACCTGGATATGCTGCTGCCAAAATGACTGCTATCTATCCAAAGTATGAACTGCTTTTTTATGTATAAAGTAAATAAGATTTGCATATGGGGCCATTGGTGTTTATGTGAATTGGCACAATGCTTGTTGTGGTTGTGTTGACTTTTCATATTTCACAAAGGAAGGATAATTGAAGATGGCAAATGGGATGGAAGTTTGGGTGGAAAAAGACAAAGGCCTTGGTAGAATGCTGTTTTGCCTTCTTCAAACCTGTTTTTGATCTGGCAGGCGTTGCAATATTTCACACTCTGTCGTTCAGAGAATTAAGTGAAAACTTTATGAAAGGGAGAAAGCTTTGCAAGAGATTTACTGGTTTAAACCTGACTTACCAGCCACATCCTCAAGTACCTCATGTGTTTGATTCAGAATTTTGCTTTTCCTTGGTTTCCACTTTGCTCCACTCACCAATCGAGAGACACTATGTCATTCCTCAGCTACGAAGCCCCTAAGGCCAGTCTTATAATATCTCTGACTTATATTTTTGACTCAGTCTTTGTTCATTTGCGATCTACCACAACAAATAACCACTTCCTCATGTTTTCGAGCTACACAATGCGTCTGTTGTAAAATTTTTTAGTAAGTGGATAGTGATTCTGTTTTTGCGGTCAGAGGGTAAAGGCCTGTCAAGTGGTGCCACTGTGGTAATGAGTCAAATTTTCAATTTAACTAAATTCTCAATGGTGCTCAAAAACACTCAATGATGCCACCGAATACTCCGCAATCCTCAATCATGTCACACGCCTTTGATGGATGTTTCCATTTTTGACTGCATCCATATTCCGTTGTTCTTTCAACTTTAGGGTGATTCTCCTGGTGGAAAACAGCCAATGATAGCATAAGGCAATTTTACTTCAACATGCCTAACAATTGAGGAACATTCTGAATCACGGTTTGGTTTGTTCATGGATCCTTCTCTCATCACCATAAGATTGTTTAGACATAGCTTTTCCACCAATCAAGCAACATTATTTTAGAAAGGACTTTAGCAACTATCATACAATAGCAAAAACAATATTTAGTGAAAGTCAGATGGCCGTCCTGGATTGATTTAAACAAAAACTGACAAAACAAAAATATTAATTTCAGAAGAGAGAATAAAGAAATCTTACCACAAGAATGACCAGTTCAGGTCGCCAAAATTGTAGGCTGGGGCAGATTTCGCATGTCCTTTAGAGGCAGCATAAGCACCAAGAGACTTACAAAACAGAGCAGTGACTAAATTGATAAATTGACATTTTAACAGTCCCCCTTTTAAAGGCATATATGTGTTAACAGTGTCTACAATGTGCCGATCTGGGTTCTGTCGTTTACCTTTTGGGGGCAAAATGCACGGCTGCCAAAATCATTCAGTTTAGATATTTCCAGAAACATGTTGAGCTGTCAAAACATTTGTGTAAGTTTTGGATGTATTAAAACAGATATGAGTATTTAGACAAGTAACGTTCAATTTGGAAATTGAATTGAAATCAATAGTTATTCAAGTTAATTTGTTTGTTTTTTTGCATTTTGCTTTTTGCCTCTTTCTTAAAAGGATAGTTTACCCAAAAATGAAAATTCTCTCATTATTTACTCACCCTCATGCCATCCCAGATGTATATGACTTTCTTTCATCTGCTGAACACAAATGGAAAAGAAGAAGAAAAAAAAAGATTGACAAGTGAATGGTGTCCAGTCCTTTCAAGCTCTAAAAATCACATGAAGGCAGCATAAAAGTAATCCATATGACTCCAGTGGTAAAATCCATGTCTTCACAAGCGATATAATCTATATGCGTGAAACAGATCAATATTTAAGTCCTTTTTATTATAAATCTCCACTTTCACTTTAACATTCTTGAATGAAATATTGATCTGTATAAAGTCAAAATCACGTGATTGCATAACTTCAGAAAACATATATTAAACCACTGGATTCACATGGATTGCTTTTATGTTGCTTTTGTAATAATTATAACTTGAAAGGTCAGGTCACACTTCACTTGCATTGTATGGACCTACAGATCTGAGATATTTTTTAATTTGTGTTCTGCAGATGTAAGAAAGCCATACACATTTTGGATAGTATGAATGTGACTAAATGATGAGAGAAATATCCCTTTAAAATGACATATCTTCCTTTAAGATATGAGAGCACAGAAGTGTGTACTTTTGTTTGGATAAAGAACAAATCCAAGAGTGTTGTGTTGGATATTCAAATTTTACTCGTATCCATGTGGTCCATTTTTACAGTTAAAAAAAATCTGGATTTCAATACATTTGAAGTTAACCATTCTTTGCCTGTTCAAAAAACTGTTGTTGTTTCCAGTCTAGTGTTTGGGTAGGGAAAAGCTCACTAGGATGTGTAACATTTTGGCACTTGGGCAATTACTTATTTTTCCCAATTCCTATTTTATTATGGGATCCCCGAATATACAGCACAGTATTGGAAACCACTTGAAGCGAAGTGATCCCAGCCCTCTGTTAGTTCAGTCTATGACTTACCCCTGGAATCCACTTTATTTCCAACACCTCCACTCCTTTCTCAGAACTATTTGTATTGGACTCTAAAGTCAAATGCTGTGAGTGAACTTGAGTGGGCGGTTATGAAAATACAGCCCTCAGTGATAGCCTTGAGGAAATGAGCACAATGTGCACAGGCCTCCTGTTCGGGACCCCTTTTACGACAAGCAGACCACTGTCTGTCTTTGGTCCTGAAGCTCTTGCACCCAGTTATTTATAATGCAAGTTAGCTCGCACCCTGTAAGCCACGAGTTAATTAATCACAGTTGGTTTTGGCAAGGTCTTGCTTCATCCGCTTTTATCAGGTGATATAAGAAGCGGGTCTGATATGACCGTTTTTCCTATTTTCTTGACAATGTCAGACATCCCCTGCCCTTAAGCAATAAGTACATGAAATAGACACACTTTTATCAAAGTTGGTTAGACAGTTGCCAGTAGCGAGCCCATTCATTTCCTCGCATCAATTTCCTGCCACTGCTCTTTGACATTTTCTTCAATTAACTTTTTTCTTTTTGGTTGTCCTCACTTTCCCCATGTATTTGGCATTTTTGTGGATTGGAGTGATTTAAAAGCAACTGGAGTCCTCGGTTAGCGAAAAGGCTGTCTTGTTAAACCACTCCCATTAATGGGACTTGTGAAGGTTGTAAACTTGTGCTGTTATGTTTGGGAAATGGGTCCTGCTGCTTTTCTTCCCAAAAGCAGGACCTGTGTTTTAAATGACCCATACATTCTCTGTACTGACCCATGATTAGTCTTTTAAGTTTTCTTTAGGGGACCTGATTGTTTATTCAGCCACTTGACAAGCTCTCCTTGTTAGTCATCCACCAACCAATCTATTGCAATTTGCACACTT
Source organism: Moxostoma hubbsi (assembly GCA_032164185.1). Taxonomy (NCBI): domain Eukaryota; kingdom Metazoa; phylum Chordata; class Actinopteri; order Cypriniformes; family Catostomidae; genus Moxostoma; species Moxostoma hubbsi. The sequence continues at coordinate 17,870,774 of JAVLUX010000009.1, read as the reverse complement.
AAACCTAAAAGACTTAAGAAGGGGAATAAAACCTTGCAAAATTTGCAAGTTCCCCATGTTTGTAAATGAATAATGACCCTGTTGAGTTGGGAGGGACTTAAACAGACATTCATCGTGTGCTCACACTTACAGAAGCAGCAGAGCGGCAGTATTCACTGCATGTTTGTGGGAAATGATTCTGCTGTCTGAGATTTATTGGGTTCTTATTAAATTAAACCATTAAATGAAAGGAAACACCTGAAATGGATCTTATATTGAAAAGTTTTGCTAATTTGATAGCTTCTGAAAGTGTGTAGTGTGTACTACACCTGGGACCTGTTAAAGGATAGTTCACCCAAAAATTTAAATTCTGTCATCATATTGTTCAAAGTCAAATCATATTGAGAGTCATACCCTCATATTGTTCCAAACCTGTATGACTTTCATTCTTCCATGAAACACAAGAGGAGATGTTCGGCTGAATGTTAGTCTCAGTCACCATACACATTGTATGGAAAAAAGATGCAATGAGAGTGAATGGTGACTGAAGATTATGCCAACATCTTCTTTTGTGTTCCACAGAAGAAAGTCATACGGTTTCAAAAACATGAAGGCAAAGAAATGATGACATTCAGGTCCCTTTAACTGACTCATGTTCCACTTCCTGGAGATTTCCAATTTGAATTGCTTTAATTGTTGTAGCAATGCCCTTTAGTAGCTGGCGGAGTACATACAAAATGACAGTTAGGATTTGCGGGTCAAAGGCACAAGCATTCATTCTTGTGCTTGTGCCTCCAGAACCTTCACATCTTGCCATAAGAAGGGTGTTTCCTGGGAAATTGCCTCTGGGTAGAGTCTGCCTGTGAAAGGGTGAACAGAGGCCTGGGTTTGTGATTGATTGGTGCTGGTTCAGCCATGCTGTCTTAAACTTAAAGCATAGGGCAAAGCAGAGATAAGGTGAGACGCCCCTTTTGACTCACCAGGCTCTTAATGTCCAGGACAGGAATTTGTTGTCAATTTATATGTTGTTAGGGTAAAAAAAAAAAAAAAGATTCTTTATAATGCATTACCAATATGATATGGTGTATATAATAATTATTATGTATTTAATTATATTTATTGTGTTTATTGTTTTTGCAGGTTTAGTAAGCCAGCTTCCATGTTTCTGGACCGAAACTTTAAGCGGCTTGCAAAAGTTAGCAACTATTTACCTCCATTTGGACTTAAAACGCAAGGTCAGTATGCTTAACCATTATCTAATATTATTATTATTCTCAGTGTTTTGTTCTGTTTAAATGTGAAGGACATTTGTGAGGAAACATTGTAAGCATGGTTAACAACAATGTTCTCCATTGGCTTATGGAAGGAAATGTCACTGATGGAGCATCCTCTAGATAATACAGGAGTATAAAAGGGTGCACCCCCCCCCTTGAAAAAACTCCTGAAAAAAGTTTCACAGAGTGACGAGAGATGACTAAAAACACTAGTTTTTGAATGTGCCTGTTGCATTTTACAAGTTGGCCTTTTCTAATGTTATGACTCACAACTATTCAATCTCTATAATGTTACATTTCATAAGTTATACAGTGGAACTGTTAAGGATGAGCACTGCAGTAAGTGTCTGTAAAACACAAACCACTGCTGCACACACAGTCTGGCTGCTATCATAAATATTACACCATGTATACCAGAGTATGTGAGTGGAGTGGAGCGACAACAATTTCCCCTCCACGCTCAAAGCATTCTTTAATCACTCCGCTCCACTCCGTGTTGTCCATTTCCCGCTCCTCGCTCACTCTGCGCTCCTGGTTTAGAGAATTGCCGCTCCGTGTTCACCTCTCCACTGTAAAGTTATTTCATTATGCTTTTTAAAATCACAACCTTCCATGCAGAAGGTTAAATATATAAAAATAAATATACAATACTAGAAGAAAAGATACAGTGCGCTTTATTAGAATACTAACATTAGCCCAAAACTAAATTAAATAATTTTTAGAGATTACTTTTGAAACATATCAGCAGCATTCTCTGGTTTTGATCAATTAAATAAATTGCAATATGCAAAAAAACAAAAAGACATTAAATTAAAAATATAAATTACCAAATGACAAAAAATGTAATAATTACCAGAACAAAAACAAAATATAAAATTAAAGCAAATTAATAAATTACCAAAAAAACATTATTAGGCCTATGTATTATTGCCTACTATTATTTTCTATTATTGCACTTCTTTTAACCTTGCCCTATAATTCTGTGAACGAAAAAAGAAAATACATTCTCAGAATGTTCTACAATTTTTTTCCTCTATTTGCATTTGCTGAGCATCTTCATCTGCAAATGTATAATGCATAAATTAGTCTTCGGCTCTAAAACAAATTTAGATGCAATCGATTAAAGTCAAACTATGCAATATTAACATGTTGATTAGTTCAGTTGGTGTTTTGTGTCGTTAAAAGTTAAATTCTATTTAATGCGGGTCATAATAGCCTACAGTTAAGATTGTGATATATTAGATTAGAATGTTGATATGATTTTTCTAAATATTTATATTATTTGTATTACTGACCTTTAGAGTTTCTCTCCACATATGAACGGATTATCATCGTTTCTTTTAGGATTACACAACAAACATTTGATTGTGGCAATCACCTCCCCACTCGTGTTCTCCTTCACCATCGCATCAATAATTTTCACTATATGCCAGTTGACATAAGAGTAAAGAGACGAGACACAAGCATGTAATATGGTCAAGCTTTACCGCAAGCTTAACTCAATAATAGGGAGCGTGAAAACAGGAAGTGAAAGTAACCTTCGTGCTTGAGGTCGAACATTACCAAGTGCTGCTAGATTTTAAATTAGATTTTTTTTTTTTTTATCACATTCTTTCCATCTTTCCTTCATGCTGTGCAACAGTGTTTAACACTGCTTAACACGTGGTGCATTATTGCATTAAGTTCCGTTATCAGGTGTTTTGCCAGTGATGGAGCATTAGTGGAGTGCTCTTGGAGTGAGAAAACAATGACGCTCAGATTTTTAAAATACCTGCTCCTTGCTCCAGGCAAAACTATGTCGCTCCACTCACATACTCTGATGTATATGGAGTTTAGGGTTTGTATTGTATGTTTTGTTGTTTTGATGTTAGTTACATGCTGTTTATCACCTCATTTTGGTTTAATCCATTAATACAGCTGTTTGAAGTTATTATTCCATCTGTTAGCAAGTCATAAAGATTACCATAAACACTCATAAATAGGCACCAACCCTATTTATTAAAGCGTATTTTCATTTATTTATCATTTAAATCCGCATACATTTGTTTTACAGGCACATTTCTGGTTCATGTTACATCAGCCAAACCTTAAATAGCAGCCAAATTCCAAGCTTTTACATGACACACATTTTTCAAATGAGAAGCTTTTAATGAATTAGCTAGCAGTTCCAGGTTAAAGGATTAAGATTCACAACGAGCTATGAATTATTGGTTATAGGAACCTGCCCAGAAATTCAGTTTTATGCATCCCTACACTCAATCAAAAACCAGAAGCCATGCCAAAATATTTGTAGAAACAAAGGCCACATACACACTGCAACTAGATATGGTTGTTACTTCACTACTGCGTGCTTAATGCCATTCTGTACACTTGAGATCTGAATTGAGATCATCTGTTATGTAGCTTCTGAAAGGCAGTACTAAATATATATTTGTACATTTTGAAAGGGATGTGTAAAGTTATGCACTCAACTGTAAAAAAAAAAAACGTTTTAGTTATGCTTGGGTTATATCTCTATAAAACTATTTTTAAAAATCCTTGTCAAGTAATCCCAAACAACTGAAAAATTCATAGACAAGTAATTGAAATTGATAGGTCAAAAGACCCTGCAACCCTGGCAGCATTTTTAGTATCATAAACAAAACAAAGTTAGTTTTGATGCAGATCGATAACATTGTAAATTCAGTATCCGTAGATTGAAAGTTTTGCTGTTGAAACTGGTCTAAGTATACTGAAATTCGAAGCACTGCCACCAGTGGCCAGGATGAGTACTTGTGAGCTCCAGTTTTCACATGAAATGTCCGCAGAGTTTTGCCAAATGCCAGTTGTTTTTTATTGTTATTAATTTAATACAATCAACAGGAATGCAGATTTTGTTAATTGTACACCCTAAACCCAACCCAACCCTAACGGTTAGGACGAGTAGGACTGGGCGATATGGCCAAAATTGTTATCACGATAATCTTTTTCATATTGTTCGATATCGATATTTATCACGATATACATTTACACATTGCACTTTCTTTTTTTTATTTCAAATATGACTGAAGAAAAGAAGAAAAAAATAATTCTAAACAGTCAAAATAGTCTCTACAAATCTGCACAGGGGGTCCAGAGACGGCCAAAGCAGTGGGGTCTGCGGGATCTTTTACCAAAATATTGCAATATTTTATAGTTTATCAATTAAAAATGAATGTTAAAAGATCATCTGTTTGTTCTGAAGCATAGTGACAGCAGTCCAGTATATGGAATATTTTTACATTAAAATGTAATATTTTTAATATTTCTTTAGATTCAGATACCCAAGTATGGGGCATAGAAGCCCTTGTGACTGGAATGATGCTGAATGTGGGTTCAGGGGTGTCCCGAGAGAAAATTTAGAAAATGTTTTTTAAAAAATTAAAAAAAAAAAAAAAAACTATTATTTAATGAAAATTATATTTTCATTAAAGTGAGAGACTAGTCTACCAACTAGTAATTTTAGTCTTTCCTTTTAATCCATTCCAGACATCTAATTTTCACAAAATTAGAACAGAAATCGATTTGTTTAAAGGCTCGTAACATGCTGATTAATAAAGATACATTTAGAAGGGAAAAACATTATGGTCTAAAAGGTGCTTTGAAACCACGTTAACTCATGCGGCGCTTCATGTCTACACACATGCAGGGAAAAGAGGCAACGCGTATGGAGCGGGACAGGGCAGAAATTATCTGAAAATAGCTGTTGTCCACATCAGTCTGACCCTACGTTACCACTGGTGCATTGTGAGCAAAGCGGAGTGTGTGTTCAATTCATTCCTATGAAAGCCGAACGTCATGCTTGCAAGGTGGATCGTAGGATTGGCAGCAGTGCGGAGCAAGCTCTCTCCTAGCGCTGTGAGTGCCTTTGAGTGGATTTCGTCTGCCCCAGTGGAAACGCAGCCTGAGTCGAACTGTTTGCGTTTTAGTGATGCAGTAAATACTGAAAATTCCTCAAAAGCTTATTGTGGATTTTCTTTATCGTGATATATATCGATATCGTTTTATCGCCCAGCCCTATCTCAGAGTCATATGTGAACACCATTACTTCTCGGTTTCCACAGGACCAGAACCCGCCTCTAAGGTTGATTGCACAGCGCGCTATCTGTATCCCTAGAGGGAAATGTGTTAACTCTCGAACTGATTACAAAATTTCCATCATTTTGGTAGATAGCGGTTTACTAAAAATTGCCTGCCAATATCGCTTGTCACCTATATTACTTTGGTTAAAAAGTAATTTAGGGGATTCTTTTGAACATTTAAATCCTGTTGTGTACGTGGCTAAATGTTATGTATAGTTTAGCAGTAATGTAGCAAGAAGCATGGAATCTTTTTTTCTGATACTTCAGAAAAACTTAATTTTATGGTCGCTTCAGTGATGTGGGAGATTTATTCCTTTCAGCCAAGAACAGTAACTTCATTCTTCACATGCTGTGTAAATATATCAAAAAGAATGGGACTTTTTTGGAAAGACGGTAGGCTGTGTCTAAATAAGGCAATGGTTTCTTGAAACCAATTGCTGTTAAATGTAATCCACCATTGTCTGCTTAAAGTCTTTTTTCCCTACTATCTGAAAAGATGATTACATCTTAGATTTCACCACATTGTCAAATGTTCCAGCACTTGAGGGCAACGTGCACATAAGGGTACGCTGAATGTAACCTTTGTGTTCGGTTAAGGGCTGCCTTGTCCACACACATGACAACTTTCAAAAGAGTAGGTCCCATGTTTATATTACACCTGGTTTCTGTTTTTTGAATGGATCATGAGCATGGCATGTCTTTGCTTTTAACTTTATTCATTTGGATAGGTGATACGTGTGGTTCTTGAATAGAGCCTGACAAAGGTTCTTGAGTCACTGATAAGAAAAGCATAAAAATAATGTCGTCTTTTTTCACTACCAATTTTGATACAAGTTATCCCTGTGGCCACCTACAACTTTGTGATTTCTCTCCTTGATTACGTCCCCCTCTGTAAAAAAAAAAAAACATTCTCTCAAAGCATTGCAGATTTCAAATATACGGTAATCCCAACATCCTTTAAAGACAGGAGATTTAAGGCCATTATGGCTGTTTTGACTGTAGGTTTGGCCTTTAAGTGTCCAACAGTATTAAGTAGCTTGTTAAATACCTCCAGTGACATGGGATGAAGTTTCACTTTCAACTACTTTGACTCATTGGTAGAGTTCTTCAGAGATACTCGTCAAGCACTAATACCCACTCTGAATTATGTTTAACTAGTTTAAGAGTGTTTGATTACTTCTTGAAAAACATTAAGTGAAGGAAATGTGTCATTACCTGACATGCAAGAACTAATGCTCTCAAAAGTCATGCTCCAGAAATTTCTGACAGCATCCTCTAGCACATTAGCCTTTCTTGTTCTCAATGTTTTTATCGCACCAAACCGTTTCCACTATATTTTTAGAGCCATATTTCCCTTGCCAAAACAGTATATGGTGAAGGTGAGGGGCTCATTTGTTTAAACTGCCAAGAGTGATACACTGATGAAATATTTATCCCATTATCTTAAAACAATTAGAACCTATTGCTCTTCCCATTTTGTTGAGAAATCTGCTAAAAAAAATTGCTTTGCGTCCCTCCCTTATTCCAGTGTGGTCCCTCCACTGTTTATGCTGTCAGTAGTGATGCTTGATGCAAGCTGTCAGCATTTTGTCCAAACAATGACGGCGGCTCCCTTATGCTTTTTGATCATTAAGGTTACAGTTTAGGGTTAATACTTCACATAACAGGAATTCAAGCAATTCTTACATTAGCTTTCACACTATACTGACTGTCACTGTTCTACAGGGAGAATCCATTTACAGAAGGTTCTCACACGATGCAGTTTTGTAATCACAACCATTCGCTTTAATCCAAACCACAGGATGTCCTAGTACGTTTGACTATCAATAACATAGCGCCTATGCAAATGAAAAAGATCATGTCACATGTAAACTCTTTGTTGACAGAAACTGTAATGGTAGTCATTAGGGTAGATACTTTCAAACCACCAGATGAGGGAAAAAAGGAAGAATTGTGTACAGATGTAGATTTGGCACCTCGCAAGTACTGCAAAGTGCCTAGAAGACCTCCCAAAGAGGTTTTCTCCATATTATATTTTTAACCTCTTGATTTTTGTTCTTCAGAATAGAATTTTAGTTATTTGTGCCCTTTGACTTGTTGTTTAGGCTGTTTTACCGTCTTTTGCCTTTTATAGTATGCATAGTGATTTGATTAGGGACTGTTGGTGACAGTTATGCCATCCTTACTAGCAAATTTGGCTTCACTGATATCAGACATCGCAATTGTGGCTGCCATGAATGCTGATGAGGGTATCAGAGGAATGATCACAATGACCAAACAACACAGTAAATTTACATCACAAGGTGAAATATGTAATTAGAGCATTGGAGAACATTAAATGGAAGTCTTTGTAATAGGAATTTTGCTTGTTTGCAGATGACATTCCACTTTTACAGGCTAGTTTTTCCAGTGTCAGCAACCTATTTCCAGTTGATAATAAAACATCCAGGATCCTCAGGGTGCATAACAAAATCATGTTCCCCCATCAGACCACCTGGAGTGTAGATATTTGGTTTAATAAAATAATTTGAGTTAGATAAGGGCCTTAACCATTTGTTCATGGGACCTTTGTTCATTCTTTTTCTACAGACAGAATCATAGATGATATATTAACTGCCACAAAGAATTATGGACTGGGTCCAAATTTGGATAGGTAAGACTTTGAATTGCATCTCTGAAAATTTGCTTAAAGGTCTTATACTGTGTTCTAACCTGGTGCATAAAATAAAAGCCATCTTTTTCATGTAAATCTGAGTGTTTGTTCATACCTGCTGCGACCGTGACAAGCAACATTTTGTCTGTCGCTATTCTATTTCTGAATCAATCTCATTGATCCAAAATCCCATTACACAATAATGTACGTTTTTGCTTTATGCCTGGTTAGGACATAGTTATGGCAGCCTTAGCTGTGGCAAAGTATGTACTCTGTTAGCTTAAATACATTTGCTTTTACACTAAGTACTTTTCCACCATCGGTCCAAATGGTTCGGAGCATGATGAGGTTCCAGTAGCATTTCCGCTTGAGCATGGTTCGGTACAGTATGATTACAAACCGTTCCTTGCACATATTTCTCAGCACGGTTAGCTAATTATACTTATGACAGAGAACTGTGCTGTTGGAACACTTTTAGTAAGTGGTGTTACAAGAGGGTTGCACACCAGACGTGTCGGATGAATGACGTGGCGCATTCTAAAATTAAAAACAGTTGTTTTCAATGGTTGTACGCACACCACTGCTGCTCAGCGCCTGCCCAAGCTATGACCACGGCTGCTAAAATTTCTTCTATGCCAATGAAGCCCATTCAATGCTACAGATTGAGAAATTGTATAATAAACGTTGCAGTTTCTAATCGTTCAGTTTGCGCAGTTACACCAGTTTCATACACTAACCTGCAAAACTCATCAACGCCCCTCTATTCAGTCTTGAAGGGAAAAAACATGTTAACTTTGGTGTGTACTGTCTGCCACCTGAACTGCATCAACGTGCCCCACGTTTGATACCTGTGCCATGTCCTTCCCATGACATGGTGTCCGTTGTGCGACCGCAGTCAGTCCCGCTCAGTCAGTCCATTCTAATCCCCATTTTGCCACATCATAGTGGAAAAACCATAACCATGCCAATGAGCCCAGAACAGTACATAATGACATGATTCAGCAATGGTTACTGTTTTGGCCTGATGGTGGAAAAGATTTAACTGTGTATTACTTGACCTGATTTGTAACTGGGCTGTTTAAATAAAAATAACTATAAATGTAAATAAGGCAACATCCGGTCTTCTGGAGCTCTTAATATGCTGAATAAGATTGTAAAAATATCTTGGGGGAGGGGGGGGCTTTTGAGGAATTACACTTGTCTTCTCATTTGTCTTTGCAGTTTGAGTTGTAAAAGATGTATAGTAGTAGGTAATGGCGGCATCCTTAGCAACAAGTCATTTGGTTCCCGCATCGATGAATATGATGTTGTGGTGAGGTAAGTGTGCACACCATCAACAAGGTCACATTGTGCTATTAAATACATGGATACACAGGGGAGAAATTTAGACATGAATGCCAGACGATTGCACGTTCATCTGATTTTTTTACATTTTACATTCATTCTTTAGACTCAACGAGGCCCCAGTGAGTGGTTACACCAGAGATGTAGGTAGTAAGACCACCCTGAGGATAACCTATCCCGAGGGGGCCATCCAAAAGCTTGAGCGCTATGAGAAGGACTCCCTCTTTGTCTTCTCTGCTTTCAAACCTCTTGACTTTAAATGGTTGAGGCAGATGGTCTTCAAAGAGAAAGTGGTAAGACCTAGTGCAGCAGTGTTGGAACATACTTGTCTTGTTGCTTTCATAAAACTTTTATATATAATTTTTTTCTTTTCTTTTTTTTTTCTGTTTTTGCCTTTAAACTTTTCTTCCTATTCATTTGTGTTGCAAGCAGGGCATGATATTGCCTGACATGTTCACATGCCTGGAATTTAAGACTTGTTTAATTTTTAAAACCTCAAGCAGGCCACGGATTTGGCCCACAGGCCACCAGTTGAATAGGCCTGTTTAATTCCGCTTTTGCTTGTTTGCGCTACAGACATTAATTATACTTCAGATTGTGCTGCTTTGTGAGAAGGGGGATGCTATTACTTTTCTAAGATTTTTAATTCCTCTCCCTTTTATTGTACTTGAAACCTCACATGAATATAGAGTGCTCATTTACTGCTGCCCTCTAACAAATTCGAAAGTGTTGCATTGACATTTTTGCTTTAAAGGAATTTGATCAGGAATAGTTGTTGAAGAAATTGCATTTTTTGTTCAAGGACTTTTGGCGGGTGGTAAAATCATCTCTTTCCAGGTTTTCACTGACGTCTAGTGAATTAGCCTCTTAATCAGCAGGGTTGGCTCGACAGAATGAGCTCTCTTCTTATCTCACATAGTTTTAATGGCTCTGACTCCATCCCATTTCTTATCACACAAAGAGCAAACATAAGCACTTTGTTCCCCTCTGTAACTGGCCTGCTTGTCTACCCAAGGACATCTTCTTTCCTTTGTCCAATAGTCTAATGCGGTTCCACCAGGTTAAGGCATTGGTCGGCATGTATGGTTTCCTCCATAATCTCCTTTTTCAAATATACTTGTGTTCATCAGCAGCACACTTGCTTATTGGCCACCGTTGTGGAGTGGGAATCTGGCAGCAATGTGCCTCAGGAGATTCCGACAAACACAGCTGCTGGGAATTCAGGGACCAGCACTGGAATTTTTATGTGGTGACATTTGTCAATGTGCAAGAGACTCGGCAGAGGAAGAAAAATAGTGAGCTGTTTGATTACCCCCCGTCCCTGCTGGCCTCTGAGAAGGGCTGGATTTGTCTGAACATCTGATCATAACAAGCTGGACATAGATAATTGATCTGCCCTCTAGCTTCTGATACATTAGCTTTGATCTCATGGAAAGAAGAATTTCCTTCAGCAAATGAGGGGTCAAGAAAGCTCCAGTGTGGCTGCAATAATGTTAGAAACAGCATTCAGAGAATGTAGTGTGATGAAAAGCACCTATTAGGTAACAAAATAGCTAGAGTGTTTTTTTTTTTTTATTTAAATTTTTTTTTATCTAGGTTGAACCAATAAGTGGGAAATTAAATGTTAATGCTCTACTGGAATAAAATTGGTGGGTACTTGGATATTTAAACATCGCCAGTTTACAAATATTGTGGCACAAGTTAAAACTGTAGTTCAGGGCTATTACATTTCTTAAACAAGTGGGCCAAATGGAAAAAATCTCTGGGGCATGTGGGCCAAGCCAGAATATTTTGTTAACGAAAAGCTTCTCAGATATTGTGTAATAGTATGCCCATAATTTTTGTTCACTATATAAATAGAACATCAAGAGAAAAATTTGCCAGCAGGAAAGCTAAAAAGTTCTTTAAAATAAGTCCATAATTGAGAAAGTAAATCAAATTGATACTAAAAATTGTATTCAGCCATAACAGTGAAGTTTGTTTTAGATGCAATGATAGAACTTTTGCTTCTCCGAACTCACGCTTGTCAGTCATCCATGATTTTAGTTCTTGACCATTTTAAAATAACAGATAATGATTATTTGTAGCGCAACTTCTGAAAGCATCTAAAAACGCAGTGCTCCTGCATGAGAAACTGTAAAAATATCAAGACTTGGCGCGACTTCAGTCTAGCGCAAGTTTACATAGGAAAACAATTGAAAAACAGCGCAAACAGACACTAAACACGTTTGGTGTGAAAAGCCCTAAGACAGCTGACAACCTCACGCAGGCCTCTGAAAGTTTCAAACGGGACGGATTTGGCCCGCAGGCCGCCAGTTGAATAGGCCTGTTTCATTCCGCTTTTGTTTGTTTGCGCTACAGACATTAATTATATTTCAGATTGTGCTGCTTTGTGAGAAGGGGGATGCTATTACTTTTCTAAGCTACCATACGTACTATTTTCTCTAAATGACTGACATTGAAGGAGGGACCAGAGCCATATCTAAGGACAAAAGTATCATACAGACTTTGAAGGTGGATTATTTTGACCTAGCACCATCCTAGAAACAATCCATAGCATTCTAGCAACATGCTAAAAAATATTCACAGCATTTTCTTTACAAAATGTAAAAATCTAGTACACAGTCATTTTTCTTCCAGTGGCAGACAGCCACAGCTTTAAAAGATGTTTATATCCAGCTAGTCTATATGTGACCTCCCATGTGTGTATATTAGGTTGTAAGAGTATCATGTTTAAAGTGGCTTTTTAACCGATTGTCACTTGACAAATGAAACCTATCACTGTTGTGAATTCTTATGGATGAAAAATGACGTTGACTTTTATTCTTCTCGCTAGATCAATGTCAGGCCTCCGAGAGCCTCACGCATTCCCTCGTTCCCTTCTTAAACAGTTTAACTTTGGACATGTTTATTTTTCGCTAGCATGTAAAAGGGATGGTATTTTAGGGCCCGTTGAAAACCTGACTAAGTGTTTATCTAGTTTGCGTACTCCACACGTACCACAGATGTTTGAATAATTTGAGTTCTCAAAACAATAACAGGCATTCATCACAATGGTAAATCACACATAATCTTATCAAACACTGTATCTTTAACAACAGTATACAATTAATCTCATGTTTTAAAAACAAATACATTCCCTGCGATCCAATTTCATTCCTTTTTTAGGTCTTATGACATATCTATATAAATATAATCGGCATGAAACTCCTGTTGAGTGACTTGTGGTCTGGTTGCCACTACTTCGCCAAAATATAAATGCTTTCCTTTAATCGCAGAAACCTGGAAGCAAGGCAGAAACCCCTTTTTTGTTTGTGCAAGCAGTGACAGCAGTGATTGAGATCCGATGTCTTTCATTCTCCTTCCCTGAACTAAGATGAACACATAACTTACATAGTCTTTTTTTCTTCCCCTTTAAAAAAAGAAGTGTGTAAAGAAAAAAAAAAATAAAGAAAAAAATAAATATATATAAATATATAATATATATATATATATATATATATATATATATATATATATATATACAGTGAGGAAAATAAGTATTTGAACACCCTGCTATTTTGCAAGTTCTCCCACTTTGAAATCATGGAGGGGTCTGAAATTGTCATCGTAGCTGCATGTCCACTGTGAGAGACATAATCTAAAAAAAAAAATCCAGAACTCACAATGTATGATTTTTTAACTATTTATTTGTATGATACAGCTGCAAATAAGTATTTGAACACCTGAGAAAATCAATGTTAATATTTGGTACAGTAGCCTTTGTTTGCAATTACAGAGGTCAAACATTTCCTGTAGTTTTTCACCAGGTTTGCACACACTGCAGGAGGGATTTTGGCCCACTCCTCCACACAGATCTTCTCTAGATCAGTCAGGTTTCTGGGCTGTCGCTGAGAAACACGGAGTTTGAGCTCCCTCCAAAGATTCTCTATTGGGTTTAGGTCTGGAGACTGGCTAGGCCACGCCAGAACCTTGATATGCTTCTTACAGAGCCACTCCTTGGTTATCCTGGCTGTGTGCTTCGGGTCATTGTCATGTTGGAAGACCCAGCCTCGACCCATCTTCAATGCTCTAACTGAGGGAAGGAGGTTGTTCCCCAAAATCTCGCAATACATGGCCCCGGTCATCCTCTCCTTAATACAGTGCAGTCGCCCTGTCCCATGTGCAGAAAAACACCCCCAAAGCATGATGCTACCACCCCCATGCTTCACAGTAGGGCTGGTGTTCTTGGGATGGTACTCATCATTCTTCTTCCTCCAAACATGGTTAGTGGAATTATGACCAAAAAGTTCTATTTTGGTCTCATCTGACCACATGACTTTCTCCCATGACTCCTCTGGATCATCCAAATGGTCATTGGCAAACTTAAGACGGGCCTTGACCTGTGCTGGTTTAAGCAGGGGAACCTTCCATGCCATGCATGATTTCAAACCATGACGTCTTAGTGTATTACCAACAGTAACCTTGGAAACGGTGGTCCCAGCTCTTTTCAGGTCATTGTCCAGCTCCTCCCGTGTAGTTCTGGGCTGATTTCTCACCTTTCTTAGGATCATTGAGACCCCACGAGGTGAGATCGTGCATGGAGCCCCAGTCCGAGGGAGATTGACAGTCATGTTTAGCTTCTTCCATTTTCTAATGATTGCTCCAACAGTGGACCTTTTTTCACCAAGCTGCTTGGCAATTTCCCCGTAGCCCTTTCCAGCCTTGTGGAGGTGTACAATTTTGTCTCTAGTGTCTTTGGACAGCTCTTTGGTCTTGGCCATGTTAGTAGTTGGATTCTTACTGATTGTATGGGGTGGACAGGTGTCTTTATGCAGCTAACGACCTCAAACAGGTGCATCTAATTTAGGATAATAAATGGAGTGGAGGTGGACATTTTAAAGGCAGACTAACAGGTCTTTGAGGGTCAGAATTCTAGCTGATAGACAGGTGTTCAAATACTTATTTGCAGCTGTATCATACAAATAAATAGTTAAAAAATCATACATTGTGATTTCTGGATTTTTTTTTATAGATTATGTCTCTCACAGTGGACATGCACCTACGATGACAATTTCAGACCCCTCCATGATTTCCAAGTGGGAGAACTTGCAAAATAGCAGGGTGTTCAAATACTTATTTTCCTCACTGTATATTAGTTAGTTAGTTAGTTATTTTTTTCTTTGAGTTTAAAACAAGCTGAGCTTTATTCATACATCTGTGGTGTCAATCAATTACTACAGACAACAGTTTGTGTAAATTGTGTTTACATTAATGTGCTTATTGTTGAAGTCTATGTGACAAGGCAGTCGAGAGGTTTTAAAAGCAGAGATGTGTTGATAAAGTGCTTATATTAATTCAACTGTTATCTGAGCTTTAAGGATTTTTAAATCATAATTTTAGAGATTGGACTACCAGTCCAGGCGGATTTACAGTGGCAAGAAAAAGTCCCTTTCACACAGAGATCATAGGATTAATCCTGGGAAAATTAGTTCCAGCAACTGTTCTGGGACTGCAACATTTTTTCATTCACATTGCAAATGCTTTCCCGTAATCTGCGCTTGCATTTACACATATCCCGGGACAATCCCTTGAAGACAAAAGTGAAAAGTGTCTTGAGTTTGCTGATGACTGTCTTTTCTCTCAATAAACCCTCTATTTTATCCTCTTGTAAACAAATAAATTGTGTACGAGACCCTGGATGTTAATTTCATCGTCTGTGTGGATGGCGAGTAGCTCCCTGGTCGCTGTTTAAGATTTGCGTGATAGCCAATTTTATTGATGTTATTTCAGTTTTATAAATAGCTGATCATTTTTGTTTTGTTCGATGATAATTTTTTCTGCTGTCTACCAACTGAAATGCCTCCGAAGGACAATAAAGATTGAAAGTAATATTAACAGTAAAAATAATAATTTTCATTGTATCAAGGTGCATTGCAATATTATTAATATTAAATAATAGAAATATTCTGTTTACAAAAAAAAAAAATATTTTGAATGATACTGCCCTGCAACAGTGAAGTTGTACATTTGATTCAGTAATCGCTTTTGTAATTTATTTTGATTCTCAATGGGCCTATCTTCCTAGAATTAAAGAAAACTAACTAGCTTACACAGACAAGGTAAAACTGTTTTTTCTTTTCTTCAGACATTAGCATTTATTACAATATAAAAAATATTAGGCAATTATTTGTTGGTGTTTTTCTTTTTTGCACTAGCACTGCCATTTTTTTCTGTATGACTTAAGTAATTTTTAAACTTTACAAATAAAACATACTAGTAATATACACATTGTATGCTAACTTTTGCACTGCAAGAAGCAGAGGCAAATGTAATCTTTTCGATCATGATTTCTACAAATTGTAATATAGCTTTGATTTTCAATATTTGGGAGAAAAACAGTTGGCTAATGAATAAATTATATAGGCTATACAAAATATTCTATGTTTATTTATTTATGTAGCCCTTAAAAAATAATTTTTTGTATCGCTATGTTTTTACCTTTTAGGGTTAAGAAAATAAATGTATGAGCAAACAGTTGGCCTGTCATTAGGTTGCAAGCACTGAGGCGAGCTTTTCACCAACAAACTATATTGAGTCATTACAAAACTATTAAAAATGTACTGTAACTGGTTGTTTTTCTTATGTAAGATGTCTATAATTATTTAGCCTATACTTCACAAATTTTCACTTACATTCATATTCGTTCCATGTGATGATCACAGAGATTGTACTTCAGGTTTTAAATGTCCCCTGTATGACATGGCACTTTTTTCCCATCAGAAATTAAAATTTACAAACAGAGTAATCATAATTACATAATTTTAAATAAGTATTCCTACTGTACATCATAGACTTCAACAGCACAAATAAGAGGGGTAAATAAGCTCAAACATTCGGTGTGCTGTGCTCTGATTTAAAAAAAAAAAAAAAAAAATGTTTTTATCACATCAGGTTGGTGAAGCTGCAAATGTAACCGATTTTTTTTAAATTATTTTTTTAACTGATATGTACAATGGAAAAGTTAACTCTCACTTCTCACTTCTGCAAAATATCCAAATGGATACAGTTTATAACAAAACTGAAATAAAGCATATGAATGACCAAATGACAAAATAAATAATTTTCATAAGTATATTCAACTATTTACAAACATATTTACAGAACTCAAATGATCCATGAATCAAACAATAACAAAACAAACAATCCAAAAACGATGAACCGAGTGTACTTGGGAATGAGGTGTGTCAGGAAAATTTTGTCGATGAATGAGCCAGTTCATGAGAATGAGAAGTCTTATCTGTGGGTATGAAGAGTAATGATGGTTAGATGTCCTCTTTGTCAGCCTTGTGTTCCTTATCAACAGTCCCTTGGCAGATGCAATACTGAACCCAGTTGTAGTCAAAGGTATCAGTGTTCTCAGAATATAATCAAAGAACAAAAAATCCTTAATTTGAGCAGCAAACCAAAGTTTCTCAAGCAAGGATTTTGTGTAGAAAGCAGCAGACAGCATGAGGCAATTAAACTGAATCTGACTACTACTACTACCTGTATTTATACAAATCTGGAGTGCTAACTGAGACCCCTAGTGGTTAGGATGAGCATAACCCCCATAAACAATCCAATATGCCATGTGATAGGAATGTAATTTACATATTCCCCCTCAATTGGAACAAATTTAAACAGTACCATGAAAAGGCTTCACATTTTGAACATGAAAAGAATCAACATGATTAGGATCATCTAGATACAACACAGAACAATTTACAGGACCAAGACATTTGACAATTTTTGCAGGACATTTACATTTTGCAGCGAGATTTGCCACAAACCCATCTCTAGCAAGTGAGGATGAGCACAAACCCAGACCAAATCCCCAACCTTGTATAGAGCTCGTCTTCTTCATAGGTTGTAGTAGCATCTTTGTTTCTCTTGGGCTTATTCTACATTACTTTGTATGGTTCAAATCAGCTCTCCGTATCTCTCCAGCACTGGGTGTGCAGAACTGTCGGCGTCAGGAGATTTGAGAATGGCTCTTTCCAAAGGACCTTTCAGCTTCCGGCCTAACGTGACTTCAGCTGGAGTGAATCGTGTGCTCTTTGCCATGCCGTGTTGATGGCAAAATGTAATTCAGACAACCATCTGTCCCAATGACGGTGGTGATCATGAACATAGGATGTGATCATAGTCTTGAGATTAAGGTTGACACGTTCAGTGAAGTTAATTTGAGGATGAGCTGTAGTGGTTAGTTTTTGGACTATTGTTTGCTGACTAGACTGATGAGTTGGGAGGTAAACGGAGTTCCTCTGTCAGATACCAAATACATCTGGGTACCCCATCTGGTGAAGATTTCTTCTACCAAGATGCATGCTATTTGCGGTGCCTTAGCTACCCGCAAAAGGAAACGACTCCACCCACTTTAATCAGTAGTCCACCAATCTCAGTAGAGTCTTGAGTTTACTGAGGTGTCCACTTTGCGGGTTGTCGTGCATATGTGAGGAAATCTTTCCGTAGACAAGCAGGAATGACTAATGGGAGTTTGGGTCCCTTTTGTCCATCGGGCATGCTGGGAAAATAAATCCATTCTTCAACAGATAGTGAATGCGTGAAGGGTCTGGATCAGTGGGTGATTTGGCTTTGTCAGTGAGTTCTTGAATTTCTGGATCTTCTTGTTGGGCTTTGGCAATGTCAGACCATTAAACTGCATAACTGGAAAAAGTGGTTGGAGAGTCCTGGGATTTTACATGTGCTAGCATTGTGAGTGGAGAAGTATCTTGGAGACTGCGTGAAAGGGTATTGGCATGATGTTGCATTGACCTTTGTGATACTTGATGGTGAAGTCAAATTCTTGCTGGCGGATGGACCAACGAATAAAAAAAGTTATGAATTATTGAACACCCATGTGAGTGCTACATGATCATTGATCACCTCAAATTGTTGGCCTTCCAGATAGCTCCACTTCTCCACAGCCTATATCACTGCGCAACAATCCTTTTCTGAAACAGAGTATGACTTCTGAATGACTATGACATGAAGCGTAGGCAATGACATGTCCACTCCTTCTATCTCTTGGGTCAGGACAGCTCCTAAACCAATATCACTTGCGTCAGTTTTAACTTTAATAGGCTTTTTCAAATCAGTGGCAATTAAAACAGGGGTATTGGTCAAATCACGTTTGATCAACTCAAAAGAATTCCTCAGTCCAAGTAGCTCCTTTCATTTTCATAGCATGCAGTGGGATGGCTTTTTCCGAAAACGGAGGAATGAATCTTTGGTACCATCCAGCGAGGCTTAAGAATCGTTGCACCTCTTTTAGGGATTGAGGAACAGGAAACTTAGCAACAGCTTAAACTTTGGACGAGACGTCTTTGGACAAGACGTTGGTCTTGATTCCTTCTTTAGAATCCACATGTCCTAAAAACTTAAAAGGATTTCATGTATCTGTGGATTCAATCCTTAGAATTAAAAGTCTTAAAGTCTTAGAATTCAATCCTCTGAAGTCAACACAAAATCTCGGTCCACCTTCATTCTTCGGCACAATTACAACTGGTGCAGCCCAAGGAGACATTGAAGGTAGAATAAATATATTATTAAGCATTACCTTTATCTCTTGGTCGATGAACTGTTGTACACGCCGTATGATTTCCTTTGGATGGTACTTCACTGGTGGTTATTATGTAGTGTTTGACCAGTTGATGGATGAGTGATCGGGTTTCAGGTGGCTCTTCTGGAATGGGTAAAGCAAGGTAGAAGGACAGCAGTGCATTGGAAGAATGGGCAAGTATTAATGAAAGTGTTTCTTCTTGGAATTCATTCGTGGCAGGCAGAGTATATTGAGCTTTATGGAAATCCAAAATAATTCCAGATGACATCAGGGAATTCATACCCAGTATGATAGGTGAGGTAAGTATGTTTGTAACTCGCAGTCACAATTCCACAAACCTAAGGCAGTTAAAATTGTCTGTTGGCTTTCTTGAAAGTTTGTCCACTACTGGAATCCATCTGCTCTTTGCATTTCAACTGTCTCCAACATTCTTGTATGAGAGTCAGCAAACTCCCCATGTCAATCATGGCCTGAAAATACCAATTCAATATCTTAAAGTTGAATTGAGTAGGGGTTTGAACAGATTGCAGGATATCAGTGACCAGCTACATCAGCAAGCGCATTGATGATGTCATTTTCTCCAAGACCATCACCATACACTCTAACCAGAAGCCATGGATGACTTTGGAGGTGCGCGCACTGCTGAGGACCCGAGACTCTGCCTTCAGAGCAGGTGACAAGGCAGCCCTAAGAACAGCCACGGCCAAACTCTCCCGGGCCATCTGAGAGGCAAAGCGTGCACACGCCCAGAGAATCCACAGTCAATTCCAGGACAGCGGTGTCACGCGGTGCATGTGGCAGGGCATCCAGGCCATCACCAACTACAGGACAACATCAGTTGCCTGTGACAAAGTTGCCTCCCTTCCAGATGTGCTGAACGACTTCTACGCTCGGTTTGAAGGCCAGAACGACGTGGTGGCGGGGAAAACCACCCCTCCTCCCAACGATAAGGTGCTCTGTTTTACCACGGCTGATGTGAGGAAAACTCTACGTAGAGTTAACCCACGGAAGGCTGCTGGACCAGACAACATTCCTGGCAGAGTGCTCAGAGGATGTGCAGACCAGCTGGCAGATGTTCTTACCGAAATCTTCAACATCTCTTTGAGCAGTGCCTTCGTTCCAACGTGCTTCAAGGCCACCACCATTGTCCCCATGCCAAAGAAGTCTTCAGAGTCCTGCCTCAATGACTACCGTCCCTTCGCACTCACACTCATCATCATGAAGTGCTTTGAGAGGATCGTCATGAGGCACATTAAGACCCAGCTGCCCCCCTCACTAGACCCACTGCAGTTTGCGTATCATCCGAAACGTTCAACAGACGATGACATCACCACCATCCTCCATCTGGCCCTCACCCACCTACATAAAAAGGCCTCATTAGTTCGAATGCTGTTCATAGACTTCAGCTCAGCAATCAACACAATCATTCCCCAGCACCTGATTGGATAGCTGAACCTGCTGGGCCTGGACACCTCCCTCTGCAACTGGATCCTGGACTTCCTGACTGGGAGAAATCAGTCAGTCCGGATTGGGAACAGCATCTCCACCACCACACTGAGCATTGGGGCACCCCAGGTTGTGTGCTCAGTCCACTGCTGTTCACTCTGTTCACTCACAACTGTGCAGCAATGCACAGCTCGAATCACATCAAGTTCGCAGATGACACGACCATGGTGGGTCTCATCACCAAGAACGACGAGTCAGCATACAGAGAGAAGGTGCAGCGGCTAATGGACTGGTGTAGAGCCAACAACCTGTCTCTGAATGTTGACAAAACAAAAGAGATGGTTGTTGACTTTAAGAGAGCACAGTGACCACTCTCCGCTGAATATCGACGGCTCCTCTGTGGAGATCGTCAAGAGCAACAAATTCCTTGGTGTTCACATGGCGGAGAACCTCACCTGGTCCCTCAACACCAGCTCTATTACCAAAAAAGCCCAGCAGCGCCTCTACTTTCTTCGAAGGCTGAGGAAAGCACATCTCCCACCGCCCATCCTCACTACATTCTATAGAGGGACTATTGAGATCATCCTGAGAAGCTGCATCACTGCCTGGTTTGGGACTTGCACTGTTTCGGACCACAAAGCCCTGCAGAGAATAGTGAGGACAGCTGAGAAGATCATCGGGGTCTCTCTTCCCTCCATCAAAGACATTTACAAAAAACACTGCATCCGCAAAGCTACCAGCATTGTAGATGACTCCACACGCCCCTTACTCAAACTCTTCAACCTCCTGCCGTCTGGCAAGAGGTACTGAAGCATTCGGGCCCTCGCGGCTAGACTGTGTAACAGCTTCTTCCCCCAAGCCAGCAGACTACTCAATACTCGGAGACTGGTTTGACCCACTCACACGTGTCCTGAGTTGCACTTTAATTATTGTCACTTTATAACTGGCTGCTACCTCAATAACTGCTATGTGCATAGAACATTATCTCATGGCATGTTTACATTTGGCATTTTTAGAAACTGTTATCTTTTGCACTACTGTGTACTGGTCTCTTACCGTGTCTATTGTCCTGTTCATTGTTAGTAATCTATTGTATGTGCACTTTATATAGGTATTTTATTTAGTCTGTGTAGTCTCATGTGGTTTTGTGTTTTGTCCTATGTTGTTTTATGTAGCACCATGGTCCTGGAGGAACGTTGTCTCGTTTCGCTGTGTACTGTACTATAACTGTATATTGTTGAAATGACATTAAAAACCACTTGACTAAAGACGTGAAAGATTATTATTGTTTGTATGTTATTAGCTTAACCCTCTCGGGTCTGAGGGTATTTTGGGCCCTGGAGAAGTTTTGACATGCCTTGACATTTGTGCTTTTTTTCAGTTGCTTAAAAACATATTAATGGCTAAAGTCTGATAACACTGTATTCAGCACAAACAGGGCTACAGTAATATGTGAGCAACGTGTGTACATGTTTGCATTTTTGAGAAAATAACGTTTATGCGTGGTTTTTAAAAAAAAGTCACTGAAATTAGGCCATATAACACATACTAAACATTTGGCCACAAGACTTTTGAGAACTGGATTTTGTAGCCTAGAGTTTTTGCTACAAAATGATGTGAAAACCATCCTGATCGCTCATTCACACAAAACAATATAGTAATTTAACTTTTGTAAGACAATTTTGTTGAAAGGTAATATGCGAGGAGGCGTGAACGATCATGAATATAGATTGTAATTCACACCCGAGAGAAAAAAGACCTCCCCTCTGGGCCTATCAATGAGGAACGTGACAGAAAGAGAATGAATGTGAGGAGATTTAATGATCCAAATCAAGTTTTAAGTTAAAATAAGTAATCTGACTATATGTTTTCTTTACATAAAGACTTTACTTAATTTTAGACCTACACTACCGTTAAAAGAAGTCTCTTCTGCTCACCAAGACTGCTTTTATTTGATCCAAAATACAGAAACAACACTGATATTCTGAACTCTTTTTACAATTTAAAAGAAGAGTTTTTTTATTTGAATATATTGTAAAATGCAATTTGTGATCAAAGCTGAATTTTCAGCATCATTACTGCAGTCTTCAATGTCACATGATCATTCAGAAATCATCATAAGACGGTGATTTTCTAATATGGGCATATTTAAAGTGCATTATGCACATTTAACCTGAACACATATTTGCAAGCTTGTGCTTGTGCAGCTTTGTTGATGATAATGAGGCAGCATAAACTCTAGATAAAATATAATCTAAACATTCATATTGTTTTAATATCATGTTACATATCATATTTATATTATACAGCATCCAATTGAAATACCTGCTTTAGCCGAAACAGCATTTAAATGTAACTAAAACTTGCTTATTAGGACATATTTCAAATTTCAATACTCTGAATCCTGTCTGGGAAGTCTAGAAACACTCCCACTAGTAAAATATGTTCAAGTTTATATAAAATAGCATGTCAACTAATGAAAACTAATTGACTTATTTGTCCGAATTTGTATCCTCAGCTGGATCAAGTCTCTCTTCAAAATACAAACGTTCATCGGAGTCCCACTCTTCTTCTGAGGAAAATGTTAACACTTCCTTGCAATCCTGGAGCCTTCTCACTTGTGTATCGTTGCAAATGCGCAGAAAACTGAATGAATTTTTTTTACATTATAGCTCACAGTCAGGGCGTGTACATTTGCGTTGATCATCTCAGCACATTAGCGTATGAATGGGCGCGCTCTGCTGGTGGGTGGGATGACATTACAGATAATTAGACCAGTAAAAACTGTACATCGCTTTGTTTCAAACAGATTGCATTGCAGGAGAATATTTGTTTTAAATTTGAATTGCTTTATTAAAAAGTAGACATTTAAAGCTTTCTTTAGACATGGCTTTCATGTTTGTGTGATAAGTATTCGCGGAGTTTCAGTTCATTTTTGTGACGTGTTTCTGAAATATGCTCGTGAACACAGAGACAGCTGAATGCTCACCATTTTTATTTTCTTTATTTTACAAAAGCACAATGTTTCATTGTTATTATGAGTGTACACAAATAAAAGTAGACCCTTTATAGTCTCTAATGATGTCTTACACTTATCTGTATAAAAATGACAGAGTATTTTAAGTTGTTTCTGCTGTAATGACGAAAATATCCAGCAGGACGCGCCGGCATGTCCGTCGACCCCAGAGGGTTAAGCACATTGTGTTTGTCTGCACTAGTGACTTTGATGAAGATTTAGATCACAGTTTATGACTCCAAATGGTTCACACAATTGTTCTTGCCACTGTATTGACTTTTTGCCTCGATACAACAGAACCACCAGGCACAGATCATTTTAAGTTATCATTATAAATCAATTCCCCTGTGAAGAAAATTTCTGGGATTTTTTTCAGACTGTTGCGCTCTGTTGTGGCTGTACTTTCAAAGCAGTGTTTTTTTTTTTTTTTTTTTTTTTTTTTTTTTTTTTATATCCTTGGATTATCCTGACTGTGACTGAATATTAAATGTATTCGATGCATACGCATTACAGCTACTTTGTGATACTCTTTTAGTACAGTAAATGGCTAGCACATGTGGCGGCGATGTGCACTTATGAAACCCACGTCTGCGGGTTGAGAAAATCTGGGCCGTGCACGGTCTGGCCACACGGACTGTGCTGATTATGAAATTTGCTTCACGCATACTGTGCGCGGAGTGATCAGCAACACGGACAGCGGAGGTATACTTTGGCTTTTAGACTCCCATTGTAAGTGCATTACTTTCAAAAATATTTCTGCATGTATTTGCAAACTAAGAAACAAGTCAATATTATTTCCTTTGGTCATCAAGCTTAATTTGTTTTGAACATTCCTTTAACATTAACCAGTCAACACAGCTAAGACTTGTTGAAACCTAAGGCTTCCCCAGAAATGAGTGAGACTTTGCTCTTGCTTTTAACTTTAGTCATTCAAATGGATTAAAAACTCTGAGGTCACTGATATCAAAACAGGAGAAGGAGCCTGACTTAAAAATTGGCAGTTGGCCAGTCATCATGTAGGCTGTGATGAGAGGGAACTGAATTAACGAATCCTGGAGATCACAGAGAGCATGTGGTTCCCACAATAATTATTTTCATTTAGAATAGCATTTAACAGGTAATCCTTTACCTGCCTGTCTGAAAGTATTTACCCATCACTACCTTTTTCCATATGTCCTAATACCTTATTATTTCAGCCTTACATGGCATGGGCAAGGGCAAGGGAATACTGCATTTGTTTTGTAGGAAAGGCACTTTCCATGTGGTGGCATGTTGCATAGCAAACAATTGCCTCTATTTTATTTAGATTTATTTGTATTCCAAAAAAAACTAAACTTTTTTTTTTTGTTTATTTTTATGACTTTATTTCTGTTGATGCGGAGATGGAGAGTGTGCCTTTGTTTACTCCAGAAATCTCCAGGAAAGGTGACTCACAGTGGATTTATGAACTGTAAAAAAGAAGAAAGTCACTGTATTCCATTGTGGCTTTTATTTCACATGTCTTTTTTAGAAGTGCATTCCTCTCCTAACAGGTTCTTTGAAACATGTTTTATTCTTTTAAACTCCTTTGAAATTTTGCGTCAGTTTGTCTTTTGATTATTGAGAGACAGCCCTTTAGATCTTTTTGTATCTTGTTTGAGAGTCAGCATTTTCAGGCTCTTTGTAGCTGTGTTTATTTAGAAACCTGTCTGTTTTTGGAGTTTGATGCAGGTGTTGTCACTCCCTCTGACCCAACGGGGCTTCAAGCCAGGGGTTGATGAGGGGGCATGTGGATGTTTGCAAACTGAACGTGCCAGCAGCTAGGCTTTCATTCTCTAAATCAGCCTAACATGGCGAGTCTAGATTTTTATAACTACTCCGGTATAGTACATTAAGGTAATGAAGAGGACAAATCAACTCAGAAACAAAGAGCTTGACTAACCCTCTAACCAGTCTGCTGATATCCCTGCAAAAAATACCGGCTTAACCAGCATGCCAGTCTTATGCTGGTCTAAGCTGTTTTTTGCTAGATCTGGTTTAGTGCTGCTTTAGCAGGAAGACCAGCATAGCCACAAACTTGGTGCTGGTGAAGATGTTTGATCAAAATGTTTTTTCTGGCAATGGTCTGGTTGACCAAGGAAGTCTTCCTTGTTAAGCTAGTAAAAAGCCTTGTTGGAGCACCAGCACAGCATCCCATACTTTGGACCAGCATTCAAAACACAATATATGCTGGTAACCAACTATGCTGTTTTTCTTTCTTTTTTCACCTTGTAACAAAGTTAATCTCAAAACCCCTTATTTGCCTTTTGTCTGCCTTCTACCAACAAGCTTTTTCCAAAGACTGAGGGGGTATTTCACTAAGAATGTAATGTGGCTGGTAAAAGCACTTCTTTTTCACTAAGGAATTATGCAGATCAGGCAACAGTGCAAATGCAGCCACAAAATCACTGCTGAATAATTTGCACTAGCATTTCTGAACATGCGGGCCGATTCTGAGCGCTATATAGCCGAGGATGGTACAGAACACCGTATTTGACTCACCCTGCCTGGACTGTGTACATCATCACTGTGATCCAGACATCTAAATCATATCTTAAACATGCCGAAAGTGCGCTTGAATATGTGCCGTGAATGGTCTTCTCCGTCATTTGATCATTGTTTGATGAATTACTGCTGATATGATTGGTTAAAAATTTTCTCTTTTAAATGAAATTAATTTTGCAGTAATAGCGCAATCTAAATTGTGGCAAGCAATTTGTGAAACTAGCTAAAACTAGCATTATTTACATAGAAAAGAGGAGTGTTTGCATGGAAAGGAATGACAATGACTTCATTTAAATATTGCATACGCAGCACAATTGAGTGCTGATTGCTCCTGCTAAAATAGATTGTGGGTGGTTAGTGAATAAGATGTTGGTTTTTGTGCTGAAATATCATACGAAAAAGTGGTAAGTGAATAAATTAAAACTGGAGAGATGTCCATTGACACCATTGTCATGTATTCATTCTTATAAATTGTAAAGGCATGAATCTTGTACTCAGGATAGCCCCAGTGAGTCTGGTAAGTAGATAGCCGTGGCTCTCAAGGCAAAGAGGGGTCAGAGCCAGGACAATGAAGAAGAAAATGAGCAAATACTTCAGATTCCTGCTAACAAAAGGAATGCCATCGGAGTATGCTGTGAAGTTTGAATTTCTGACCCAGTCAAGAGCAACAGGATCTAGATTACATGAACCTGGCCTGCTCTGGATGATTGCTCCACAAAACATGCACATTTCTGTAGGGGCCCTCTGAATAAACCGTCAGAGCTTCATACACACACTGAAGTTCATATGAATCATGCCCATGCAGGTTTATTCATCTTATCTGGCTTCAGCTCTAACTCTGTCTGGCTGTTGTGGTATTAATTTGCATGTTGATATGTCACAGCCAAGCTGCAGTTGCAAATTTGTCATACATGATATGTTTATTGGCATTCAGAGCATGGCAACTCGTGCCTGCGTCTCTAGAAGTCAGGCTTTGATTGCAGCTCAGTCAGCTAGAGCACACACCATAAAAAACAGATCATTTCACTTTAACAGTGTATCTCCCAGGTTTATTGACCTTTTAAATATAAGCCTAAAGGTAAACCGGAAACCGTTTCAAAATAGTCCACGTTTTCGTCTGGTTTTACAGTGTGCAGTATCTTGAGAGATTTCTTCAGCAGAAAAGCTGCAAGAGATTGTGAGTGTTTTAGGAGCACAGCTTCTTTTTTTTTCTTTTTCTTTTTTTTCACAAAATACAAAGAAGCCCTTGGCCATTTTTTCCCTTTTGAGCACCTGTGGAATGGTCCATTGACAACCTCTATGATCACCCTGTGGCGTGCATCTTTGTTTGCCCTTCTATTCCCGTTTTGCATGAAGAGTCCATTTAAAACGACGAGATAAGGTTTCGTTGCAGATCATTTTTGAAAGGAAGTCCCTGTTGAGAATATCTCCCGCCCAACAAATATGACCATGTCAGGTGTAAACTTGATCAAAGCAAGTATCTTGAGTTTCCCCCCCTTCTTAAAGGATTAAATGTTAAATTATGTGGCTAAAGTTTCCCATGATATGAATGCATAGAAAACTTTTAATCTCTAAAATAAGGTTTGATAGGTTTTGGAATGGATCTCTGTTTGCAGTACAGATTTGTTTATTATGAAAATCTAATCTTTAGGCTGTGTAACTTCTAAACAACTGTCCCAAAATCCCTTGATCTAAATCACTTTTTCCATGCTGGTTGATCTGCATTATACTATTTTTAACCACCCCTTCTTTAATTCCTTTCAAATGAGCCCTTTAGATTCAAGACACCAGATTTGTGCATTATGTTTTGGCTTGTAGGATTCTCTACAATGAAGTTTGTCTTTAATATTTGTTACCTTTCAGTGCTCTCCAAGCCATAAGTTAAGCATATGGGAGAAATCATAAATGTTTACATTGATGACAAAGCTGAACAACCAAATTCCTTTCACACTGGGTTTCACACTTCATTGCAAATGGCATCAACTATTCTTCCTTCGAAGCTCACACTCTTAAATACATATTTAAACATTTCATCCAGCATTTTATTTTCCCCATGTATTATGTAAAAAAAAAAAAAAAAAAAAATCAAACATGTTTGACAAACAAAATCTCTGTTCTGTAAGGCTGACATCAAGATGTCGTAAAAGTCAAAGAAATCTGCGAGAACCAAGTCATAAAAACTCTCACACAGAAGAGTCAACACACCCCACTGAGCGAAGATTGCAAATTCACACCTCATTGTTGCCCTTCCACATCTGTCCCATTCTCTCCCCTCTCCTCCTCCTCAATTCCCCTTCAGCTCAGAATCACCTCAAACTCACCTAAGATCTATATGTAACAAAAGACCATATCTGATGTATACAAATAATGTAAATAGTGTAACATGTTTGGTATCATTTAAAATGTCTAAGTGCATCTGGTATAGTGTTCTTTTTCCCAGGTTTGTAAAACTTAATGAAAACAAAGTTATAAGGTCTTTGCCAAATACTAAATAATTCTGGAAGTCTATCCCCCTCCTTGAAGGTTTAACACCAGGAAGTCAAGAACCCATTCACCCCCAAATTCTCATTGTTCAAAGGATAATACCATTTGGTACACAATGTGTATTCTGTCTGGATATTTAAGGAGAGCTGGCCCAGAGCTCAGGGTTCTCTGTAGTCAGACGATCCCACACAGTTTACTGTGTGTAGCTTATATCAGGTAATTGCAATTTGAATTTCTTATGTTTGATAAAATGTCTAAATTTGGCTTATTATTGTCTAACTGGATTTTGAATTATTGTTCTATTACCTGGTCAATAAATTGGAAACATTTGATTTTATTCTGACTGATTCTGAAATTGTTTTCTCATGTAGATTAAACGATTCGTATGTTACCGCAAGTCTGCGTCAGATTAGTGACTCCTACTATTTGGCATCAATTCAAGTGTACTTGGTTTGCAAAGACAAAAAGGGGATTTCCATTTAGAACAGCTAAATGCTGCTTGACCAATCTAAATTCGGGTGTGTCTTACCTCTGTTTTCATTTAATGTTTCTCCAGATAAGTGTACGCGTGAAACCACGGCATGGCCAATCCAAAGCTATTACTAGAGAAGTTATGTTGGTCAACTTATATCTGTAATAGTGGCCGTGACCTCTACTGAAGAAATTCAGTTAAATTCAAGTGTATGCAATTCCATGGGGGCTATACTGATGTATCTTTGATTTGTGTAAACGTGAATTTGACCGATCTTAGGTATATAGCAATTACCTCTGTTTGATGATCAAAGACTGATGAGCTTGTGATCGTGAGACCCGCGAAAAAGAGATAAACGCGCAAAGACCTCAAAGCGACATAGTTTCCTAATCTGAACGGGTAAAATATAATTAAAGATTTAAAGAGAATAATCAAACACTCGCTCACTTTTAATGATGCTCAGATATCATTAAAACCTTTTTCATTTATGGAGTCAGATGAAATAACGAGGTAATACATGAGAGAAAATGTTGTGTTGCAAAAGAAAGACAGTAACACGCAGAGACCTTCACCTGTATTATTGGAGACCGCCATTGGACCTATAAATGGGCTTACAGTTCCATCAAGAACAAAAGAACACATTTTCATAATTTTTTATGACCAGTTTGTTTTAAAATGCCACATTTCATAAAAATATTACAACAGAACTGTGATCCAGCAGTTGTCTATAATGTCTGACATATCAACATCAATCATAACCAGTAAGTGTTATTAAATACCACTGTGCTTCAGCTTGATAACTATTTTGTGAGGGATGCTAGCCACTTTCTGACAAATCCAATTTTTTTTAAAAGTACATATGCATGTCTGTAGCAAGTCTGTAGCATATCTGCCAGTTGGTTTTTGCAAGCCAGCATTTACATTTATGCATTTGGCAGATGCTTTTATCCAAAGCGACTCACAGTGCATTTATTACAGGGACAATCCCCCCTGGAGCAACCTGGAGTTAAGTGCCTTGCTCAAAGACACAATGGTGGTGGCTGTGGGGATCGAACCAGCGACCTTCTGATTAACAGTTATGTGCTTTAGCCCACTACACCACCACCACTCCAGTTTAGGCTGTTGTTGCCTTTGCAATGTAAAATTATCAGGCTCCAGTGTGTTCCCAGGAAGATTCTTCACACATAACAGCTGCAGTCAGGAGCAGGTTTTCCCAGTCACTGCTGAACACTCACCCTTACCTCTTGTTTCCAGCGGCTAATGGAGGGAGAGGCTGGTAATGTGGCCTGTGATTTTTATAGAGTGATTAAACACTCGGCTGTAATGCTGGAAGCTTGTTAAGAGTGTGCTGAAGCTACGCCCGGGAATTGAGAGGCCTCTCTCACCTGCTGCTTTATTGGATGGATCGGTTACAGGCGCTGTCCAGTTTGACAAGTGTGGGGTGGCACTGCAGACGACTTGTGGTTTTGAGGGCTTGGAGAGGTGATCAGTCAGGGTGTCTCTCACTCACTTTTTCTTTCTGTTCTCTCTCAGTCTCTGGGCTGTAATTTCCAGTGGAATGCCAGTAAGGGATCTAGAGAAACGCTAGGCAGAACCAATGGTGAAGACATCAACAATAGTGCTATGTCTTCAATTGTCTGTGCTTTAAATAAATGTTGCAAGCCTCCTAAAATAAAATAAAAACTTTGGAAACAAAATATATATATATATATATATAATTTTTTTTTTTTTTTTTTTTTTTCAATTGAAGAACTGGGCATGAGTACAAGCTTAACTTTCCTGTCACTAGATTAGCCCTCAAGTTGGGCTTGTTCAGATGCTTTGAAATCATCTCACTATGTGCTTTGAAGTTTCAATCAATGTTTGCCTTAATGTCAAGTTAATTTTGTATACACACGACTTGTATTCAGTTGGACGTGCATTGAGACAAAATATATCAATACACCATTATCCGTTATTTGAAAGGATTTGGAGTAATCAACTAGACACTTTGCTGTCTGAATGACTTGTCTTAAGATAGCCCTGAATAATTAGGTTTGTGAAATGTGTTAATAATGGATACAGCGCAAACAAATGGACAAAATGCAGGGGTCTAGAGACTTAAAAGTTTAAAGTTAAACTATTTTAAACCCTACACATAAAAACCACTGTTGGTGTGAGACATGGAAAATAAAAACAGTAAGTTACAACTTAACTGTCAAAGTGTAAACCAACAGTACAGCAGACCGAATGCAAGAACATACAACCCTTCATTAGGGTAGCTGAGGAATGTTCTACCAATAAATTAAATGGGTTAAATATCTATTCTAGTTCTCACAAAAATAACAGTCCTAAGGATTATGCATAATAACGGAAATTGTAGGCTATTTGAATTCCAACAGTATTTTTTTTTTAATTAGTTGTTAAAGGTGGTTAATTTGTTACACAAGCTGCACATTGGCTGTAGTGGCAATGCATTAAATTGGATACATTTTAGAGATGCAACTTCTCAAAGAGAGTTTTACCATGCTAACTCAAGCACGATAAAGCAAAGCACACTGTCAGCATTCTAAACCCCCCAGAGAAGTTGCATCTCTTAATTAAGAGATTAATAGCATAATGCAGATCAACCAGCATGGAAAAAGTGATTTAGATCAAGGGATTTCGGGACAGTTGTTCAGAGAAGTTGCATCTCTTAATTAATCCCCTTTAAAGCTTTGCCACTAAAAAATATAAAAAAAACAAAAACAAAAAAATCTAGTCAAACTTGTCAACAACACTAATCAACTAACTGACTATCCAGACCTAGCCCTACTCTTTATCCACTGAGGGATATTGATGAAAGATTTATCCTTAAGGTTTCAACATCATTATTACCATTGGGCCAGGAATTGTCTCACTCTTTCTGTAGTAATTCCGCTTGGTTATGTAACTCTTGACATTAACTTCTGTACTGTATTAGACTTGTCCTTCAAGAATGAAATGGCTATTTCCCTCATACATCTCTGAAAGATTGAAGATGAAGGTATGTACAAGGATTACAGAGATATGCTTGCTTTTGCTAAGTGATTGTAAAAGAATCAATCAGGGATTTATTCATATTTCAGATGCCAGTGCATTCCCTGTGTGCTTACTCATACTCTAGAATAGCTTGTGAATCTGACATTATGTTCTGGAAGGAGTCATGCTTCAGCTTGGCAAGGTATCTAGTAATACTTCTCACTGCTTTGAGAACAGTATGTATAGTGTGTCAGTGGTTTCGTTGATATGTACCAGTAGATTTACTGTTGTTGTCGAGTTTTCTCCTGTTTACACCTGCTTGTGGCATTCCCCTCAGACTTTCAGCTTCTGTTAAGCGAAAACCTACTGTTGACAGGAGATATGTTTTCTTGCCATAGCTTGTTGTGGGCGCGGGGGCCTCCAAAACTGGTTCAAAGCTATTCGCCCAGCTCAATGGCTGCTCCTATTGTTGGGCTATATCAAAGGAAGAGGCTTATTTGAACAGGTGACTCCCATTAAGTCCGCTGACCTGGCTGGCTGTTTTCCAGCAGTGCTGCTGTGGCTTTGCAGAACTCATCTAGTCGTGACACTAATACCTGATTATCTCAATGCCAGGTTGCAGATTGAATAATTGAATAAAAAGTCTCCTGAGTAATTGGTATGGGAGAAGCTGGGGCCAGCTTCTCCCTGAACACTCGAGGAGGCCAGGATTTTATTTGTCCACTTCCTGTGGGCTTGTCCAACCTGGACACCCTACATCAATTTTAATGAAAGCCCTCTACATTACCTCCCCTGGTTATTTTTCTCAGCGCTATCAGCATGCAGTGATGGCACCTTAATAGGCTTTGTGCCCGAACTCATAACTATGGAAAATAATATTTCTTTGCATTTGAGATTTGCACCCTTTATCTGCTGTAAGATGATAGAAATATTATATGCATTTTTACTTTTTGTGATCAATCTGGAATGTGCTGAGTAGTTCATTATGTGCTATAATTGCTCTCCCTTTTCATTTTTTCCTAGCAAAAAACTGAGGGCTTCTGGAAGTCTGTAGCACACAAGGTGCCACGGAAACCCTCAGAGATACGGATCCTCAACCCTTACTTCATACAGGAGGCTGCCTTCCAGTTTATTGGCCTTCCACTGAACAATGGCCTCATGGGCAAAGGGGTAAGCATTGTGTTTATGCAGTATAGATTGCACATAACATCCTTTGTTTACATACATTTCAGAATGCTGTTTACATTAAACACAGAAATACAAATCGTCAAGAGAATTTGACAAAGCAAGACTGCGTAGCTCTGAGAGTGATGTTGTTGGACTGTTCGGTGTTATTTAACCAAAAATGGCAGGCAATGTCTCAAGTCAATTTTATGTAAATAGAGGTCACAGGAAGCCTTAGGCATGTGTTTCCTGAATTAGCCTGTAATTATCATAGAGATCACCATTGGTCAAATACAGCATGACACATCCAATGTGTGGTTATAGCTTATACCATTAATTTTGTCCAAAGCAGTATTTTAAAACCTTCCTATCAAGTGCTGTTTTTATTTTAATACATTTTTTACAGTATATAATTTCATTCATAATTTTTGTCTTTTGACCAAAATGTCCTTTAAATGTAGTCAATTAAGTAATTTCATCATTAAATATTGAATCATTTTAGTCAAAGAATATAGCATATTTTAGTTTAAATTTTTATGCAAAATGACAAAAACATGTTAAACTGTAACAGACCAACACGTATCAAGCACATTAAAAATTTAAGAACATTAAAGATGAAAGATTTATCTACAGTAACAGCATAAAAATCTTTATTAACCTTATTAAGTATTAACTACATTTTAGAAGTTAAGGTAACACTTTAAAATAAGGTTCCATTTGTTTATATTAGTTAATGCATTAGGTTTCATGAACTAACAATGAACAATATATTTTGTTTTACAGCATTTTATAATCTTTTTAATGCTAGTTAATTAAAATAAAATCAGTCATTGTTAGTTCATCTTGGTTCATAGTGCATTCATGTTAAAATACACAACTTTTGATTTTAAAAATGTATTTATTTGTTAAAATGTATAAAAAATAAACAATCTTAACAAATAATTGTTATAATTAATAAATTCTGTAAAAGTATTGTCATTGTTCTAGTGTTAACTCATTTTAATAAATGGAACCTTATTGTAAAGTGTTACCGAAATGAAATACTAATTTTAAAGTCAGCTGATTTTTAAATTGCCGTTGTTTCCTTAGTCCACAAATGGGCGCATTGAATACATAAACCATACAGCACCATTGTATTATTGCAAAAAACATTCCTGACTGTTAAAAAAGAGCTTTCCATTTTCAACTAATATGAATAAAATAAATAAATAAAAGGTTTTAGTCTGTCCATATTCTCAAATGAGCAAGGAGCCTTGGAAGGCTTGGAGCAAGGAGCTGTGTGAGGCTTGGAGCAAGGAGCCGTGGGAGGCTTGGAGCAAGGAGCCGTGGGAGACTTGGAGCAAGGAGCCGTGGAAGGCTTGGAGCAAGGAGCCGTGGAAGGCTTGGAGCAAGGAGCCGTGGAAGGCTTGTAGCAAGGAGCCGTGGAAGGCTCGAGGAGCAGAACCATGGAAGGCTCGAGTGGCGAACCCGTGGAAGACTTGAAGCAAGGAGCCATGGGAGGCTCAAGGAGCTTGTGTGTAACAATGAATAAGGAAGAAATAGAGACATTATTTTTAATTTGTTGAGCGGAGAAGTGTTTTAGAAAGTAAAGTAATTGGTAATGTGATTATTTTTTGTAAAATAATTAGTCATCTAATTACACTATAAAATAATTTGTAGCAGACTTCTGTTTTTTTAGTAACTTACTCAACTCTTGCTACTTGTGTCATGTAATATCACCAGGAGAGTAGGATGCAAGTGCATAATGGCAGTTTAATGAAGGTTAGGCAACAAACCAATAAAGACGACAATGAGTACAGGTAGAAGATTGGCAAACAGACATAAAAGGGCTAGAAGT
The DNA here is from genome assembly GCA_032164185.1 of Moxostoma hubbsi. NCBI lineage: Eukaryota > Metazoa > Chordata > Actinopteri > Cypriniformes > Catostomidae > Moxostoma > Moxostoma hubbsi. The sequence continues at coordinate 17,835,920 of JAVLUX010000009.1, read as the reverse complement.
AAACTTATGGTCAAAACAGGCAAAGGTACTGTTACAAGGGATCAGGCAGACTATGATGGCTTGGCAATGTTAAGCACAAGGGAATAGAACTTGTACTTCGCAATGTGACTGTGGCTGAAAGTCTCTCATAAAGGGTCCAAAATTGCTTGCAGGTGTGTGTAATCAGGAGTCTGGTGATTGAAAGCGTTGCATTGCTTTGTGGGAATTGGAGTCTGGCCATGTTTGGAGGCTGCGTTGCTTGCTGGGAAACTGAGTTCATGACAGAACCCTCCCCAAAAGGGCTCACTCCGGGAGCACTATTTTTTTCACCCTTAGGGTGAGGACTGGGGCATTCAGGATCAGGAGGCCTGGGGAGCGGCCACAGGGCAGGGATAGGTTCAGGAGGCCTGGGAGGTGGCCACAGGGCAGGAACAGGGTCAGGAGTCTGAACAACAGGAGTTGGAGCTGGAGTTTCTGAGGATGAGGGTGGAGCCGAGGAAGGCTCAGAGGGCGGAGCCGAGGGATGCTTGACAAAAGTAGGCGGAGCCAGAAGAGGTTTGATGGGTGATGCCATGTGAGTCAGAGCCATGGGCGGCTCGTAGGGCAGAGCCATGGATGGTGGAGCCACAGGAGTTTCGAGGAGTGGAGCCAGGGAAGGTGGAGCCAAGACTTCCATGGCTCCCTGCTCCAAGCCTTCCACTGAACCCATTGAAGGCTTGGCTCTGCCTACCTTGGCTCCACCTCTCGGGCATCTCTTGACTCTGTTTCCCATGGCTCCGCCTGTCAAACCTCTCCTGGCTCTACTTGCCTTCATCAAGCATCCCTTGACTCCACCTTCTGAGTATTCCTCGGCTCCACCCTCAACCCCAGCAACAACTCCTATGACGACTCCTAGCCAGCAAGGAGCCGTGGAATGCTTGGAGCAAGGAGCCGAGGAAGGCTTGGAGCAGGAGCCAAGGAATGCTTCGGGCAAGGAGCCGAGGATGGAGCAAGGAGCCGTGGAAGACTTGAAGCAAGGAGCCATGGGAGGCTTGAGGGGCAGAGCCATAGAAGGTAGAGCCATGGAAGGCTCGAGGGAAAAGCCGTGGAAGACTCCGAAGGCAGTCGTGGTCAGGAATACCGGCAGTGACTGAGGAATGACCTTTGTGGTTGTGAGCACTAGCAGTGACAAGGATAAGACCTCTGTTGTCATGAGCACTGCTAGTGACAAGGGAACAAACAACCTCTGTGGTCATGAGCACTGCTAGTGACAAGGGAACAAACTCCGTGGTCGTGAGCACTGGCACTAACTGAGGAACGACCTCCACGATCGTGGCAGGTGTTGGCTCATTGGCCATGACAGGCATTGGCTCTGGGACGGTCGAGGCTACAGGCATTGGCTCTGGGACAGATGTACAACTAAACAAAAGTATAAGTACATCAAAGTCTCTAGTTTGAGAAAAAGATGCCTCATGTCCTCAGCTGACTGCTTCATTAAATTCTACCCGCCCAACACCAGTTTCATGTCCAAGGCTCAGGGGTACAGTCCTAATGGGAAGAACTGCAAAGAAAAAGCCCCTTTTGAAACAGAAAAACTAAATAAAAGGTTAGAGTAGACAAAGAAACAGATATTGGACAACTGATCATTGGAAAAGAGTGTTATGGATCTTAAACTCATTGAGCTTTTGTGGGATCAGCTAGACTGTAAGGTGTGTGAGAAGGCACGACAGGACAGCCGCATCTATGGCAAGTGCTGCAGCAAACGTAGGCTGAAATGTCTCCTGAGCATCCAAACAAACTGACAGCTAGAATGCCAAGGATTCATCAATTAACATTTTAGTCAGTATTTTCATTGATGAGATTAATAGTGCCATTGCCTACATTAAATTATTTTAAACATCAATATAATATCTCAAAGCAATCCTGTGTATGTAATTCTAGCCAGGCTGAGTCAGATATCTATGCACAAAACTGTCATTATAAATTAGAGGCTTATAAACATACAATTTTACATCCTTAATTCCAACAGTAAAATGCATCACAAATATTCCCAGACAAGCATTTGTGCAGAAATGTGTCATGTGGTCTGCTCTCTGGTCACATTAAGAAAACACCCACCCCAGTAGCAAACACACAATTTATTCAGACCTGGTTAAGGTGTGTCATAGCCCGTGGGGAGATCAACACATTGTAGGCCTTCAGCACCATCATAATAGAAGTGTGAGTGACATGCCTTGGACCTTAAATGTCAGCTTTAACAAAGACCTTGACTTCTGGGAACTCAAAGTCAAGACATCCATTACAGGAAATTGGAAAACAGGAAACTTACCAGTCATTTTCTAACATAAAAACTTGCTTACCCTGTTTTTGATGGGCAGTAGCATCATAGTTTGATGAAGCTCTCATCTCGTATTTGTGGTTGCTTGACCACCTCCTTTGAATTGTGGAACATTTGCAGTACACGTGGAGCAGAGCTCAGGCCCCTAAGATTTGTGCAGAGAGTCAGCGCAGGAGGGAAGCTGTCAATATGGTACTGATCAATGTGGGATACACATTGACACATCTTTCCCATTTGAGCACCCCAAACACTCACCTGCTTAGGGCTTGGTATGCTGCCCCAATCTTACTACTAAATGTGTGTGTGCGGGTTTGGGTGGTTTACGAGGACATTTTTTTATGTTACAAACTTGTAATTACAAGGGTATTATGTTATAAATGTGGTTTATGAGGAAATTTCTAGTGTCCCCATAATTCAAATCGCTTAAACATACTAAACATTGTTTTTTTGACAACGTAAAAATGCATAACATTTTTTGGGAGGGTTAGGGGGATAGAATCAATAGTTCGTGCAATATAAAAATCATTATGTCTATGGAGAGTCCTCATAAGGATGGACGCACCAACGTGCGTGCGTGCGTGGGCGTTTGTTTTACGATGACAATTTTTTAGGTTACAAACTGGTAATTGCAAGGGTGTTATGCTATAAATGTGGTTTATGAGGACATTTCCAGTGTCCCCATAATTTAAATAGCTTAAAAAACATATTAAACTATGTTTTTTTTTTTTTGTTTTGTGAGAGTTGTTTTGGGTTGTGTTAGGTTTAGGGGATAGAATCTATAGTTTGTACAGTATAAAAATCATTATGTCTATGGAAAGTCCTCATAATGATAGGTAGACCAACATTGTGTGTGTGTGTTTGTGTGTGTGTGTGTGTGTGTGTGTGTTTGTCAGAGAGAGTGAGAGAGAACCCATGAAAAGCTAATGATTTAGAATTTAGACTCCCCCAGGTACATGAGGAAGTGAAGGTCTGCCTCCTGAAATTGGTCTATCAAGGGTGGGAGTCTGTTTAAGCAAATTGTTAATCACACGCAGCTCACGATGAGTTAACAACTGTGGGCTAGAACTAAGCCAGGGCTCATGCAAACTCGAGAGGGTCAATTAGATCCTGTGGAGCAGCTGGGCCAAAAAGCAGACCACCGGCAGTTATGTTAAATAGATTATGATATTGCACAGCAAGATTGCTTATTTATTCTTGTTTGTGGTTTTACACATGCTGACTTTTGATGGGAAATTTTATTAGATCTGATAGATCCTGTGTTTTGTACATGATTATGATTTTGAAAAATGTTTGATAAACAATTGGTCCTGTAATCATGTTTTTTGTTTTACTTATTATTAAAACACCCTTGGTTACAACAAAAGCTTTTGAGAACTTATATCTTTAACTAGACATTTGTAATATAAACATCCAATCAGCAAGCGAGTTTAGTTACTGCTCTGATGAATTCAGTAAATAATTTGTTAGACTGATTCACAACGATACCTCATTAATTGATTAACTACACAATCGTCTCATATTAATGCATCTACAGGACAGTGCCAGTGTTGCCCAATACATCGAACTCTATGGAGTGACGTGTCAGCATTGCCCCAGGTGCCGCATTAAAGTTCCGTCAAGCATTGTAACGCAGCACCAAATAATTTTGTCCCCATTTCTGTCCACAAAACTGCCACTCATGGGAAGTTTTTTTTTTGTTTTTGGCACCATTTAGAGTAAACTCTGGAGACTGTTGTGCATGAAAATCCCAGGAGATCAGCTGTTACAGAAATACTCAAACTAGCCATCTAACACCAACAATCATGCCACGGTCGAAATCACTGAGATCACATTTTGTCCCCACATGATGGACTAATTAGATAATCACATGAATAAGTAGGTGTACAGGTGTTCCACATTCATCTGTACAAACAATAGAATGCAAGTATAAACACCATGGACCAAGCAGCCATCATACCGCTCAGGAAGGAGATACATTCTGTCTCCTAGAGATGAATGTAGTTTGGTGCAAAAAGTGCAATTCAATCTCAGAACAATAGCAAAGGACATTCTGAAGATGCTGGAGGAAACAGGTAGACAAGTATCTTTATCCACAGTAAAACGAGTCCTACATCGACATAACCTTAAAGGCTGCTCAGCGAGGAAGAAGCCACTGCAACAAAACCACCATAAAAAAAAAACAGACAACAATTTGCAAGTGCACATGGGGACGAAGATCTTACTTTTTGGAGAAATGTCCGCTGGTCTTATGAAACAAAATTTGAACTGTTTGGCCATAATGACCATTGTTATGTTTGGAGGAAAAAGGGTGAGGCTTGCAAGCTGAAGAACACCATCCCTACCGTGAAGCATGGGGGTGGCAGCATCATGTTGTGGGGGTGCTTTGCTGCAGGAGAGACTGGTGCACTTCACAAAATAGATGGCATCATGAGGAATTATGTGGATATATTGAAGCAACAGCCAGGAAATTAAAGCTTGGGTGCAGATGGGTCTTCCAAATGGACAATGACCCCAAGCAAACCTCCAAAGTTGTGGCAAAATGGCTTAAGGACAACAAAGTCAAGGTATTGAGTGGCCATCACAAAGCCCTGACCTCAATCTGAAAAAACTGAAAAAGCATGTGCGAGCGTGGAGGCCTACAAACCTGACTCAGTTTCACCAGTTTTGTCTGGAGGAATGGGCCAAATTTCCAGCTACATATTGTGAGAAGCTTGTGGAAGGCTACTCAAAACGTTTGACCCAAGTTCAACAATTTAAAGGCAATGCCACCAAATACTAACAAAGTGTATGTAAACTTCTGACCCACTGGGAATGTGATGAAAGAAATAAAAGCTTAAATAAATTATTCTCTCTACTATTATTCTGACATAAAATAAAGTAGTTATTTTAACTGACCTAAGACAGGGAATGTTTTCTACGATTAAATGTCAGAAATTGTGAAAAACTGTTTAAATGTATTTGGCTAAGGTTTATGTAAACTTCTGACTTGAACTGTATATAAGCTACTCATTAGGTATCTGAGTATCCAGAGACTAAATTCAATTCAAGAACCTTAGACCTTAATATAACAAATCCTCTTAATACTTTCTGCAAATAATGTATCATAAAATTTTTTTTCCAAATGCATGATTTCAGTGTTTACTGAGCACACTTTCCGATTTTTTACTTGGCAAACTTGAAATTCATGCTTTTGCAACACTGTCTGCAATGCATGTTATATGGGCGTCAAAGCGGTGCTTGACATCTTGAAAGACATGTTGTCTAGGGATGTGCAAATCTATACATTTTCAAAATCGACTAGTCTGTCATTTGTTTAAATAAGGATACAAATTTATAATATAGGCTCTGTTATGGTCACATGACAGATGAGTACCCAATCTCACCAACTGAGGATGCTCCGACAGGAAATTCAAGACCCAGTTACAAAATGATGAGCTGAGTCCTAAATGATGAAGTTTAAAAATGATCTTATTGTGGATAACAGTATTAAAAGCAGAGTTAAAGTCAACAAATGACATTCTCACATATGTGCCATTTCTGTCCAAGTGTGACAGGACAGTGTGAATAGTCAGAGCGATGGCATACTCTGTAGATCTGTTGACCCTATAAGTCTTAATATGCGAAAGGACCAGTCTTTCAAAATACTTTATTATTGGAGGGAGGGCAACTGGACGGTAGTCATTAAAATTGCTGATGTTTGTTTCCTTTGGTAATGGTACCATGATAGCTGACTTTAGGCACATGGGGACTCTTGCCTGCGCTAGGTACAGGTTGAAGATACTCATAAATACTTCAGCTAACTGTACAGCACAGTCTTTTACTACCCATCCTGGAACCCAATCTAGACCTGCAGCTTTCCGTGCATTAATCCTCCACAATGTACGTTTTACATAGTGTGTGCTTAGTGTAAGTGTCTGTTCAGTCTCTACTGTTGGGATTATTGCATTTTTCGTGATATTATCGACTTCAAATCGAGCAAAAAAGGCATTAAGCTTGTTAGTCAGTGCAACATCACCATGAGGACAGACAGAGTTGCACTTATAATCAGTAATTGTACTGATGTGGCCTTGCCACATACACATGATTTTCTACCTGTTGTCTATAGGTATTTTTTTGCCTTTCTTCAAGCTTGACCTAGCTTCTTTGTATGCTGTGATGTCAACGGTATTGTGTGCTTTCAAAAGATTTTGTACTTTTTGTTCATCCACGGCTTCTGATTTGGAAACATCTTTACTTTCTTGTGTGTTGTAAAACTGTTCACACAGCTGTTGATGAAAAATAGCACAGTTTCTGTGTACTCTTCTAAATTCACCTCTGTGCCATACGTGGCATGCTGTGCAAACAGGTCACACAGAGTTCTATCAAAACGATCTTGAAGCTTTTTCAGGCCATGTTTTGAGGCCTTTAGTCTTTATTACTGGTTTCGTCTTGTGGATAACAGGTCTGTATGATGGTGTCAAAAACATTGAAAGATGATCAGAATGCCCCAGGGGTGTAAAGGGAAAAAGTTTTTGACATTTGTGTACACCTGATTCAGGGTGTTTGAACCCCTGGTAGGACACTGTACATGCTGATAAAAATTTTGAAGCACAGTTCTTAGATTGACCTGGTTGAAGTCCCCTGCAACAATGAAGATACCATCAGAATAAGCATCCTGCTGTTTACTAATGCTAGTGCTTGCTTAGCATTTGCTTGCGGAGGGATGTATATGGCCATAATGATAACAACGGAGAACTCCCGAGGCAGATAAAACGGCCTACATTTAAGCAGCAAATATTCCAGCTCAGGTGAACAACTTTCTATTCCAGTATGATTAGTACACCAGTCATTATAGATATAGATACAGAACCCCCCCAACTCTGCTCTTACCAGAGTCCTTTGTAAGATCAGCATGATGCAATGTATAATTCGGTAATTCCATAGCCGCACATCTAGTTCATGACATCAAGCAGTTTTACCTTTTTAACTGCAACTATTTATTTAAGCAGTGTCAGACAGAATCAGCAAAATACTTTAATGTCTACACAACACCTCACAAATATGGGAACATTACTCACAGAAGACAATTTAACTGTCTTGTAATGTGTTGTTGATGAAGCACTTTAATGGATGTAACGGCAGCGGTGCCTAAATGCACTAAACTTAAGGCATTTGAGAGACAAAACTTCTTGCAGAGTGTTTTACTGTGCTGACTGTTATTCACTTCTAAGCACAGCAAGTTATCATCGCGCAAAAACGGTCTCCAAGAGGTTGCGACTTCCATTAAAACCACCACCACTAAAAAATTATTAAGTTGTCGACCCCACTAATCGACTAGTCAGTATTTGGATGATAAATCAACCACTGTAGCACATCCCTAATGTCATCTATTTATTGTCTTAATATTATTTGAACATACTCATTCTCTCTCATAGCATTCAATTCAGACTTCAAATTCACAACTAAAATATAATTTCAGTGTGTTACAGGAAACACTGGATTGGAGTGCTTATGGCATGTTAACCTTTGGGTTTCATGCACTATTAAACAAGCAATACATTATATTTCCTTGTTTATTATCAGAAAAATATGATTTGCATCAATATTTGGTCTTGTTACTATTAACAAACAAGTGCAAGATATTGTATTAAGGCTGAAATTGTTGACTAAATGAATCAAAAATCTTAATTCACGAATCTGTAGGGCAGTGCAATTCACTGGACATAAATATTTCCTTTGCCAGTGGTCCAGTCAACAACTTGCATGCTAAAGAACATTTCATTTGCTTCATAATTTTCTCAACTGAGAACAGCAATGATGATTAACTTTTTCTGTTCTTTTCATAGAACATTCCAACACTGGGCACCGTCGCCATTACTATGGCCCTGCATAACTGTGACGAGGTTGCTGTTGCTGGATTTGGCTATGACATGAACAAGCCTCACGCACCCTTGCACTACTATGAATCAGTCAAAATGTCTGCCATAAAGGAGGTATGGAGGTATCATGTTTTTGGTAAAATGTCAAGTTAACTTCAAATTTGAAATCATTCAGCTTCTTGGAAGACTAAAGGGGGGGGGGGGGGGGGGTAAAAATGCAAACACAAGTAATTTTGGACTTCAACCAACTGTGAGCTCAGACTTATGCCTGTTTGTTTGTTCAATTTATGGCAAATTACAATGACAGCGTCATGAGTGGAGTGTCCTTGGCTTCTCACTGTCCTGTTTTTTGTTCATACCAGTTCTCATGAAGATAACTCTGTTGTTATGTTTTTAAATTCCCCTCTGCCCACATTTACCATTGCTGTAAAAGCACACTCATAAAAAAAGAGCGGTTCATGCACAGATAGCTCCTGACTGCTCTGGGACTCATCCTTGTCAAATCACAGTCAGGTACCTTTTATGCAGAACACAATCACTTCCTCTTGACTGTATTCTGTCTGTTTATGACCTGTGCGCTATGTAATGTTGTTGTGAATAAACAGGATTTAAGCTGTTGGGCTTGTACAGTGAGTGCTTCACACGTACTGTAACAGAATAGACTATTTGTCTTTGTAAATTTTGACAGGAGTACAAAATCTTCAGCCCGATTCTGATGTGAGGGTTTCATTCCAATGGCATTTACATTTAGAGTAGATTGACTATACAGCTTTCAGTGGTAAATGCCAAAATTAGTGTGATAGGTTGTTCCACCAGCTTGTTTAGGAAAAATTACTTAGTTAGAAAATATAGAGACCTTTCTAATACCTCTCCAAGTAGTTTTGTACATATACATTGTACATTTTGTACATGTATGTTGGTCTTTCAGTCACTGATCCATGGCCTTTTGGTTTGTGCACATGCTCTTAAAAATTTGTCTTGTCTGGGTATCTATACAGATTTCCAGATTTTGTTAGATTACAATTCACAATCTTTTGATTCGATTCTGATGAATTTGGGTATATTTCAGTTATAATGTCATTTTTGCATATGAAACATATGAAAGCATTTTGATGATTTTAATACTCATTTTGATACCACAAAGTACTTGCTAATTTGACAGTAAGAAATAAAGTGAGAATCCAAGAAGCAAATTCCAAGCAATAGAACAATTAGGAAAACATTATTTTAAGTGCTTTAGTAGAAGTCTCAAGCATTCATATAAAGGTTCAGAAATTGTAACATCAGTACTTAAATGACTTGTCTTCTCAGTGTAACTATAATACATTCAAACTTTTTAAAGCTACTATTGTTATCCATCCAAAAGTGTTTTTCTTGTTATCGTTGTTTAAAAAATATATACAACATACAAGACATCGTTAGGTCTATTAGGCTGTATTTACACCTGAAGTCCAATATTTTGAAACAAATCTACCATTTTCATGAAATCTGAAATGTATTTTATCGCATTACCGCATTTTATCGCTCTCATAGCACACTCACACCTAAGTCCCATCAGTCAGTCAAACAGCGTGGGAGTTATAGAATTTAAAAATAAAATATGAGCTTTAAGATTCTCATTATTTGTGTAGTTTCTCACACTCTATCCCTTTTGACCTCTTAATGAGATCAACCATTGGTTGTCTTGGTCAACGCAATGAGCACCCTTGTCATAGAGTAAAGGGAACTTAGTCTTATAGAATGAAAATTACTATATAAAAATGTTTGCAAACTGAGTTTTACATGCCGCTTTCCACATTTTGCTGCAGTTTCCTGGTGAAATTAACGCTAGAGGCGCTACATCTACTGTTTTCTTCAATTTCACACAAATCACGAGTACTACAACAGCTGTTTATGACTTTATAAACAAATTTTATATTGCATTATTACTCACACACTGTAACACTACAATAACTCATCATTTGAAACACAGTAAATGTTAACGCTTGTATTACAGACCCACCTACATTTACACACATATTCCAACATGATTAGCTTCCATTGTAACTCACCTGATAGAGTGTTGGACTTTTAAACGAAAGTGAAAGTGTAGCGAAAGTGTCATAGAATCGACTTGATGTGTTATTACATTTTTAAAAACTATCGGTTAGGGTTAGGTTTTGATTTAGATTTAGTTTGTCTGTTTTGTTCACCTCTCATTTATCTTTTAGGACACTTTTGGTTAGGTTAAGGTCAAATTTTTATGGCAGGGAAGTACATTTTATTAATTAAAACTTCCATCTAATATTCACCTTAAAAACCTCGTCATCATTTCAGTCACTTTTGGTGCCCCCTACTGGACATTTCACTGGGAAACTGCAGCCAGACTTGTAATTAAGAATTATCACGTAAATTTCACCAGATTGGGCTGAGTGAAAGTTCGATCTCATTATTTTAAGAATCGATATTGGGATCGTTCAAATCATAGATTAATGGGGAGTCTGTTTTTATTTTACCCAGCGCTACTGCCCTAATTACCCCACCATTTTCTGTCTTCTTGTCACTATTATATTAGTAGGGTGAAGGCCAAAAAAAAAAAAAAGTGATTCGTCACATGGGCTGACCAGGCTGAAGCAGACAGCCCAGAGACTCGGGCGAGAGGCTTGGCCTAGTATCCCGGCCCCACCAAGCCCAGAACCTGTCAGGGAACTACCCATTCAGACCCAGGGCCTCTCACAGGAACCTGAAGCTCTGGTTTCATTCAGAATTACCAGACCTGTATTTCCTCTCTGGTGTAGCTCACTTGGGCTGTGTCTGAAAATCACATTGAAGAAAAATAGAAATGATTAAAAAACAATTGTTGTAATAAAAGATTTAATGTAGCTTCACACAATATGACCTCTTTGTGCTCGCTCATGGTGGATATTGGCGTACCTCAAAGACTGCTATAGCTTAGAGAACCATCAGATGTTGCGTGCATGGAATGAGATTAAGCAGCTTTTGAATGTACCCCAAATGTATCCTGAAATGAACTGGATCTCTGTGACTTCATGTTGTTTATGTTCATCAGTTATACATCACATCAATCACATTGTGTCAAACAAAAGCCAAAAATTCAGAATTGCAGAGTCTTAGCTGGCAATGTAAACATAATTGTAAATGCACACAACATTGGCCCAATTCCACTGGAAATGACAGTCTTCTATTTATGTCTCCCCCCACAGTCATGGACTCACAACATCTCAAAGGAGAAGGAGTTTCTCCGCAAGCTGGTTAAGGCCAACGTCATCACAGACTTGACAAATGGGATTTGAACCTCCCAAGGTGGGTGCCTTTCCCAGATGACTAGTTAAAGAAGAGTCCTGGGAGACCCAACATGAAGACCAGAGGTGGGATCTACGTCCCAGTTAAGATGTAAACGTGCCTTCTAACCGTCAGGCTTCCTCTGAGCGGTACACTGAAAGGTTCTTGAATGTCTCAGGAGACAATCCTTATTCCTTGTTCTATTTCCTTCACGAACGAAAGATATCAAAGACAAAAATAGCGCTTGAGGAGCAAGTTGCAACATTAACTGATTGTGCCAAATGTACCTCTATAGGAGGAGACGGCCCTCCTCTCCTGCCTGAATGTATTAACAGTGTAAATATCAAAGATTTTTATGGTGCATTTTAATCAACTGCTATGGCCCCCGGGGTTCTGCCTTCAAGTGATTTTCCGTCCAGGTCACACAGGTGGGGGGGCAGGTCTTTAATTCAGCCCTTGTCCTGAGCACAGGAGGCTCTTTCTCTCCTGAATGTCAGGTTATTGTGTTACAGCTTCTTTTGTGTAGGATAGGAGCAAATTCTCTTTATTTATTTTGGTACACAGTTGAAAGCCTTTGTTTCTAAACCCCCTTCCAAAATTGCTTGTGTTATATATATTCGCACCACAATTCACATAAGTATAGATGGGAGACTGAGTTCTCTTTTAGACAATCCTCAAAATCACCTGACTTTGTGGTACACTGCCATGCATTATTCTGCCTCTGTACTTTTAGAGGCAGCAATTTGAGAATTACACCAAGCAGAAATATTTGTACCTGTTTGAACTTTTTTGTTTTTTTAAAGAATTTTTTTGTAATTATTATAGCAAGATTTATTTCAAAAAGCTATTGAGTTTGTTTTGTACATTTTTGCGAGGTACCGATAATTTTAAGGAGTGCTTGTTTCAGTGCTTGATAAGTTCATGAGATGTGAGCTTTCAGAGAAAAGATGCTACACTGCCCTTACTCAGACATGGGTAGGGTGCTGGAAACATACCATTGCATTAGCTATCATGGGTTTACATATTTACATTACATAACAGAAATCTTCCAGGTACTCGACTCAACATACGAAGCAGTCATCATCCTGGCTGATTAAAATGCAAAAATAAATATACGGTACCTATGAAAGAGTCATTGTGCAATTATACTTTGCAGTATACCACCAATCAGCATTATTATGATGTTTATTTGAATTAAAATTAAATAAAGTATTATTGCTTTTATATATATAAGCTGTGCAAAAGTTTTAGGCACTTGTGAAAAATTTTGCATAGTGAGGATGTCTTCAAAAATAATGCCATAAATAGGGTGTGGCCACCCTTGTCATTTAAACAGCCCCAATTCTCCTAGGTACACCTGGACAGAGTTTTTCTTTGGTTGTTGGCAGACAGGATATACCAAGCATCTTGGAGAATTTGCCACAGTTCTTCTATCTATTTAGGCTGTCTCAATTGCTTCTGTCTCTTCATGTAATCCCAGACTGACACGATGTTCAGTGGGGGTCTCTGTGAGGACCATGACCATGTTGCAGAGTGTGCTGTTCTTCTATTCAAATATTTTCTATTTGCAAAAGTAATGTTTGGTAGTCTAAAATGTATTTTTGCTATTGACACACTAAAGCCGAAGATATAAATAACCATCTTAAGACAAATGTTTTTGCGAACATCTTAAGTGCCTAAAACTTTTGCCCAGTACTGTGTGTGTTTATGTATGTGTGTGTGTATGTATATGTATATGTATGTGTATGTGTATATATATATATATATATATATATATATATATACACACACACACACACCCTCTGTATATATCTTCAAGTTGTAATAAAATAAATATGCTTGGCAGTTTTGGCCCTAAATTGAATTTCTGTGTGTCTAACTTTTATCTTTCTTTACTATTTTTGAGAACAGAACATGGACAGTACATTTGTCAATGTCAGGTTTATTTATATAGCACTATATACACACAACATAGGTTGACCAAGGTGTTTACAACAATAAAAATAATACTAATGAAAATAAAATAATACTAAGAATATAAAAATAAAACAGTAGATAATAACAGTAAAATATAGCTAAACAATGACGTATATCAAAATAAAAAGACAACCAATCATTCTCTATATTTATTCAAATGCAGAGAGAATTAATAGGTTTTCAACTTGGACTTAAAAGTAGTTAAAGTGGGAGCAGTTCAAAGGTAGATTGTTCAAAAGGTCCTTTGGGTTCTAGGCACCATTAACAGTACAAGATCACTTGATCTGAGAGATCTGGAGGACTGATGTGGGGAGAGAAGGTCTGATAGATGTGATGGATCAAGTTTGTTAATGGACTTATAGACTAGTATGAGAGTTTTAAATGATTTGAGAATGCTTCCGAGTCAGGAGTCTTGTGGCAGAATTCTGCACTAATTGCAGTCGTGCCATAGAAGTGTGATTAATATGTAAAGAGAATTGCTATAGTCCAAGCAGAAGGAGATAAATTACCTTTTGACTATCTATGGATGACCTTTTGACTATCATTAAAAGTCAAAAATGGCTTAACTTTTGCTATCTTTCAACACTTTCAAGAAATTATATTTTCCCATTTCATGGGCAGTAACTATCATAGACACTGAGGGGGAAATGTCCCCCAATATTAATTTGCAGCTAACCATTATGGGTTTTTAAATAGCCATCTCTTATTTATTAAAATTGCTCCCAGACCCCCACCCATCTAAATACTCACTGAAAAAAAATAAACGATACATGATATTTATCTCAAAATATGTTTTGCACAACAAGCACTCAACCCTGTTACTGCACATGCAAAACTTTTTCAGGGTTGAAGATCAATGTAAAATGGCCAAAGCTGTATAGTATATCTGTTTAATTCATGTGTTCAAAAAGACATGGGTGATGTTACTTCCTCAAAAATAATGTCCCTTTTTACAGTGAGGGAAAATCACAGTGTAATGGGTTGAACAGAATTGATGGACAAACAATATATATTTTTTACAAAATTAATTATAATCAGGGCATCTAAATATATTCATACTGCTATGTTCCAAAGCCTTAAAGGAGTCATGTAATGGATTTTTTACTTCATTATTTTCCTTGAGGTTCACTTGTTAGTAAAAGTTTTTGCACAAAAAAACAGTCATAATATAGAATTAAATTGCCTTTTTCCACCTTGTCTTTGGCCCTCTGTCTGAAACACTCAGTTGCCAGTGCTCAATATACACACCCACTATGTTTTGATTGGCTATCATCTCATTACAAAGATTTAATTTTTACAAATCAATCTACACTCCATACCCCATAATGACAAAGAAAAAGGCAGATTTTTGATAACTTTGCAAATTTATTAAAAAGAAAAAAAATTAAATATCACATTAGCAGAAGTATTCAGAACCTTTGTTATGACACTTGAAATTTAGCTCAGGTGCTTCCCATTTCTCTGCATCGTCTTTGACATTTTTCTACACTTTGATTGGAGTTCAGCTGTGGCAAATTCAATTGATTTGACATGATTTGGAAAGGCATACACCTGTCTATAAAATGTCTCACAGCTGAAAATGCATATCAGAGCAAAAAAAAACAAGCCATGAGTTCAAAGGAATTGCCTTTAAAGCTCAGAGACAGGATTGTGTCGAGGCACAGATCAGCTGCATTGAAGGTTCCCAAGAGCACAGTGGTCTCCATAAGTCTTAAATGGAAGAAGTTTAGAACAACCAGGAGTCATCCTAGAGCTGGCTGCCTGGCCAAACTGAGCAATTGGGGGAGAAGGGTCTTTGTAAGTGAGGTGACCAAGAACCCGATAGTCACTCAGGTTGAGCTCCAGAGATCATGTGTGAAGATGGGAGAAACTTGCAGAAGCACAACCATCACTGCAAGACTCCACCGATCTGGGCTTAATGGCACAGTGGCCAGACGGAAGCCTCTCCTCAGTGCTAGACACATTAAAAAGCACAGAAAGGACTCTCAGACTGTGAGAAATAAAATACTCCGGTCTGATGAAATGAAGATTGAACTGTTTGGCCTCAATTCCAAGCGTCATGTCTGGAGGAAACCAGGCACTGCTCATCACCTGCAAAATACCATCCCAACGGTGAAGTATGGTGGTGGTAGCATCATGCTGTGGGGGTGTCTTTCAGTGGCAGGGACTGGGGGACTGGTCAGGATTGAGGGAAAGCTTAATGCAGCAAAATACAGAGATATCGTTAATGAAAACCTGGTCCAGAGCGCTCAGGACCTCAGACTGGTCCAAATTTTCACATTCCAACAGGACTATGACTCTAAGCACACAGTCAAAACAATGCAAGAGTGATGTAGGGACAACTCTGTGAATGTCCTTGAGTGGCCCAGCCAGATCCTGGACTTGAACCCAATCGATATCTCTGGAGAGACCTGAAAATGGCTCTCCACCGATGATCCCCATCCAGCCTGACAGAACTTGAGAGGATCTTCAGAGAAGAATGGCAGAAAATCCTCAAATCCAGGTGTTCAAAGCTTGTTGCATCATACCCATAAAGATTTGAGGCTGTAATTGCTGCAAAAGATGCTTTAACATAGTTAAAGTTAGAGTTAGTAGTTAGAGTTAAGGGTCTGAATACTTATGTCAGTGTGATATTTTAGTTTTTATTCTTCTTCTAAGGATTATTATTTTTAGGGCCCAAGCACTGAAAGTGCGGAGGCACTATTGTTCTTCTAAGGGTTATTATTATTATTTTCAAGGTTTTCGGTACTTTTGGGGTACTTAACATGCATGAAAACTCTTAAAAGTTTGCACACACATCAGAGTCATCAGCCATTAGGGCTGGGCAAAGTTGTAGGAGGAGGGGCATTGGGGGGGGGGGCACTGTAGTGCCACCTAGAAGGTGGGCATGTTTGTGGGTCTCTGTAATACATCTCTTTTGAGCTACCATCACCAAACTTTATACACATATAAACTTGGCAAAAAAGAAACGTCCTCTCACCTTCAGCTGCTTTTGTTTTCATCAAACTTAACAAAGATTCAACAACTAAGACATAAACTTAACAATTTTCACAGACGTGTGACTAACAGAAATGGAATAATGTGTCCCTGAACAAAGGGGGGGTCAAAATCAAAAGTAACATTCAGTATCTGGTGTGGCCACAAGTTGCATTAAGTACTGCAGTGCATCTCCTCATGGACTGCACCAGATTTGCCAGTTCTTGCTGTGAAATATTACTCCACTCTTCCACCAAGGTACTTGCAAGTTTCCAGACATTTCTGGGGGAAATGGCCCTAGCCCTCCGATCCAACAGTTCCCAGACGTGCTCAATGGGATTGAGATCCAAGCTCTTCACTGGCCATGGCAGAAAATTGACATTCCTGTCTTGCAGGAAATCATGCACAGAATGAGCAGTATGGCAGGTGGCATTGTCATGCTGGAAGGTCATCATATGAGGGAGGAGGGTGTCTTCCCAATAACGCACAGCGTTGAGATTGCCTGAAATGACAGCAAGTATAGTCCGATGATGCTGTGACGCAATGCCCCAGACCATGACGGACCCTCCACCTCCAAATTGATCCCACTCCAGAGTACATTCCTCGGTGTAACGCTCATTCCTTCAATGATAAACGTGAGTCCGACCATCACCCCTGGTGAAACAAAACCATGACTCGTCAGTGAAAATAAATTTTTGCCAGTCCTGTCTGGTCCAGTGAAGGTGGGTTTGTGCCCATAGGCGACATTGTTGCTGGTGATGTCTGGTAAGGACCTGCCTTACAACAGACCTACAAGCCCTCAGTCCAGCCTCTCTCAGCCTATTGTGGACAGTCTCAGAACTGATGGAGAGATTGTGCATTCCTGGTGTAACTCAGGCAGTTGTTGTTGCCATCCTGTACCTTTCCTGCAGGTGTGATATTCAGATGTGCCGATCCTGTGCAGGTGTTGTTACACAGTATACAGTGTCATGAAAAAGGGACATTTCTTTTTTTGCTGAGTTTAGATCTCATCAAGCCAGAAAACTTTACGTTGACAGTCATAAGCTCTCCCCAACAGGAAGTTGGACTGAATTCTTTTGCATGCATCGTGAGAGTTACATAAAAATGGAGCCAAATGTTTTGCCTTGCGGGCTGATTACATTGATAACAGACTTTAAAATATCCCTCTTATGTTTACCTGAATTGCTTCAATTTGTTTTAGAATAATGCCAAAACAGTGCAGATTTAAAAATTTGATAAAAAAAAAAATATTTAAAGATCATGTGAATTCAAAATTTATGTTTTTCTGCTTTTCATCTATATCTATTACCTTTAAGGTCATCTATTTGATTGTGTACTTCTAAACGTTGACAAAAATTGTTTTCATAAGATATAAGCATTTAAAATCTGCAGTGTCTCTCATCCACCAATACGGATCAAACATTTTTATGATTCATTCTACAATTCAGACTTTCATCAAATGCTTTTTTGAATGAAAACACACCCTACCCTTACAACATCTGTCTGTGTTCTAACTGGTGCTGATCAAGCCTTCGCAGGACACTTTGAAGGGAGCAAAATCCATGAAATAGAGTCGTTCCGAACAGATTTTCCAATAATAATCACTTAAAAAATTTGTTCTGAGTGTCGATTATCACATTTCACCTCTCTGAAGCTCTCACAGTGGAGGGTAATTGTCTTCAGTGGAAATAATTCATATTGTTGTCTGGGTGATCATTTCTGAACAGGACGCACCAATGTTAGAGCTAGATGTGAGGACAAGTGGCTGGAATTTTTTATTGTATTTTTTGCAGCCAGAGGTTTCCTGGGATGTACAGTTTTAGTAAGTGTTTTCTAAATATTATGCTTTTGTATTGTGATTCATAACATGGGTATATTATCTTTTATTCCTTTGCTTTTCATCTGTATTGCACAGCGGCTCCCGCCTCTTCGTAAATAAAGACTGCGATTTACTGTTTGCGTTTTTGGGCAGGTTATGTAGTAATGTTGACACAGATCATCGTTCAGTTTTCAAATATTTCGAAAAGCTGGCCGATACTGAGATTACCTCTCAAGTTTCCCCTGTAAGACTGCTATATCTTGATTAGCATGATTGAAATGGGGTGTGTGGTTACAAACCAAAACCTATTGGCTAGTTTTAAAAATGGGGCGAGTAGTTTGACATGTCCCACCCCACTTCCTGTTTCAGTAGGAAATACGTTAAAACAGTAACTCCAACCTCGCTTGTCAAGGCACTTCAGGGTGACTTTAAGGGAAACCGAAAGGGATTATGATGTTTTACTTATAAACCCCTTAAATAACACTTAATGATTATTTTCTGCAACTCCTTTAATTTTAAGGGAAACTTTAGGGCATTCTTAAGGGAAAATTACACTTAAGGTGCTTTATGCAACCAGGCCCATGTATTTTAAAAGTTCATATGTGACGTTGTTTCTGCGACAGCCCCAGAGCTCCAATGCTCGGTCAGCATCCGAATTCACTCACTCCTTTTGCTCACTTTGATATAAAGTGCACACACTGCTGAGAAATATTGCACTTCCATTCACTCTATATGAAATAGGGAATGAGTAAAGGATTTTGGACACAGCGATCGATTTTGAAAGCATAAAAATTAATTAATATCAATATTTAATTTTTCAATACAGGATAACATAAAAATAAAGGATCAACTGGGATTTTTACCCATTTACCACCTATTTTTGATGTTTTGAATAAAAAGGTTGAGTCCATTTTCATCAGTGGACCCTCATGTTAGGCTCATTTGAGATGCCAAATGCCTCTCCTTGAAAGTAGTTGAGAGCAGGCTGGTGCAGTCTGGGGAGGAGTGAAATAAGAGCTGTCAAATTGCAAAGATCTCACTTTTCGTAGTGGATCACCCACTACGAGATCAAAGGCAGATATAGCGTGATTCACGTTCAGGTGCTTTGTTGTTAATAAAGTGGATGCATTTTCAGTTTTGTTACTTATAAATACAAATAAATATGATGAACAAAACACTCAATGTACCTGTTATTTAATTCCCCCCATAAAACGTATCTTTCCATACATTTTTATTTTAATAAAGGCACAAATTAAGATATTTCAGAAATATTATACCAGTCACATATCCCATACAAAGATTGCACTGTCAGAATATTCACATATAATTTATACACATAAAAACATGATTTTAAAAGAGAACAAAACATAATGGTTGTTTAAGCCAATGAGCATTAAGCTGTGTCATCAGCAAGTTATTTCCCATCGTGCTTTCAGTTTGCACAACTCAAAAAGCAACTGCGCCACATGCCCGTTACAACTTCGGCCGCCTCACTCCCACAAGAGTATTTTTTATACTCGTTGTATTTTATACTTCATTGTCATTATGGGTTATGGAGTGTAGATTGATGTGAAATAATAATAAAATAATAATTTAAAGCATTTTAGCATAAGGCGCAACATAACAATATGTGATAAAAATGAAGGGGTCGGAATACTTTCTGAAGGCACCGTAAAGCTGAGAACAGTGAAAATAGTCTAGACTAACACAAGCTGTGAATGTGAAGGGTTAATAAATCTGTATACAGCTGTAATCAATGGTCGACCCCGGTGTTCACCTCATAAGTGTGGCTGCTTCATTACGCATCCCGAGTAATGGTAAAAATGGGATGTTTACTAGGTGAGGAGTCAAAATTTTGCTAATTTTATTATGTATTAGGTTTGTTACTCATCAACATTTCTGTCATGTCGATATAGTTGGCACTGTTCCATCTTTCAATATAATCTTACAAAGCATGAATAATCATGGTTCTCAATAGAGTACTGAGAAATGTGCCGAACAAAGGTTAGATGAACATTGACACGTTCAGGAACTTGGTTTAAATACATTTTTAAAGCCACTTATTCTTAATATTGGAATCCTTCAGAAGGCTTTTTTGAATGGAGAGAGTTTTGAGTTTGGAAAATTACAGTAAGATTTTATAGTATGATGACCTCTTATTTGTCCAAATATCAAGGAAAATTGTATTCCTCGTGACATGATCCCTTTAAACAAAAGTGAATCTGTATTATTTGTAGTGACTGTTGCATTGATATGTGTCATTGGTGGTTAGCAGTCCTTATGATGATGAATTGGGATTTTCCAGCGGGGATGTAGCATCATGAAACCGCTGCACTCAATGACCTGCTGTCAAAATCACAGTCAGATCACCAGTCAAACAGTACACATACATGTCTGATCTTCATGCTTGTTTTTGCAAGTTTTGTACTGAAAACTTACATTTTAATTCTGAAACAAAGAGTAGCCTTTTTTTATGTCAGCAAAAATGTATCAAATACTTTTTTAAGCTTAGTATGTTATGTTTCATTGTGTTAGCATTATAATTACTGAATGTAGTGTGTGTCAGTTACAATTCAGATCCATCAGGATCTTCTGTAAACCAGGAGGGAGAGCAATCGGTTTTTACTCACACCATCCACAGAGAAAGAGACTGTGTGAAAGTAAAAAGAATGAAAATATTGCTTTATTTTGTCCTCTCCTTCTTTCTATTTCTTTTAATACTCAAGTTGAATTTGACAAGGATCTCATTTCATTTGAGTGGCTCTGGAAGCCCCCCTCTAACAATGGGACATGCTCTCAGCTTAGCTTGAGACAGGAAGAGCACAGCAGTACTGCTGCTGGATGTTATAACTGTATTCTGATAGGGAGACAATCAGGCCCCTTAAAGTGACTGCGGTAATGCATGTCCTGCTATAAATATATAGGTCAGCAATATAACCTTCCACATTTTGGCATCAAAACTTAATTATGTACTTTGAAAGTTCTGCTTAAAATGACTTAACAGTATCATTGCAACCACAAAGTCTTGAATACAATACATGCTTATACTGTGCACACGTGTCCCAAGACTCAATGTTGGAGCTTAATATCTCACTCAGATACTGCTATTAAACTCAGAGCCACCCCAGAGAACATTCTCCCATCATTTGATGGTATGTTTATTTGTGCAGACAGACAGATTCAGCTGTGTTCCCTCCTAGATTTTCTGGCTGATACCTCACTAGTCACTACCTCATAAACTGAAAAAGGTGAGAGAAACCATAAATTGTTCTCCCAAAATCACATTGAGCACAGAACGTCCCACTGATTGGCGATTACATTGACTGGAGGGTCTGTTCTTTTAACATGACACATGAGAGTAGTGTAAATTGCATGTCAGCCTGAAATCTCTCATCTTGAATGTGCTGAGAGTCAAGAAAACACTAGCTGGAGTTATGGTGACCTCTTTCTAAATTTCCTAATTATCATGCTGCAGTCTGAGGCCCAAACCTTGTGTGCACTTTGAAAAGACTAATCGCACTGTGAATTAGTCAACAGTAGGTCAAAAGTTCTGCTGCTGAAATCGATCTACCTACTTAAATTTGAATCACTGCCCCGCTGCGACCGAAACTGGAAGTGTTGTTGAACGTATGAGGAGGTCTGAGCTCAAGTTTCCCGGGTGAAATGTCCACACTGAGGTGAATTTGTATTTTGTAGTTGTAAATGATGGAATAGTCAACATGAATGCATATTTTATTAACCATACCTCCTAACCCAAACCTTACCTTCGGTGGAAATAAAGTGAAAATAAAACTTCTGAATCGCACTCATCAATGTTTCTGTGAGTATGATACTTCCTGGATCCAACGGGACCAGAACTCGTGACTCAGAAGTTGCTCAGTAGCACTAGATGGAAAGATCACATTTGAATTGATGAAAAAATGTCTGATGGGGGATGGTGCTTGTCAGTATTTCGGCAGAATGTTGTCGATTTCAGGTTACATGAACTTTCAGAAGCTACATGTCGATTTCCATGTGATCATGTGTCTTTGAAATTCCTTCCTCAGGACACTGAGAAAACTACCATATTTATAGCTTTTTGCTGTTCACCATCAAACATTTATGCTGCTGTTCATATCTACCTATTTGACTCAATGTTTTATTATATTTCAAATCATTAACTTTTGGAGTGTGAAATTCAATTTGGTCTGTCTCTCTCAGTAGTAGGCCAGAAAGGAAAAAGTTTTGTGTATGTCTGTACCCAATGAGCGAGTGTGTAAAGGAGAGGAGAACAGGGCATAAACCAAGATGCGTATGAAATACTTTTAACTAACCTACACATCTGGAATCATGTTCCTTGTGCCATGCTCTTGAGAATTAGCTAAATAAAAGTGATAAATTGGCACAAGCCTGATGGTTCATAATGTTAAAGGTTTTATAAATAATGTTGTATTTACATCATAATTAGAATAATCATGGTGCTGTTGAGTAAATAAATGGGTTTAAAGAGTTTTATGGTTAGAACATTTTACAAGAAGGAAGTCCCATGTGTACGCCGCTGTTTCTGCTCCTTTTGTTTTGCTTTGAGTGAGCTTCTTCTGTTAGATGTGGCTACTTATTTTTTTTTTTTTTTGCATCAGTCGTTTGGTGTCATTTACCACAGACAATAATTTTGACTCATCACTCAAATTGTAAAAATAAGAGCTGTAAAAATTAACATGTTAACAAGTGCGATTAATGAATTAATGAACACTTTAATTTTTCTTAATCACGAATAACGCATTTACAGTGCATTCAGAAAGTATTCAGACCCATTCATATTTTTCTCATTTTGTTGTTGCATCCTTATGCTAAAATGCTTTTTCACATCAATCTATATTCCATACCCCATAATGACAAAGCAAAAACCAGCACACACACAACAGCGCCTCCGTGTCAGTGATAAAGTGACGGAGAAAGGACCTCTTAACACTATTTAATGTACAAAACAAGCCCAGATGGGACAAGTATTTCTCAGCTTATGTAAGGCGCATTTTAATTACCATTGAAGCATGTCAAATCTTAACTATCACCAAAACACAGAATGAAACAGGGTTTTTGTGCAAGCACATTTCATGGTGAGTTCAAAGCGGCACTTGACGCTGACACCCTGGTGCAAATCATGAACGCGGCTTCAAAGTTCCTGCTGCAAAGTGGATACCCATGGTCTACAGACAGATTAATATTGTGGAGGATGAGAGTTTAGGAGATTTAATGTCCATTGCAATAAATATGGAACCTATGTGGGGACTAGTTCTTTCAATTAGTCAAACTCCCAATTAGATTTTGGGAAACGTTAAATGTTATTCGAATTGGTGCTATTTTAGTGCATTTCTATCTTTATACTGTGGAAAACTTTTTTGGGAAAATGTTAATAAAGCATTGTGTTGTTACTTATCGTTTTGTTTTCTTTCCTAAGAAGGAAATAAATGCATTTTGACAGGAAAATAATTAAATTTAGAGTCAAATTTCAGCACTTTCAAAATCTTCAATTAATTGTGATTAACTACAAAAAATTATACTATTAATCGTCTTTTAAAATTTGAATCGACTGACAGTAATAAAAAATAAACAAACATTTTGTTCACAGTATTGCACTTACAATGGAAGCCTATTGAGCAAGACACTGCACTTGGAGAAATATTCAAATGCACACTGTTTATGATGTAAAATCACAAGTCTTAAACATTATATGTGCTAACATTCATAATAGGTTTGGGTAAGGGGTTAGACTTAATGGTTAAATTAGGGTTTTGGGTGGGTTAAACTTCGTAAATGTTTCTCTATAGGAGTAAAAGTCTGATGTTTTTTTGTGAGCCAACGTGTACATTTTTTTTATGATTTTGCTATCTCGACTTTTGTTGAAAATGATAAACTTGGTCATTTTCACATAATATGTGCTAACCCCTAACCCTAACAGAAGGGAAAGTGATGTACATTAACTGCAACATACAGTTCACATGGAGCAAACTCCCGCCACAGGACGCATATCTTGAAGTTAATCCACTTAAAATAGTAGTCCCACCACTAAAAGGGTGATTTAGACAAGTTGAGAGGCCAAACAAGAAGGAAGAATTAATATAAGCATTTTAACATAAATAAGTGTTGCACATTTCTGCTTTGAACGCCACCGGAGGTATAACTAGGAATGTCTTGCCACATAGACTTCGATAATGACTTCCGAAGTGCGTTACTGTAAACATGATTTTTGTTTGTTTTTACAAACTGAGGTACAGTTCAAAATTATTGTATATAGTAATTGTTGGCATGCATCAGATGCTGTTAATAGGGCTTAACGTGTTTTGAACCAGAAGAGTTCCTTTGATGTTTCATATAAAATTAGTTGATGAAATGTACTGTAGATTGGTTTATTGAAATTTTTTAAGTGGCTTTCAGGTATGCTTCCGGAAGTTCAGAAGGTGAACCCTCCAGTGTGGTGTTGTGACAGTGCAGTGATCCAGGTACTAAAAACTATGAGGTAAACATACAGCATGGGTTAGTTGTAGAGTGTTGACACTGTTGGGATGCATGACAAGTTTCTGTTTTATTTGTCATAGATTAATCTCCCTTGATGGTGTTTGAGCTGTTTGATTACTGGGTGCCTGTATCTGTTGTTCTTGTGCTCACAGGCTTAGCCATGAGTACACACTGGACGTGTTCTTCAACCCTGCATAATAGTGCAAGTTCACATTCATCACTCAAGCCGACAGCCACATATTATGTCAGAGAATGTGTGCACTCAAGGCTCTTCTTATAAAAATGCATTTTTAACTATATTATTGTACTAAAGAATTTTGAACTTTTTCATGCCCAGTTGCCCATTTGATGGCTCACTTGATGTGCATGTTTTCTTTTATCAAGACATCTTGACATTTGGTGTACTCAAGCTATTTAATAGCTAATCACCCCTGTAATCAGCTATTAAAATGTATAAGGATTTTTAGTAAGAAATCTTTATAATCCAAAGATCACAAATAAAACAACACCTGAGCTGTGCCTCAGGACATTATCTAAACGCAAACATTCTAGCTTGGAAAATACCTAGAGTGCACCTGGTGAAACCCTGTGTGGGATATGCTGTGGTGCTCCTGAAAAAGAGCTTGAAAATCATGATGGCTACATACTCTGATGTTATCTCTTTAAATCAAATTGCGATCCATTGTAGCTTAAGCAGGGTTACCTGAGGAGAAATGCTGGTCACAATTATAGATTTACCAATCAATCTCTTTGAACTTGAACTTTACACTTACTGTAGTTTATCGATCCCCTGTGGAATGAGTAGTGAGGCTTATTCACATTCTTCCATCCCTCACTCACTTGGATGTATTGTTGGTTTTATCTTTAAATAGGGCTCAGGGGAGACTCACAGATATTCACTTTGTGTTTTGTGAAAGCCTAAAGCGAACAAGGCCCTGTTTGCCCAGTCTTTGTGCTTCAAGCTTTGTGTTTGTAGTGGAAGGAGTGCCAAAGTTAGCGCATGTCTGTGGGAGTAGGGAACTCCACTGAAGAGTAAATGAAAGTTTTGGGAGGAGCGGGTGGGCGAAAGAGTTTCTCAGAACAAGGACCAATGAGTTCTTGGTCTCAGTAGAATACTTTTGTGAGACAGGGAGTCTCCGTCATTTAGGGAGCGCAATCTATGCAGACATACTAACTGTCAACAGCAGCAGTTTCTGTTCTTCACACTTTGGGGAAGTTGACACAGAAGAATTTTCTCCAAGCTAAAGAACGTCAACAGCGACTGTACGACAGGGGCACTCGACTACGGGAATTCGCACAGGGAGATAAAGTGCTTGTATCGCTGCCCACTTCAAGTTCCAAATTACTCGCCAAGTGGCAAGGACCCTTTAAGGTCACACAACGAGTCGGAGATCTCGATTTTGAGGTTAGGCGAACAGATAGGACAGGGGCACATCAAACCTACCATCTCAACCTCCTCAAACCATGGAGGGATGTGGTACCTGTAGCCTTAGCGACAGTGGTTCCGGAGAGGGCAGAGCCAGAGGTATTCCCCAAATCAAGTTCATTCACCCTTGTCCCTTGTGGAGACCACCTCTCGCTGTCGCAGCTTACAGATATTGCCAGGTTCCAAGTGGAGTTCACGGACGTGTTTTCACACCTACCCGGTCGCACAAACCTAGACACGTAGCCGCCCCTGTCGTCTTCCTGAACAGAAGAAAAAGGTTGTTCAGGAAGAATTAGAGGCAATGCTTGAAATGTAATACATTACATTTACTTGTACATAATAAAAGAGTCGCACAGCGATTGGGCCAGCCTGGTAGGTTTGGTACCAAAGAGCGACGGCTCGGTCTGGTTCTGTGTTGACTACCAGAAAGTGAACGCGGTGTCCAAATTTGACGCTTATCCAATGCAGCGAATTGACAAGATACTCGATCGGTTGGGCACGACTCAATTTTACTCCATGCTGGACAAAGGGTTATTGGCAGATCCCTTTAACAGCAATGTCCGGAGAAAACACTGCACAGCTACTTACCAGCTGGCTACCATTACAAAAATATGGCTTTATTTAAATGTTTGAGCATGATGTTAAAATTACATGCTAGAGAAGTCACTGACATAAAAAAAAAACTCTCAATAGGTTTTTGAACCAGTTCTTGGAAACGAACTGTTCGAAAGAACTGGTTCGCGAAAATGACTCGGACTTCCCATCACTACTAAGAAATAGCCTCAAAATTAATCAAACTTGAACCCCACTCGAAATTCACGTGAAATTTCTTTGCAACAAATCCATCAGGCGAAATTCCTGATTGCGGATCCCCTCGAAATTAAAATTTAACCGAGCCTTTATCAAACCTTCAAATGTAGCAATGTATTTTAAATGTTTCAAAGAATAATAATAATTATAAAAATTAGAAAATATAATAAAAAATTTCAATTTAAATTAAACATTTAAAATAAAACCTGTGTTTTCCAAAAAGCGGATGACTTATTCTGTTAAAAGTCACGTTCATAAATGGCATAATTTGTGTGAGAGAAAAAACATGCGTTTTAAAAAAAAGAAAGCTTTACTGATCATTTCTGGCACACTGGTCAGCAGACGTGGAACAAGTGAAAATGTCGAAGTGCAGATGTAGGCTAATGAAAGCAGAATGGATCTGTCCAGAAGAAGAGAAGTCTGCTCACATAACACATCCACTTCGAGTTTCTCTAAACGGGAGCATGAGTACACACCAAATATTTAACAATTGTGATTAATAATCCCACTGAGGCTATATTTTCAGAAGGAACAAAAGCACCGTTTTGGAGTGGTTTTTATTGTCATTATTATAAGTCCTCAATAGGGAACGGTCGTTTAATTTTTCCACGTTTCCTCTATACGGTAAGTCAACAAAGTCGGAGAGTAATTTTGGAGCGCAACTTTTTTGGAAAGTCCTTACATTGGCTGGGCAAATGGAAAGTTAATGTTGAATCAAGTATTTCGATTTTTTTTTCTGTTATGACAGTATTGCTGTGAAACGATATTTAAACTGTTTGGCTTAACGAAACCAGTGTCTCTTTACGTTTTAAAGTTTGTGTGTGTGTGTGTGGTTTTAAAACTATAATGTCCGTGTTGCCTGATAGTCATTACTATCGCTGCTATTATTACTATTTGTATTTTCAGAATTATCATTATTATTACTACCTCAGATGCGAAACCGGTCATGGTTATTGACTTTGATTTTCATTCCTCAGGATACTATAACGAGGTGCGCGCAAGAAGAGAGGGAGAGAGAGAGAAGCTTGTCCCCAGAGGGAGGCGCCACTCTTTCTTCCTCGCCTTTGAAGAGTTCGTTTTCTCACTTTCAGAAGAGGACATACGCGTGAGAAAGTCAATTGCTCGAGAATTATGCTGTCTTAAAGAAGCGCGTGTGGATTTTACCCGCCAAGACACGCTCAGCTGCCTATGAGAAGCGCGAGGCCGTGAGGATTTTGCACCTACCTGGGAACGCACGGTAAGGCTTATAACTTCATGCCATGAACATATTATAATATCGTCAGCTGATTTCGAAGTTTTAGAGCTGTAGAATGTCAAAGGCTTTCGGAACTCTATAGACCCTCCTCAGGCAATACACATTAGACAGTTGGAGTGTATTTGAAACTTTTACAAGGCTGGTGCCTTCAGGTGTGGTCTGTGGAGACAGTGTAACCTACCTGTCATTCTGTTCTCACAACGAAGATTAGCATAGCGAAATGCAGAGTCTGCTGAATGTATTCTCCAAAATAAATACAGTTTAGTTTATCTATTCGTTGTTAAGAGTCTAAAGAGGTATCAATTATTGTTAAATGGACATGACGAAATGGGATGTTCTTCCCAAACCCCATTGAAAAATTAGTATGTTTAAATTGTATAAAATAGTTCTGGTTGAAGTGAAATTTGTCTCCACTTTAAAGATGTTTTGAGCATTAACTTTGTTTATTTAAATGTATTTTTTTTTCTTCAAGAAAAACACATGGGTGCCTGAGCACAGAGACTCAAATTGGATTAATATTTTAGTTTTTCCTAAAATGAATGAGAATATAATTTGTCTCAAAAAGACCTTACCGATGTAAACATTTCTGTGATAATGTTGCTGTTGATTTTAGCACATAGGCACACACATTGTTTAACTGTGGTTTATAATGTATATTATTTCTTGGTTAACATGTCAGAAAATATTGAAGTCCAGAAAAACACTTGTTCCACATGTGAGTTGAGGGATGAACTCACAAACTTTATTCAAATTATTACAAATTTCAGATTCCACGAGGGCTTCGATTTCAGTTCTATTTGCCTTGATTTCCATTTTTTTTTTTTTTTAATAAGGATTTGCATTCTGGACGCTTTGCTTTCATATAAGCCCCTAGAGTCTTGTTGGACTACCACAGCTATCATTACCTACCTCAATTAAACTTCCATGTGTGTTTTTAGATGCTCACATGTGTTTATTTTGTTTATTTTTCCTTCAGAGCGACATACTTTATCTATTCTCATGGACAATACTAAGGGTGACTCTTTTTTTTTTTTTCTCATTCATTTTTACGCAAACAGTTCACTCTTGTGTTAGATGACCTGGCTTTTTATCTCGCAGGACTTTACTTCTACATGTCATACTATGATCTCTCAAACACCCGGCGTGGATGTTGATGTGGCTCTTTCAGCCTTCTGTTTTCACGTGCACATTCTCAGGTCGCAGAGTGAAGGCCAGGGCTTAAATGATGAAGAATTCACACATGAGATACTGCTGGTCTCCTGCACATGATCAAACCAATCAAAATGGAAAAGGACACTAAAGGCATTGGCATATGTGTGAAGAAGAGAGCTGAGATATCTCACAGTGTCCTGCATCTTCACCAAAGTGTCCACTTCCCTTGGCCTAAGCTCCATTCTCTCTAAGGGTCAGTGCAACTATCTGTATTCCATCTGAAAGGACCTTTGTGTCAGTTTCTTAAAAATGCATGGTGCCAACAGGTCTGCTGTACTACACTGCACTGGACTGTTATCGATCTGATAATTGCTGCTGAAAAATATCAACACAACTGATTTTTTAATGCTGCCTCATGGCCGGGTCTAAGGGGGGGCTAGGGGGGCATTGTACCCTTTGATTTTCCTTTAGACCTTGTTAATTGGCCTTGATTGTGGAAGTGAAAACAGCAGATCTTGTGATTGTTTAAATCTTGACCCAAAGTCTCTGATCATCAGACTATTGCTTATTCAATAAAACTGAATTTATAAATGCATTCAAAAAGTTTTTTTATTTAAATTTTTTACCAAGGCTGACCCATGGTTGCATGTACTTGGCGTTCACATAATTGTTGGTGTTAGTTGTTTTGCAGATTAAATCCTTGTACACTCAAGAGCATTCCTACTTTGCAAGAGGTTCATGACACTGATGAAAGATATTACCTTTTTCTCTTTATCAGAACATCTCTTACCAAACTTTTGATAGCAAAGAATGTTAAGTGGACTTATTGTACACCCTTGTTTGTTGCTGGAAGCAGTCAATAAGCTGTATTCTCCCGAAATTGCCAGGTCAGATACATTAATCATGGTGGCGTCGGTGCCTTTGAAAGAGCGGGCCAGGTCATTACTTGAAGCCTGTCTGGGGCTGAACTGGGCGACATGGAAACGCTTTGAATGTTGTTAGTTCATCCAGACACACTAATGGCTGGTCCCCCCCCCCTCCCCGAGCTTAATTTGAACAAATGTGACGTGAGCTACAGTATAAAGGCCTGTGAGGATGGGCTGGTCTCTATGCCAGAGTCCTTCCCCGGTTGAAATAATTACCTGAGGATTCAATACATTTATATTTATGCATTTGGCAGATGCTTTTATCCAAAGCGACTTACAGTGCACTTATTATAGGGACAATCCCCCCAGAGCGACCGGAGTTAAGTGCCTTGCCTTGGTGGTGGCTGTGGGGATCGAACCAGCAACCTTCTGATTAACAGTTATGTGCTTTAGCCCACTATGCCACCACCCCTCTCATTTAGAAACTGGGAATAAATAAAAACAACATGATCACACTGAAAATTGACATGTTGCTACCAAAAGTTCATGTACAATGAAATCTACCCCATTCAGCTGAATCTCCCTTTAGATATTTTTGCATCAATTCAAGTGTGAACACCTTTCACACTTTCACAACCATGAAATAATCAAATAGACAATGGTGAGTGTGATTCAGCAGTTGCATTTTCACATTTAAATTTAATTTGTACTTCACTAGCAAATTAGGGTTTGGGTTAGGGGGTACAGTTAATTAAATATGCATTCCTAACCCTTTCCCTAAACCTAACCGTTGAGTGGAAGTAATGCAACATTTCCTGCTTCGTCCACTGGAGGGCAGTGATTCGGACAGATTCAGCAGCAAAACTTTCTAAAACTTTTCACAGTTTGATCAGTCTGAGATTTACTTGATGCTTTGCCCATGTGAAAGGTTAATACTAGACTTCTTATGATTGTCCAGGTCTTCATCAGTACTGAGTGCATGAGGTAGCTGAAGACTACTTGGTTTTTGTATAAATACGATTTCAATAATAAAGCTTTTCTGTTTTCAGCCACCAGCTCTTATCTCAAGGATAACTTTTCTGGCTTCCTTTTATTGAGTATTTGGTTGCTCAGTGCATCTCTGTCTTTCCCTTTCTCTCTTTAGAGGTCGCTGTGACTGTTCAGACAAGTCTCAAGAGTGAAATACTATCTTCACCATTGCCCCTCTCTTCCATAATTTATTCCCATTTAAGGACATGTTCATCCAAGTGTTTTCTCTCGGTCATTCCCTTTTAAATGTATTTAATCTGTCTGTTTTCGGTTATCAAAGAAAAAGGCAAGACACTTTAATGAAGAGGAGAGAAGGTAAAGCTGTTTGGCCAATAATGGAATTCAGAGAGGGAAGGACATTATCTACAGAGTCTGAATTGCTCAACAAAGAGTTTAGATGGCAAAGCACATGACTCCTGAATAAAGACAATATGCTATAAAGTATATAGTCTAATAATTGTACATGGATAAATTAGTGCCACTGTTCGCCGTCTGCTTTGAGCTTTAAAGTTGCCTAATGGTTACCCTTTTTATACTTGTCCCTTGTATTTTCACAAAAATCATGCTTTTGGGAATATATGCCTGGCAACATTTTTCTTTAGATAAAAAGAAAAATGATAAAAATTTTAGGGAATATGTAAGGGGAATGGAGTGAGAGAGTGAATGAGGAAGACGCTAATTATTTAAAACTGATCATCAATGATGAAAACACACTGATCATCACGAGAAATACATTTTTTATTTCTAATCATCAATGAGGTGGACAGACATTATGAGTGAGGAAAGTCGACAGTATATAGTACTAATCTTCTATGAGGAAATTTACCAATCAATACAACCAAACATTATGAAGATAGATTATTTATTATTACTGATTATTAATGAGGAAGATAGATATTATTATTGATTATCACCCCAAAGTGGTTGCGCAAACTTAGTCAGTCTTATTAATCTTCACTATCACACACATTCCTCTCATTTCTTTTGTTCATTAGATAGAGCAAAGTAGGCTTCAAAGAATCAATCCTTAATTTATTCAATTGTTTGAGAGCAGGAATTATTGTGAAGAGATTGGAGTCCCTATCAAACTACGAGAGTGTTGGCAATAATAGGCTGAATGATTTTATCAAAGGCATTTTTTGAAGTGGTATTTAGAGATGAAAGGTTTAAAATGGAATTAAAATAGGATTAATCTCATCCTCATATATTGTGATGTGTTATATACTGTAAGTGAATGTGAATGTAGTAGTGCACACACTTGAAAGTGCCTGCGTGAACTGTTTGTGTGGTCCGTGTCTGTGACTCAGTTGAGGGTATGATGGGGAAAGGAAGTTCTCTCGTGCTCTGTCAGACAAGCTCGTGAGGCAGCCGTGTGGTGTGGAATGCAAACAGTGGCCACTGAATTTGCGTAGCAAAAATAAAGCCTGCCAGCCAACGTGCCTGTTTTTTCAAGGCTTACAGCCTCTAACCTGAACATGGCTGATTTCATTGCTGATGTACCGTGAACTCAGGTATTTACTCCCATAAGACGTCAAAATGGAATGATCTGTTACGTGGGCACACAGTGATGTTGATGTGACTGCATCATTAGAGTGTTGACACATCCTCTCATTTCAGATGAATTTGATTACATGAGAAGCAACAAACAGTACCAGGATGTTCTGATTGAATACACTGGAGACAATCTGTATTTGGAGGCACCCATATTGGGCCTTTGTGTAGGGCATGCAACAATTTATAATTGTTATTTATTTCTAGGAACATCATAAGGAAGTATTATTGACATGAATTTTATTCTGAAACCATCAGAAACCTGAATTTGCAATCAACGAGAAGTTGTTTTTGCTATCATGTCCACTCATTGACATGAATTGTGGTCTGAAAACCACAACATGTGTTCACAATCCAATTATCATCATGTTTTCTTCTTGGAAACTATAGTAAAAGACTAATGTTAATGCTAGTTTTCTTGGCAGCATTTACTTTATCTTCAACTCTCCAGGGGCTGGACTCTGACAGTAATGAGAACTTACCTTTTGCCAGAGAAGGATTATTGAATTATATGCTTGGATGCCTTGTACTCGGACATGCTTCAATTTAACTCAAGTTATGGGGCATAAGAACATTAAACGATCATAAAACCAGTGTCTCAGATGTCTGAAAATAGCCAAAATACATGTTGCAACAGTTTCAATAAATTACAGTATATACCAATGCTATACAATAAGTACTGTTTGACAGAAATACCTATGAATTTAAAGGCATGCATATTACTTTAAGGGTTGTTTGCATGTGCCAGTTGTGGATAGGGGATTGAGGGTGATGAGGTTGAGGGTGAAGTTTAGAAAGCCAGGGGGAACAATGCCATACATGCTTATATATTACATGTACCTCATGGCTGAAGTTCACACCCCCAGATATAAGCATGTCTGGCAATGATCAAGCAGACCAGCCTGGTGGAGTGTACTTTGCATCTCTGCTTTCACCAGGTGTCTTTTATAGGCTGGCTGATTTAGTGTGGCCTATCCCACACCACTGAATCTCATCATTAATGAAAGGTAGACCTGGTACATCAAACACCTCTAATGGTTATGTCTAAGATGGGAGGGGGGAACATCCTGTGAGGAATGGGCTGTGAAATAACACAGGGGTTATCAACCCTGTTGAAAAAAAAAACAAGTTTACGTTTTGGATGCTGGAGCGCATCCAAACACACTAAGGACACTCACACTCTGATGTCCCTACCAGGTTGTGTAGCTAGCTTAACCAGAATGATTTGTTAAAGAAGCATGGAAATTAGTGCTGGTGCAATCTGGTCTTTTTACTACCTGGTCTCCAAAAATCATGTTACTATACCTAAATGTTTGCAAAATGGTTTTTATATGGCTCTTATGTATCACAGCAATTTCCTCAATTAGATATAGCTGCAGGCCTTCAAAGGAGCCCTTCAAATGGGGACGAAATTTCCAAAAGAGGACGGGGTTACTCCGGAAGGGGCTGTGTTTACTCCAAAAGGGGGTTGCGCCAATTCCAAAAGGGTGCATCTCTTCCACTCATGGATAAGGTTAGGGAAAGGGTTAGGTAAGGGGCCTCCTATATCTTTAATGACCATTTGGAGCTCCCACCCCTTTTTGGATCACTACCTGCAGCTATATCCTTCTCAGTTTCCTAATGTAATGAACACGAGAGGTGCTAAATCAAGCATTTGCAAGTGGCTACTGCTTTCCTCTATAGAGTGAGCATTTGTATAGTCAGGCCAGTGCTGGCTTCACGCTCCAGCAGACAATGCCATGGTAACGATCAAAACCTCACTTATCCAAGCCACCCACATGTCTCAATATTTACTAAAAATATTTCATGAAATAAAAATAGTGAAACATTTTATTAATATTAAGCTATTAAGACTTTTAGGTTGTGTGTATACACAAATGTAGGCTTTTATTTCTGTAGTCTCTTGTAGTCTATGTAGTGTTGTCATCTTAAACTTGAAGCACTATCTTGGAGGTCCATAATAGCTCTAAACTGATCAAATATAACAACATCTATTAATTAGTGATATATACACTTTAAAGGACAATTCTGTTACAGATATTGTATATATGTAACATATAACTATCAATGTTCAAGGCAGTTCAACAAGAGCTCGGTGAAATGTTTTATGGTTGGTTTTTGAAGATTTCAATTATTGCAGACCTAATGCAGCTGCCACTGGTGCACAAGAAAATATCTAATGTTTTCATCTTCGGCAGCACCTGCCGCAATCTCTCACATCCAAAATAGGGTTTAGGTAGTAGTAGTACAACTTTGGGTGCACAAGCACCCATGAGCAAAAGTGCCCACTATGTGCCTTTTTCCGTGCATGAACTAGACACTTGCAACTTTTTTGACAGCGACTTTTGATAGATTCGCTCAGCTGTGACTGATACACAGTTCTGGTTGACTTCCTATTCTGGCTGCTGCCGGCACGCTGCATAAGTGTTTGTAGCTTGTTAGCCTTATTAGCATTGTTTATTCTTAATCTGATAAATTCATAATTTAATCCTTTGCCATTTTACCACATGCTTCTGTTTTTTCTACTGTTTCAACTGTGCGTATTTTACCACGTGCACCCATTGTTTTCTCCACTGTGTTTTCTAATTCCTCCTTTCAATCTAAAACATCTGCTGATCAGGAACCAAATTGATATCAAACCCTCGCCACTCAAGAACAACCATAACAACAACAAAAACAAAAAACAATTGCGGTATGTCATGCCACCCACTCATGTTATCTCTTCCAGCATTGCATGCCAGATGTTTACTATGGCTTTTTCCATCAGCAGAGAGGGATACACATGTGATAAATGTAAGGAATTAGTCAGGCTGATGGAGAAGGTTAATGAGTTAGAGACATGCATCCGAACACTAGTGAAGGTCAGTGAGAAAGTGAAGCCAGTAGATAATGTTTCGAATGTGAGTAGTACAGCGAGCAACACACACATACTTTTGTTCCGGCTGTATAGCCCCCGCAGTAGGGTGTTTGGATGACGTCTCGGCTGCATACTCGCTCAGCAAAGCAACACCACTCTCCCGTTCTTGTTAGGGTTTCCAATCGATTCTCCTCACTCAGTGATGCACCCACTGAGAATCATGTTGAAAGAGCCTTCATGGCTGATGGTTCTATTGTAAGGAACATGGAAATAGAGACTCCCGCTTTGTTTCACCATTGTTAAATGCATTTACGGGGCTGGAGCATCTGACATCAGATTAAATTTACAAGTGCTGGCTAATGCTAAACAGATTTTCTGAAATTGTTATTCATGTCGGCACAAATGATGTCTGGTTTCGCCAGTCAGAGATCATTAAAGATAATGTTAAAGAGGCGTGTGAACTTGCAAAAACGATGTCAGACACCGTAATATGCTCTGGCCTCTTCCCTCCTCATCATGGTGACGAGATTTATAGTAGATTAGTGTCACTGAATGGATGGATGTCTGAGTGGTGTCCAGAGAATGGCATAGGATTTATAGACAATTGAAAGAGTTTTTGGGGTAGACCTGACCTGCTAAAGAGAGACGGACTCCATTCCTCCAGGGAAGGTGCCACTCTTCTCTCTAGTAATTTGGCTCATAGTCTTAATAGTGATAGTATTTGACTAATTGTGGCCCAGGTCAGGAAGCAGACAAACTGGTTAATCCAAACGTCTGCTTGCTGCCTTGAGACATCACACAGGTCACATAAACAACAACACATTGAGACTGTATCACCTAGATATCACATAGAGACTGTCTGTTCCCCAAACTACCAAACACAAAACTCTTGCTAAATCATTTAGAACATTTTTTATTAAGGTCAAACTTGAAAAAAACAGAACAATGGAAGACTAACATCATATAACGGTAGGGCTACTAAACATTTAGATCTCTTTTTACCTACAGATCATCGTTTTGATGTGCTCTGTTTGACAGAAACCTGGCTTAAACCGGATGAACATATTAGTTTAAATTAATCTACTCCCTCAGGTTATTGTTATAAAAATGAGCCTCGTCTGAAGAGTCGAGGAAGGGTTGTTACTACAATTTACAGTGAAGTTTTTGGTGTTACTCAGAGGACAGGATAGATGTTTAAGTCTTTTGAACTAATAATGCATAATGTTACACTGTCAGATATAAATAAATAATCTCTGTCATCTTTTGCCCTTGCTACAGTATATAGGTCACCTGGGGCATACTCCGATTTCCTTGGTGAATTTGCAGTTACCAGATTTAATAGTTACTGTAGATAGAGTTTTAATTGTTGGTGAATTCAACATTCACATAGATAATGAAAATGGCACATTGTGATTAGCATTTATCAATATTCACAACTCTCTTGGAGTCAGACAAAATGTGACAGGACCAACTCATCACCATAATCATACACTAGATTTAATTCTGTCATATGGAGTTGATGTTGATACTATAGAAATTCTACCACAGAGCGATGATATCTCGGATCATTACCTCGTCTCTTGTTTGCTGCGATCAGCTAATGTCACTCAGTTTACACCATGCTACCGTTCAGGTATAACTACAGGTGAAACTCGAAAAATTAGAATATCGTGCAAAAGTTCATTAATTTCAGTAATTCAACTTAAAAGGTGAAACTAATATATTATATAGACTCATTACAAGCAAAGTAAGATATTTCAAGCCTTTATTTGATATAATTTTTATGATTATGGCTTACAGCTTATGAAAACCCCAAATTCAGAATCTCAGAAAATTAGAATATTGTGAAAAGGTTCAGTATTGTAGGCTCAAAGTGTCACACTCAAATAAGCTAATTAATCCAAAACACATGCAAAGGGTTCCTGAGCCTTTAAATGGTCTCTCAGTCTGGTTCAGTTGAATTCACAATCATGGGGAAGACTGCTGACCTGACAGTTGTGCAGAAAACCATCATTGACACCCTCCACAAGGAGGGAAAGCCTCAAAAGTGCTGTATCAAAGCACATAACCGAGGGCACTTCTCAAAGTGCTGTATCAAAGCACATTAATAGAAAGTTAAGTGGAAGGGAAAAGTGTGGAAGAAAAAGGTGCACAAGCAGCAGGGATGACCGTAGCCTGGAGAGGATTGTCAGGAAAAGGCCATTCAAATGTGTGGGGGAGTTTCACAAGGAGTGGACTGAGGCTGGAGTTACTGCATCAAGAGCCACCACACACAGACGGGTCCTGGACATGGGCTTCAAATGTCGTATTCCTCTTGTCAAGCCGCTCCTGAACAACAAACAACGTCAGAAGCGTCTCAAGCGCTCTCAAATTCCAAATTTGAGAGCAAATTTTGCATCTCATTTGGAAACCAAGGTCCCAGAATCTGGAGGAAGAATGGAGAGGCACACAATCCAAGATGCTTGAAGTCCAGTGTGAAGTTTCCACAGTCTGTGTTGGTTTGGGGAGCCATGTCATCGGCTGGTGTTGGTCCACTGTGCTTTATTAAGTCCATAGTCAACGCAGCCGTCTACCGGGACATTTTAGAGCACTTCATGCTTCCTTCAGCAGACAAGCTTTATGGAGATGCTGACTTCATTTTCCAGCAGGACTTGGCACCTGCCCACACTGCCAAAAGTACCAAAACCTGGTTCAATGACCATGGTATTACTGTGCTTGATTGGCCAGCAAACTCGCCTGACCTGAACCCCATAGAGAATCTATGGGGCATTGCCAAGAGAAAGATGAGAGACATGAGACCAAACAATGCAGAAGAGCTGAAGGCCGCTATTGAAGCATCTTGGTCTTCCATAACACCTCAGCAGTGCCACAGGCTGATAGCATCCATGCCACGCCGCATTGAGGCAGTAATTAATGCAAAAGGGGCCCAAACCAAGTACTGAGTACATATGCATGATTATACTTTTCAGAGGGCCGACATTTCTGTATTTAAAATCCTTTTTTTTTATTGATTTCATGTAATATTCTAATTTTCTGAGATTCTGAATTTTGGGTTTTCATAAGCTGTAAGCCATAATCATAAAAATTATATCAAATAAAGGCTTGAAATATCTTACTTTGCTTGTAATGAGTCTATATAATATATTAGTTTCACCTTTTAAGTTGAATTACTGAAATTAATGAACTTTTGCACGATATTCTAATTTTTCGAGTTTCACCTGTATTCTTTCGACTACTAAAGATAGCTTCACTAATAATCTTCCAGAAATGTCTCACATAATCAGTAAGCCAAAAAGTCTAGAAAATCTTGATGTAATAACAGAAAATATGAATACAGTCTTCTCTTCACTCTTGATAGAGTCGCCCCAATTACATTAAATATAATTCAAGAAAAAAGCCCCGCACTATGGTACAATGCTCTCAAAAGAACAGCTCGGGAAATGAGTGCAAGAGGAAGAATACAAAATGAGAGGTATTTTGCGATGCATGGAAGGATAGTGTCTGTAGCTACAGACTGCCAGGTCAGCATATTTTAGCAAACTCATAGAAAATAACCATAACTATATTAGGTGATTATTCAGTACTGTGGATAAATTGGTTAGAAATAAACATCGACTGAACCAGATATTCCGTCGCAGGACAATAGTAATGACCAGAGTATGTGAGTGGAGTGGAGGGGCAACAATTTCCCCGCCGCGCTCAAAGCATTCTTTAATCACTCTGCTCCAGCTTGTCTATTTCCCACTCCTCTCTCGCTACACTCTCCTGGGTTTTTTTTTTTTTTACATTACAAGAACAAAAACAAACATTAAATAAAATTAATAAATTACTAAAAAACAAAAAAAACAACAACAACAAAAAAAACATTGTTAGGCCTATATATTATTTCCTACTATTTTGTTTTTATTATTATTGCACTTCTTTTAATTAACCTTGCCCTATAATTCTGTGAACGAAAAAAAAAAAAAACATTCTCAGATTGTTCTACAATTTTTTTCCTCTAGTAGGTACTAATTATTGGACTAAAAACCTCTAAAAATAAGCCACTAAAATATAATTTGACTCTTGATGGATGTACTGTTGCATTGTCTTCTACAGTGAAGAACTTGGGTGTTGTATTTGATACCAATCTGTCCTTTAAAAATCTAATTTCCAATGTTTGTAGAACAGCATTTTTCAACACATGCTCTCTGTTGCTGATGCTGAAAAACTAATTCATGCATTCGTGACCTCAAGACTAGATTATTGTAATGCATTACTGGGAGAATGTCTTGTAAGATAAATAAATAAACTTCAATTGGTTAAAAATGCAGCAGCCAGAGTGCTGACTAGAACCAAAGAATAAGATCATATTAGTCCCATTTTATCATTGTTACATTGGTTACCTGTTAAATTTCGTATTCATTTTAAAATTCTGTTAACTACATACAAAGCTTTTAATGGTCTTGCCTCCACAGTACTTAAGTGAGCTTCTGACATGCTATATTCCATCAATAAAAATTTTGGAAAAATCAAAACTATAATAGCTATGATTTTAATGACTCTGGCCTTTAACACAGCTATTATCTTTTCAATATATGTTCACTTTCTTTAGCCTATGTTTGAGTGGAGGAGGAAAAACAACAAATTATTGAAATGTCAACAGAATGCTATAAGAAGTGTGTTGTGGAAAATAACTACAAAAACAAAAGAGTTTTTTCTTCATACAGTTCTGAAACCACTTTGTTTATAATATATTAATATAAAATACAATAAAGATTTTTTGTTACATTTATGTTGACACATTATGTTTCTTACTGTGAAGGTTAAAATAAGCTTACAATATTGATGTAATAGCTCAGTGTTGAGTTTACAGTTATAATTTGAATTCCAGTTCATTAGGACTCTGACTCAGCCTGCTCGAATTTAATCGAATTTGTTAAAGACTCAGATTTTAAGGTGCATTAAACCCAACACTACTATCTTATGACATCAAAACATTTAGACTGGCATGACTTGTCAGGCAATTATTTTTTATGTTTGTATTACATTTACAAGCTTGATCAAAATGCATGTAACTTAACTTAGAGCACCTAAAGTGTCATAGAAGCACCCAAAAAGTATGTGGTTGCTTTAGTAATTGCATTTTTCATCTCAGATTTGTTTTTTTATGCCACTATCAGTTAGTCTAAGTTTAATATTTAGGGTAGGGAGGAAGGTTTTGTTGATTTAAAACTTGATAGAAATGACCTTGTTTGGAAGAACATTTTACTCGCTTTTGCGCCACTCAGTGGACATTTTACCTTGGAACTCTTTGGGGGACCATGTAAATTTGCAAAAATGTCACCACAGTCATGTAATTTTCATGAGATCAAGCTGTCTTTAGTTTCTAGCAGGGATGTCTCATCATGAAACTGAGCATTGGAATAAACACACCATCTACTTTTGAATTGTGTATTTTTATGGCAGATTTTCCACCACACATCGCAAGCAAATCAACACTCACACACCTGTGACAGTGCACAACAATAGCCGGTCCCTCATTTGCATTCGCTGTCATGACTGAGTAGTTTGCATCCATGTTAGTTATAATGACGCCACTGTGATACTCTTGATTCTTCAACGGTGTCATGTATGCGCCCGAGGGCAGGTTGCTCTGCTTTTGAAGCATGCCTTTAATCAATAAGTCCCAGCACAGAGGCCGTCAGCACCGCTCTGCCGCTTTTCTGCAGTTCCTCAAGAGTACAGCCGCATAGTCTTGTCCCTCAGGCACCCTCAGCTTGCATGTTAACATCACTGTGGCTTTCCCATGTGTGCTTCCTCACTGGACTTGCTCAATTTTGTGGCCAGAGTTCATGTGGTTCCTGGAACGTGTGGTTTCCTTACCCAAATCTGAAACCAAATCAAGAGCATTCTTATGTTCCATTTAGGTAAATTGAAGCTGCCTTTAAGCAAATCTGATTCATTGGTTGAGCTCATTTTATTAAGAAATTAGAGCTGCTAATTACATTCACTGATTTAATATTCATGGAAGAACTTTTTCCATAGATTGTTTTTAGAGTTTAGCTATGCAAAGTCAGTCTTAAGACTGATTTTTTTTGCTGATCTTGGATAAAGAACATTTACAAGAAAGATTTTCTGAAGAACATATTATTGGTTCTTGCCCATGCAGAACTCACTGCCACTATGCTAGGAAGTTCTGGGTGGTTGCTAATGAGTTGCTATGTGGTTGCTGTGGTGTTCTGGGTGGTTGCTAGATGGTTGCTTCCAGGCCCAATTAAAAAATGTCAACTACCAATTCAATATATATTCTGTATATTTTTTTAATTTTTTTGACTACTACTGTGAGCTTCGAGGTTCTTTATTGATGGTAAATACTACTTTTGAAGCCATCAGTCTGTTATTTCAACTTAGTGGGGGATTTTCTCCCCCTTTTCTCTCCATTACGGCATGTCCAATTCCCAATGCACTCTAAATCCTCGTGGTGGCGTAGTGACTTGCCTCAATCCAGGTGGCGGAGGACGAATCTCAGTTGCCTCCACATCTGCGAGCGTCAATCCTCGCATCATATCACATGGCTTGTTGAACGCGTTACCGCGGAGACATGGCACGTGTGGAGGCTTCACGCTATCCTCCATCCATGGCATCCATGCATAAACTCACCACATGCCCCACCGAGAGCAAGAACCACATTATAGCGACCATGAGGAGGTTAACCCAACGTGACTCTACCCACCATAGCAACCGGGCCAATTGGTTGATTAGGAAGCCTGACTGGAGTCACTCAACACGCCCTGGATTTGAACTTGCGACTCCAGGTGAGGTAGTCAGCGTCTTTACTTGCTGAGCTACCCAGGCCCCTATTTCAACTTAATTAAAAAAAAAAATGTGTTTAAAAGAAAGATCCAAAAATTTGAGAATTATGGCAAACAAAGTGCAGCAAAAGAGCTCTGCGGCAACAGCCCACTCCCACGACGCACTGTGAATGATGCAATCAAGTCGGTCTTCAAACACACTCAAACTATTCATATATTAGTATATATCTGAACTTTTTGTTTTAAATGTAAATTAATTTAAAATATATTGTTTCTATACTTAGAATAATCTTTAAATCAATTGTTTTCTATTTTTCCATAATTTTTAATTTGATTGTCATTTACAATGCTTCATGGGATTGTAGTTTATTCCTTGCTAAAGACTTTAAGTATATATAATCTTGTACCTTTTACTTTTGTCCGATTTTTAAATACTTCTCTGCTCTCTGTTCAAAGTTTGTAATGTTGTGATTCACCTCAGAGCTGGTTGGTTTGGTTCTCTTTTATGAAGGATTTTATCAAATCCCTATGGAAAAAAACCTCTTCCGGAACCAAGACAGCCAAAATAAATGGGTCGGCTCTGTTGCGCTCTATAAGCTACATGATTTTAGGTATCATTCATATCTCTAGCTGAAGCTGTATAATTTTAGAACAATCCCTAACCCCAAGTATGAGCAATTGTAGTAGTAATGGTGGCCTTAAAAGCATCCATAACTATTCATTCATTAATAAGTGTGAAATTGCTGTATCATAAACCATTTTGATTGCTGATCACACTTTAACAGCCTGCTGTGTGTTTGAGAGGCAGGTAATGCTCTTATCATAACCTCTGGCCTGTGCCCCAGTGTGCCAACTCGGCTTACAGGAAGCAGTGAGGTGGGGGGTCATCAGGGAACGAAAGGGCAAAGGGCTTTTTAAGAAACTGACAGCACGAAATGAGTCTCACAGAGCCAAAGTGCTGGTCAAACTATTAGCTATACTGCACTTAGCCTATAAAAGTTTTCCACATTCTTGTGGCAGTGCTGGTCTTGTTTCTCCATTGGTGTCTAAAATTGATTTGTTTCGTATGGTCAGTCTGGTTTTTCTGCAATAGGTTTATACATTCTCCTGGATAGAAGCTGAAGAGTGAACGAGGGCAT
Source organism: Moxostoma hubbsi (assembly GCA_032164185.1). NCBI lineage: Eukaryota > Metazoa > Chordata > Actinopteri > Cypriniformes > Catostomidae > Moxostoma > Moxostoma hubbsi. The sequence goes on along the minus strand of JAVLUX010000009.1, from coordinate 17,792,338 downwards.
CCAGCCAGACTGTAAGAATGATTGTTGTGGTCAGGAACACAGATGTGTACATTTGCTCTCAGAGTTCCAGCCATAACACGCATACACACGCACCACTTATAAACAAACAATCACACATACGCAGCTCAGGGCGTATGCTTTTATGTCGCTCATGAAGGAATTATGGCAGTTTAGTTAAAGTGCCACATATTTAAGGAGATTCAGAAATGTATACAATTAGAAATAGAAATTCATCAGAATACAATAAATCCTTCCAGATAAACATTTCTATTTTAATGCAACACATGCAAAGGCTTTTTTTGTTGAAGTTGCATTTAAATAGAACTTTATGCTGTAAACCCTTCTGACAGTACGTCCACATTCACCTCTGGTAATATGTGGTCTCTCTCAGTTGAACCGATGCTCCAGAGATGCCATAAATATGTCTTGAAGCTGTTGAAACTGGGTTTATATTTATTTGGCAGGATTTAGCAGACATCAGTTCTAAATTTGCCTTAACCAATAAACAGCATCCAATAAACTAAGATGACTTAAGATACAGCATTAAACAGCTTTAATGCTCCTGAGGAACACATGAGATAATTTTTTTTCAGCCGTAAATATTTCTTCAGCATATCGTTCAAGAGTGCTGGAGTCCAAAGGTGAATTTAAGAAAAGATCAGAGGGAGTCAGCCAATTTATAATTTTGCTTAATCGGCACTTATAGCATTTGCACATCGACAAAGCAAGCTTTTTTTGTTTGTCATTGGTTTTTCTTTGCCAGTGATGAAGTACCCTGACCAATAAATTCTGAGCTTTATATCATGTGTCTGGAGCCGCTGCAGTTACCAAACTAGCACAACTGGTGGCGCTAAAGCCAGCTTTGACTTTGAACCACATTTTTTTTAATATATATATATATATATATATATATACACACACACACATATAAACACTATGGATCTTAATTTGTTTTTTTTTCTCCAAATATTAATAATATTAATACAGTGACTTGTAGCTCATTTTGTGCCTTTTATATACTAAAACTTGGTGGTTTCTCAACAAAATTACTTAATCGTTATTTCAGTGCTTTCGTTAAAATGTGTTAAAAGCTAATAGCAATAAATTATCTAATAATGGGTCAGACTGAAGATGGGTTTTGTTGGTTTGGATTTGTGTTTTATTGCTTGCATTATACAGGCTCTTGGAGTATTTAGATGGCCTCATGTTTAATTTGTAACATGCAGGGTTTTAAGCAAATGTATAACAAGATATACATGTAAATAAGATACAATCAGTATTGTTCCAACTGACAACATTTGTTTTAACAGTCATTATGTGTGTGCATTATGCAGTGATTTTAAAACCTCTGAGAAAAAAAACTGTGTATACATGATAATACTGTAGGTCAGGGGATCCCCAATTAGTTTTCACCAAGGGCCAAATTCTGTCAACATTACAAAGTCAAGGGCCACGGCCATCGATGTAATGACAAGTTTTTTTGTGCTGCTGCTATTATTATTATTATTACTATTGTTGTTTTTATTGTTAAAAGTGTCATGCATAAATATTCTGATATCTTTTTAGTTTTTTCTCAGAATTAGTATCCTGTTCGTATCTATTATCCAGTATTCTATAATAGATAAATAATTCCTGAGTAATATATAATATACTGCTCTACATATATTTGTAGATTGATGTCATTTATATATATATTTTAATGTTCTATATGCTATACTTTATTTAATTTATTTTCTATACATGTAAAATTTGCATATAATTGTTATTGTTATTGCTATTGATTTTACTGTTGGTGGTGGTGGTAGAAGTGGTGGTGTTACTGATATTTATTTTATTACTGAAAAATGTGTCCTCCTTCCCTCTCCATTCCCTTATAAAATCGAATTCCAAAAATATTATAAATTAACTCTGTAAAACAGTTCAGGCTCACAGGCAAGGAAGAGGCTAGAAACCGGCTTAACATATAAATGATATTTTTAATGAAAAACTCAAAAGACCAACACATAAGACGACGGACATGTCCGTGAACAATCTCTCTCTCCCACACGTCCTCCGCGGTCGGCCTTTAACCCTCTCTGAGGCTTGATTAGCCTAATACGGGACCAGGCGTGTTGAGTCACGATCCGGCCCCGCCCTCCACCATGCCACATTCCTCCCTCGTTCTTTCAGGCTGGGGACCCCCGGCCACAGTCGCGATCCCCTCCCCGCTCGCGGACGGCGGTCTTCCCTCGACCCCTCCGCGTTTCTGCGGCTGGTAGGGGCATCCCCCGCCCCTGGCAGCGGCCCTGACCGCTCCAGGCGGTCGGCTAGGAGCCCCTTCTCCCCTCGTGGTCGGCCGTTCCTCCGCATCCAGGCGGCTGGGCTCCTCGTCTCCCGGCAGATGGCCGCGGCTGCTTCGTTGGGGTAGTGGCAAGAACTCCGCTACGGCGAATCCCTCTTCCTTCCCGGGCTTTCGGCACCAATGTAAAACAGTTCACGCTCATGGGCAAGGAAGAGGCTAGAAACCAGCTTGACATACAAACTAAAGGTTTAATGTGAAACTCAAAAGATAAACACATAAGACAACGGACATGTCCGTAATGATCTCTCTCTCACGCACGTCCTCCGCAATTGGCCTTTAACCCTCTCGGAAGCTTGATTAGCCTAATACGGGACCGGGCGTGTTGAGTCATGATCCGGCCCCGCCCTCCACCGTGCCACAAACTCTTATAATTTTTATGATTTATTAGCTGTCTGTGTCTGGCGTTGAGCGTCCTTTTCAGGACGCGTCTTTTTAAAGATTTTTTTTCGTGTAGTTCCTGGAAGCGGTTATATTTCTCTCCACTTCTGATGGTCATAAGAGCTGCCTCGTGTGCCTGGGCTGCGATCACACACAGGCAGCGTTGTATGAATGGTTTATGTTCTCAGTGCGAGAACATAGCCATGGCAACGTCGCGATCGCGGCTTTCTTCCCTCAAAACGAGAGAAAGCCACTTCAGCCGCCCCCCGCGCCTCACCTCCTTCCTGGTGGCCCCCTACTGGCCCACTCGGATTTGGTTCTCTGATCATGTGCTCCTCGCGACAGCCACTCTCTGGTGAATTCCCCTGAGGAAGGACCTCTTTCTCAGGGACGGAGCACTGTCTGGCATCCGCACCCAGACCTCTGGAAACTCCACCTCTGGCCCCTGATGGGATGCTGAAGATCTAATTGATCTACCACCTGCCATTGTAGACACAATCAACCAAGCCGGAGCTCCCTCTACCAGGCAACTTTACACCCCGATGTGGCGCTTGTTCGCACTTCTTCCCGGTTTGAAGACTCTGGAGACACCCATGTCATCCTGAGACTGTGACCGGGCTACGTGCCCAAGGTTCTTACAACCCCCTTCAGGGACCAAGTAAGTGAACCTGCAAGCGAAGCTGCCCCGGGAGGAGGCATTCCCAAACTTTTTTCATCACTGTGTCCGGTGTGCACTTTGCATACTTATTTGGACCGCATGCAGAGCTTTAAATGTTCAGAGCAGCAGGCTGGGCAACACCCAATACCTTTATGAGATTTTACATTCTCAGGGCTGAGTCGGTCTCGTCCCGTGTTTTCTCAGGTCCGATCCGGTAGAATTCGGTAATACAGAACAGCTGACCGGGTGTCATGTGTGCTCTTATCCCAGGAGATCCCACTAACTCGACTCCCTGGATGACCCCTCCCTAGCCCTCTGGTCTGCAAATTCAGCGGAGGAATTCCCCGACCAGACCCACTACGAGTACTCAAACTACTCTGTACTGGAATAGGTGCTCCACAGGTCGGGCTCCCATGTGGACTTGTCCCACTGTGTTTATTTTCCGCGGTACGGTCCCCTTGTGAGCTGACCCGCGTCTCCCTTGGGCAGTCGCCACTGCCACCCAGGCACCGTGTTTGTAGCAACTCCTCCCTCCCAATAAGGTAGGATCTACCACCTTCTGTGCCTTCAATGCCTTACCCGATGCGTGTGTTAGCATTAAGATGGCCCCAGCCACTTTAGCTCTATGCGAGAAACATAGAAAGAGAAAAGGCACGGCTGGCACGGCTTGCTCCCATGCTTGCACGTCGCCTTGTTCCCCCTTTTCGGGTTGTAGGGAACCAGAAGGTTATGACGATTTTATGGGGCGATGGGGAAGGGTACGTGCAGTCTAACACATCCTGTCGCTTTGGCATGCAACTGCCTGCCCGCACCTGCTTCAGCAGCACACATACACTGTTCAGTGCATGGCGTGATTAAAATTGGACCCATAGTGTCGCTTCTTCGACACAACGTCGAAGTGAGTGACAGACAGGGAACGTCTAGGTTACTATTGTAACCTCCGTTCCCTGATGGAGGGAACGAGACATTGTGTCCTCCCGGCCACGTCGCTGAACCGAGCCACTGTTACGGCCGAACTTTATTTTCGGCACCTCAGGCAAAATCCGGAATGGACAGACGCATTTCCCTCCCTTTATACCCGTATGTCCGGGGGCAGGACATGTAAATTCTGTCTGCCAATTTCTCATTGGCCTTTTCTCAAGTTCAGAGATGTGAGAGGCTCTCAAGAGAGACCCCTAGTGTTGCTTCTTCGACACAACGTCTCGTTCCCTCCATCAGGGAACGGAGGTCACAATAGTAACCTAGATGTTTTTGCTTCTCTCTCTCTCTTCACATCACCAGAAAAATTAATTAATGATAATGATTACTGTTATACCACACTAAATGTACCTATTGCTTAAATATATTAGTGTATCTGTATACACTACTATACTACTGTATCTGTACATCTATATATTTTGTTGTTCCTTTATATATATATATATATATATATATATATATATATATATATATATATATATA